>JALLLS010000020.1:0-469202 GCA_025094145.1 Spinellus fusiger | reverse complement strand
TTTCTTCTTGTGATTTTCTGTTAAGGCTGGCTTGTGTGCTTTAGAAAAAGATCCAAACCCTAACTGATTGCAGTAGCTGATAAGGGTGTTTCTACATACATCAACCTCAAACCTCAACATTTTCATATTACAGTTGATTATATGGGGCAAATGGATCTTTTCTAATGACCTTTTCCAGGTGTCTGAGGTTTCTCTCACTGACTTTTTTTTATATGTTTTTCATGACTTTTTAAACTTAATCGTCATCCATGTTTTTTTTTTGGTATTTCTCATACTATTTTGAATTGTAGGCGTTCTTATCTCAACTACGTTCACGACCACAGACAACTTTCATCAAGCCTTAAACAAGTAATATATGCTCTATAATTCTTTATCTTTTGTTTTATCATATTTTCTACAAATGTGATTATTCTGAAATTTTACCTGAAATATTGGGTTAATTTAATAATATTTGAAAAGAAAAAGAGCTTTATGTAAAAATAAAGTACTTTTTTTTTTTAAAAAAAAAAAATCCAATTTTCGGTAGTTGTTAAATTAAATTGAGTGTGGTTGTATTTGTCTCATCCCAGCATCAGGGTCTTATACAACTGCTTTTTAATAGTGTAAATAGTCTCATCACTTTTAATAATTTTTTTTTCAATAGACCTAGAGATGTACAAGTGTATATACATCTTGGCTTTAAGACGACTTACTAGACATTGTCTTGATACAATCTGATGAGTCTTAATATATAAAATCCAGGTGTAGATATTAGTATAATTCTATTGATGATAATAACTTATGTCATGATTCTGATATAAAAAGGTTTAGAGGGATAAATCTTCCAGATAGTGTTCCATCCAGATCTTGTATATTACTTCGCTGTGCGCATGCACTTACCACTTTCACGATCAAAGCTGATCCATAACATATCATTAACACTATTCAGCTAGTATTCAAAGCTTATTTAATTTAGCAAAAGACCCTTGTTCGATTTCATTAGTATAAAATTACTGCCACATATATTCATAAGTTCATATCAAAACATTAGATAAAACAAAACAGTGTTGTTCTGGTGTTTTTTTACCTATGTTTCTCTTTAAAAAAACACCTATTTTGGAATATCCTAACAAGATCATTATTCGTATTGCTTTGTACTACCTTAATAGATTCTTCAAAAGGGGTAAGACATAGTGTTGAGTAAGGTTTATTTGTTTAAAAATAATTATAATCATATAAAATACTAGTACAATCTCTTCTTATTAGAAAGTATATTTCCATTCCTTAATAATAATAATAAAAAGTTACTCTCTCCCCATCCCTTTACTAATGTTGACAAAGAAATACAGGGCACCAAACAAAGATATTTAGAACAACTCGGACATGGAGTCAGCGCTGTGAGCTATAAATCTTCACTACAACTCCTAATCCAGGGGGAAAAACGCTTTCCGAGGACAGATTTACCGGTGATTGTTTTGCATTTTTTACACTGTTTTAATATGTCTTTTACACTGATTCTTAAAATATTCGGATTCAAAACCCCTAAAATTTCTTTCTTTTTTCTTTATAAAAGCATATATAAAAGAGAACTATAATATAATATAATATAATATAAATCGATCGTTGTTAAAAGGTTATTTTAAACATCAAATGTATTCCTGATATTGTTCCAGTGTTCACCATAAGTCTTGGCTGAATTGAAAATCTTTAGGCTCAGTGAAAAAGAGTTCTACATAACAGAAAAATTCTTATATCCAAGGAGTCTACGGATACTCTCATTAACAACATGAGACGGAGATCTCAGACTATCATTGATACCCATGAAGGCCTTACAGTGTACCAATTACCTTTATTAAAATAAACCTTTTATTTTATTTATAAATAAATCAGAAGATTCCTATTTCTTCTTTGATTGAGAACGTAAAACCTCAGTCTAAAACATTAATAAAATCATAGTTGAATAAAACAATGGCCTATAGGTCGAACCATTCGGTATTTTAAATTGAAGTAAGGCTTTACTTATCTCAATAAAATTGTAACTGAAACTCAAACATTCGTTCTCTAAGGCTATGCTATATTCCACGAGCTACTTTCTCTCTGCAGTTTAAAGTGTTATATATATTGAGTATGATTTGATAGTTGAGCATTGGGCCTAATGGCCACCCTATAAGACATTTTGAAAAATTAAAATAAACATACAAACACTTTAAATACAAAAATAAAAAATAAATATAAAGAAAAATAAACAGAAGGATAAAATAATGTAAAATAAGAGATGATAATAAATGATAGTAAAGAATAGTCAGCCAAAAGGCCATAAAGTCAGCAAGGAAAACAGGACACCAAAAGGATAGCTGTCATCCTGTGACGATTCGAAATCCAACGAGGAACACTCAAAGTAACTTGAACAATCTTGAGGACACAAATACAGCAGCTACACTATCAGCTTCTAGCTTTGCTAAACGGTTTGAAAATGGATGGTAGAGAATAGATCAGAAGAAAAGTGAGGATACACTGTCTGTTGCTGAAGGAGTCTTTGCACTCTATAGCGGCGTTGGCGTTCCCGCCCAACACACTCATCATAAGATTCAATAATCAAGCTAACAGATAATGGCTCTATCAATTACTTACAGCAGTATTAACAAACTGGGCCAAAGATCTCACTATTCTTTCTCTCTACAGGGACTTGCTAGAATCTTAGGTAGATTTAAAATCCAGACTATATCTTTACCCTCGAGAATTTAAAGTTTTGTTAAACGCTTTTTATTTATCACTTTTCCACCATACTATCTACCCAATCTAACAACACTGAACGAAAAAAAAGATATCCTGAAATATATATATTGAAGACTTCACTGAGAGTACGATTGCTCACAGGGCCAACATAAATGTCAGTTTGACTGATGATATCTATGTTAAGTCTAAAGTTAGTATTTAGTCTGTTTCCTGTATATTAAAGAGATAAATGAAGAGTAGATGTTTTAGGATCAAAGAAAAAACTAGGGTTAATTCTATTTTTAGTTAGAGAAACGAGATAAATGTTGAATGTGAATTAGAGAAGGATCCATTCTAGACAGTGGATCAGCTTTACAAGTAAATGAGCACTCAAGTGTCCAAGAATACTTTCAGGATGATGATGAAGAATCTTGGCCTGTATTCTTACAGGGTGATTAAGAAGCATTCTCTCAGCATCAAGCACAAAAAGTTAAATATTGCTTGATACAAGGCCTATCTTTATTAGACAGTAGAAGAATAGAAGATAGTCATCTGGTCTGATGAGTCCAAGTACCAGTGGATGAGGACCAGTAGCCATACCAGAATAGTATATAAAAAGAAGGAAAAACTGCTTCTAAATAACATGAAGCCAATAAAGAAGTATGGAGGTGGCAGTGTAATGGTGTAGGGTTCTTTTTCTAGTGAAGGCATATGAATATGTGTACCTCTAAAAGGCATTATAGACAGCAAAACATATATTGAGATCTCAAGGGAGAATCACAGTCTCGAACTGGTCTATATCAATACATTAGATCTATAGATTGATTATACACTTTAAGAGAAAAATGCTGGCTTTCATAAGAGTCAAGAATACAATATATGGAAGAAATACAAAGACATTGTTGTTATCGAGGGTCAGTCCACACAAAGCCCTGATCCAATCCCTATAGAAATTCTGTGAAACAAACTTTACAGGGTGTCGTGCTCCGATTTCAATTCAAAGATTCTCAATGAATTGGCTAGCATGAGTAGTGTGCTGTGACATTCAGAATACTCTATGAAAGCTTGAGTGCACACAAGTACCATAGTACATCTCTGTATCATCTCACTGATTGGTCATAACTACAAATCAACCTTCTAAGCTCAATTTATTATTGGACACTTAATGAGCTGCTATCATCTATATATCCTAACAGAATAATAATGACCTATCAGAGTCAATTGAGTAAAGACTCATAATAACTGAAGGTTTCAATAATGGAGTGCTTATCCAATGAACCAACCATAAAGTTGTATTTATCTAGCAGCCACATAGTTGACTATCCATACTAACATAAAGTAGAAACCACTGAAGGATAAGCACCCACAGAAAGTATAAGTAATGAACCTTTCTTCACTCAATACAAATCATTGTTCAGTCTCGTTATTTATACTTGTCTGAATAATCTCACAGATTAATTATTAAGAAAATGAAATATAGAAGTATTATTCAAGATTTATAGGCTTCTTTATTAGAAGAATGGGAGAAAATTCTTAAGGATACTACAGACAGCCTTATTTCGAGCATGTATCGGAGATGTAGGACTGTCATTGAAGCAAGGAGTGGCCACACTAAATATTGAGTATTTTCACCCGGTAAACTTGTATATATTATCCTGTTGACCTTTTTTTATACTTAATCTAATATTAAATTTTTTATTGTGTGTTTAATCTGTGTTTTTATGACAAAGAATATGTATTTTCTATTACATAAACATATCGGAATGTAAAAAATCTACCTAAGTTTCTAGCAAGCCACTGTATTTACACCAAGTAATACGGTAGAGCATTATCAGTTCATTGTCTATTTTATATGTCAATGGATAGAAATGAAAATAAACTAGTGCTTTATTAGTTATAAAGATCTAAATTTTATTTTAATTTTAAGAGATTGATCAATAAGTTTTTTTTTCTTTAGCATATTAAGAGGGTCATTGTTTTTGCCTATGAATGCATTACTATGTTCTATAGAATATAAAGGATTATATGTTCTTTATATATATATTTCTTTGGTCTATAGACAGATAACTATTTAATATTATCTATTCACTTTATCTATGTTCTTACTACTATACTCTTCTAATTGAATCCTTCTTCTGACCCTTTATTTTTAAGCTATACCACCGAGTCTTTCATGACTAGGAATAGAAATCCAACAGGATCAGACGTCACACAGAGACGTGAGTTTAAGTTATGAACTCCATACCGGACTTTTGATGTACGTCACCTATCAAAACATCAAAATCAGACTTCTCCATCGCTATTAGATGGAGTCAAAAAATAAAAAGAGCCTGTCTATGAACTGTTTATGAATATAAGAGTCTATGCATAGTATAGACACTATAGAATGAGATGAAAAATATTGATCTCTATCTGCATAATTACCTAATAAAATGCCAGTCTATTTATAATCTTAACGGCGCTTTCCGCCGATTACTATTCGGTCCTTGGAATCCCATTTAGAGGTATAGATTTTTCTCTCTTTTTTTTTTCCTATTTTTTTCTTCCTTTATAAAGGACCTTCTTTCCTTTACTAGTTTTTTTTTCCTTTTTTTCTATTTCCTTTTTTCTTTTCCTTCTTTCTTCGCCATGTCAAAAGGTAAAATACTTTTCCTCACTCAAGTAGTTGTTTTCTTTCTTTCTGTTATATAAGAAAAAAAACATTATTTTCACCAGCATGTCTGTTCTTCTTTCTTTTTTTTCTTTTTTGCCGAGTCACAACACAGCAAAGTGGTTTCTGTGCATTAGAGAAAGAAGAACACATGCTAGCAATAACAAAAAAAAAGCAAAAAGATACGAATAAATAGTGCACTACGCGTTTCTATTTGTATCTTTTACTTTTATTTTTATTTTTGCTGGTTATTACTCGAGAATGATACTGCACAGAGTTATATATGTTGACTGATTTTACCTGCCTTCTTTCTGTATTATTCCATGGCCGTCTGTCGATATCAGAATTAGACACTATTACCTTGAAGCTTGGTGATCTTACCACACAGCAGGGTAAGTAACATGCAACTTCATTCTATTATTATTATTATTATTATTAACAGTGTATCAACAGTCGTCCAGCCAAACACCCCACAGCGTACGAAACCACACAGTGCTTACAACAAGGCATGCTATTCTTGTTCATGTTACTTATCTGTAGTGTCTCTATAGCTGCCAAATCCACTGGACCATTAGAAACTGCTAATGCCGACACTCCTACTGTCCAACCCCAGGCAGAGAAAGAAGAGACCAAAGGTAATGAAGCTTTCTCTTCTTTCTTCCATTTCTACATTGGAGAGGAGATTGTGTTGTAGAATAAACTAGAGTGCATTAGAGTAGAAGAATAAAAGAGCCATTCTTTATAAGGGGTGTTATTGGTTTACTCTTCACTACTGAATCACATACACATTCCTTTTCCTTCTTTCTGTTGTATTGTTATTGTTATTATGTTGCTATGCAATAGAATATTTATTATTTGTGAACAGAGAGCGAAGAAGAAGAAGCCTCCAACTTGATTGAAAACAGAAACACTGTCCATGTCAAGTTGGCAGATCAGCAGGCAGATCCCGATTCGCCCCTTTACTCTGTCAAGAGCTTCGAGGATCTTGGACTGTAAGTTGTTGTTGTTGTTATTATTATGATATATAAGCACAAGTAGCATTAAACTTGCTGTAACATCACAGGAGCCAAGAGTTGTTGACTGGACTCTATGAAATGAAGTTCTCCAAGCCATCCAAAATTCAAGAACGTGCCCTTCCTTTGCTCTTGGCCAATCCGTAAGTAGTGTTGATGGGCCACTTACACTCTGTATCCACAGTACCTCCTTTGATACTCACTCTGTTTTTATATCTATACCCTTCATAGCCCAAAAAACATGATTGGACAGTCTCAGAGTGGTACTGGCAAGACTGCTGCCTTTGTACTGACAATGTTAACTCGTATTGACATGAATGTTAAGCAGCCTCAGGTAAAATGCACATACTATTGCAGATACTACTACAGCAACCGAAACTTTACTCACACTCCTTATTTGTTGTTGTTGTTGTTGTTGTTGTTGTTGCTGGTGTTATAGGCTATTTGTGTGGCTCCCTCCCGTGAACTTGCTCGTCAAATCATGGACGTTGTTCAACAAATGTCCAAGTTCACTAATATCACCAACACACTAGTAGTTAAAGATTCTCTTGCTAGAAACCAGCATGTCTCTGGCCAAATCATTGTTGGTACACCTGGCTCAGTGCAGGATGTGATCCGAAAACGCCTTTTACCAGTAGGCAATGTCAAACTTCTTGTATTGGATGAAGCAGATAACATGTTGGATCAATCTGGCATGTCTGACCAGAGCACACGTATCAAAACGTAATTCCTACCCCCTCATAGTCTATTTGCTTGTTTCTGTTTTTTGTTTTGTTTCTGTTGACTCATTCATCTGTATCTTATAGTATGCTTACTAACAACCCTCAGATTGTTCTGTTCTCAGCCACCTTCCCAGAACATGTTACAAGATTCGCAAGTCGTTTTGCACCCAATGCCAACGAGATTACATTGAAGCGTGAACAACTGAGTGTGGATGCCATTCGTCAATTTTATATGGACTGTGATAGCGAACAACATAAATATGAAGTGCTTACCAACCTGTATGATATATTGACGGTTAGTCAGAGTATTATTTTCTGCAAGGTAAGCCCTTTATTCTATATAGCCCCCTACACACAGGGAAACAAAGAGACTTACCTTGGCATTAGCGCCGCAACACAGCAGACGAGATTGCCAAACGCATGACAGCACAGGGCCATGCCATTGTTTCTTTGCACGGAAAGATGGAGCCTGAGGATCGTGATAGAGTCATGGATGAGTTTAGAAGAGGAGAGTTCAAAGTACTTATTACTACCAATGTCATTGCCCGTGGTATCGATATTATGCAAGTGAGTCTAGTCATCAACTACGACCTTCCTTTGGACCAGAGCAACCAGCCAGATTTTGAGGCCTACTTGCACAGAATTGGCAGAACAGGTCGTTTTGGTCGCACGGGTGTCAGTATCAATTTTGTTCATAATGAAGAGACATGGTCCAAGATGCAGGAAATCGAGAAGCATTTTGAAAGACCTATTGTAAGAGTGCCTACAGATGATTGGGAAAATGTAGAGAAATTACTCAAGAGTCATATTTAAATAAACTTGAACCCCTAAACTAGTTTTTTTATTTTGTTTTCCACAAGTCATGCAACTACTAATGAGATGTGCTCTGTTCTTTGTGCCATTCACTTATTTCCCCTTGTAGACAGGACTTCTCTTTTCCTTAAAGGCCCTGAGTCCTTCCACTCTATCCTCAGTAGGAATGACTCTAGCATAATAGGCTTGTTCTACCTCAAGCCCAGCATCCCTAGAACAATATGGTGATTAGTCAATGAGGGGAGACTGCCTTGGGAGATATCCAGAGATATCCAGAGATATCCAGAGATGTTTATATATATATATTATTATTACAAAAAGAACTTACATGTCCAATGGAAGGCCTTTATCAATGGCCAATTTAGCCATGGCCACAGCAACGGGTCCTCGAGGAAGTATCTTTTCAGCCAAGGTCAATGCCTTTTCATAAGCACTGTCTTCTACAGCATGATTGACAATGCCTGTCATTCATACAACACACGAGTGAGTCCATCAATCACACTTGGTGTCTTTCTTTAGTCATTACCATAGCCATAGGCTGCTTTTGCATCCAAGACAGCTGCAGTGTAAATGAGTTCCTTTGCCTTTGCAGGACCAATAAGGCGTGGTAGGCGCTGTGTTCCTCCAGCACTAGGTACAAGACAACGTTAGACTCTATCTATCCATCCATCTATCTATCCATCTATCTATCCATCCATTCGTCTGTGTCTCTTTTGTTACCCTGGAATAATGGCAAGCGCTGTTTCTGGTAGTCCAATCTTAGCAGTAGGACCTACACCCAAACCATGTCAATACAGAGTGTAGAAAAAGGCCAGTTGTTATGCTATTCTGCACCAGGAGTAGCCAATCTTACCTGCGACTCTTATATCACATGCCAGCGCCATTTCCAGACCTCCTCCTAATGCTGCACCATCAATGGCAGCAATTGTAGGCATTGGCAGTGTCTGTATGGATTTCTTGGTTACATTCCCCATGCTTTCTTTCTTCTTTCTGTTGATCTGTTGATCTATTTTGTTACCTCAAGTTCTCGGTAGGCCTTTCTCAGATTGTAAAGAAACTCAGAGACTTGTTCAGGTGTCATGGTTAAACGTTCCTAAGACACCCTTCTTATGAATCATAGGCTATGATTCTTTTGTTTACCTTTAAATCTGCACCAGCACAAAAGACACCATTGACCATACTCTGGACAATAAGCACACGGGGAGGTCTGGGAAGAAGAGAGTGCTTTAATAACAGAAATCTCTTTGGATCTATACTTATTGGTCTATTGGTCTATACTTATTGATCCAAATACCTTGTAAATCGTACTGTCTTGAGGTTCTCTCTAAACTCGCTCAAAAAGGCAATTGAAAGAGCGTTTCTAGCCGCCGGTCGATTCAATTTCAGAACAGCAATGCCATCATGTGATCCTTCAAGATATTCTAAGCAGGCTTCCCTGTGACTGGTATGAAGACGTGCCTTGACAACAGTTCTCTGAGCAGCCCATAAAGTGGACTGTGTGAATAAAGAACGGCCCAACATTTCTTATAGAAAAGAACAACACAAAGGGAATAGAAGGGAAAAAGAGAAAAGAAGGAAAAGAAAAAAATGAAAGGGAAAAAAATAAAGGAAAAATAACAAAACAAAACAAATAATAATAATAATAATAATAAAAAAAGCGTGCGAAAATCCACACTGCCAAATTCAATCTGACAACAATAGTAAGGTGACTTGGGTTTGATGTGGTGTGGTCTGACCAGGGCCGCTCGTAAGACCGTCTTCTTCTTAACGGAGTCTGTTGAAGAAGGGGGAGAGGAATGGCTCTGTCGTTCACTGATTGGACAGTATCTTCAAGAGTTGTCAACAGCCATAGTTGTTCCATCACTACACACCAAGAGATGTTTGGGATATATAAGGAAATAGACTGAGAATAAAATTGTAATGTTCTTATGATTGGCTAATGTGTTTGAAAAGACCATTTTGCTGTCTAAATAAGATATTTCAAACTCTGATTGCCTACTTTAGCAATAATGATTGACTTTGCAATGAAACGCTATAAAGTTGTTTATAAAAGGAAGAAATCAAGCTGACATTACAACTCAGTCACTGCATTTATTGTTTAACATAATGTATTATCCTTAAGCCTACAGTATTTGCAGTGTATTTATTCATTGACTCAATATCCATAATCACCTCAATTATCTTATTGTAGCTGGTATTAACAGTGGTGCTTGATGATAACAAAGTATTGGTTCTAATACTGTCTTTTAGGCTCAAGGCAAATAGTGTGAATTGTTTGACTTGTGAATTCTGACTTGTAAATTTTATGAGTGAATACTAAAATGTATACATTACCAGAATAGAGATAAAATTATTATTTGTTTTGATATTCCTCTCTCTTTGTTATTTCCCACACTGCACATACAATTTAATATTTAAATACTCGTCAAGATGAGCATAAATAAGCAAGGTAATATGCTATTATTAACAAAGAGAAACAATAGAAGGAAGTGATAGACACTACCAAAGGCTATTCTAGTGATAAAAAGGTAAGCAGTGTCTTCATCTGGGCTTGATACCATTGTAATCCACAAGACACTCAATGTATTGTTAATAAATAAAGACTCTTCTCAAGTCAGTCTTAGGTGGTCTTCTACAAGGTCCACCATGTCTAGATTATACTCCTAAGCATAGTTATCTATCTCCCAAGGATAAATCACAAGGCCTTTAGGGTATAGATTCTATTGCTATAAGGGAGTGTACTTGTGCAGTAGCTATAGCTATACTATATCATTAGCTATGCTATTATAATAAACAATGCTATTCATCAACACTATATTCTATTGATAATACAATTTGATAGTGAGGTAGACTACAAAAGGAAATAATCATTTGGACACGTAAACCTCTTCATTTTAAACACAGTTCCATAAAAGGGCATGATCCAGGATGGACGTAAAGGGAAGGAGATATCACCACTTAAAGGCCAGAAGAATTTCCTGGTGTATAGATGTGTACTGTATCACAGGAGAATCTTCCCTTGGACAGAAGAAGAGTGTACGCAAGACACGTTCTTATCAGGCACATATGCTGTTTCCACCAATCATATGTCTCAATGGCATCTTCTTTACCCAGACAGTGGGTGTCCTGGGTGTGGAGTGGATGGAGTGCAAAGGCGGGGGGAAAAACTTACACCCACGTCTCCATTCCTTTCTTCCTTCCTTCCTTCCCCCTCATTTGAGTGTCACCTTTACTGTCATTGGATGGATTTTCCTACTGCTGTTTTCTTCCTCCACATACTACACACAATGCCCTGAGAATAACGTGTGGATGGAAAACATCCCTTTTTTTTTTTCTTTTTTTTTATCTTTATTTTCTCGCTCTCTTTTTTTCTCGCTCTTCTTCTTTCGCTTTTCTTTCGCATTTTTATTTTGCCTCTTATGCTGTCTGCTGCTACTCGTCACCTCAAGACACATTCTCTTGCTTCACGTGCCTGTGTGTCTACCTGGTCCAATGTCCCCCAAGGTAAGGATAATAAGAGAGAAAAAGAAAGGACGACTAAAGATGTATATGATCTCCAGGTCCTCCTGATGCCATTCTGGGGATTACCGAGGCCTTTAAAAAGGACACAGACCCAAGAAAGATGAATTTGGGTGTGGGTGCTTACCGTGATGATAATGGAAAACCCTATGTCCTGAGCAGTGTTAGAAAGGTGAATAACAACAAGAACAAGAACAAGAACAACAAGAACAATGTAGCTAAGAAAGTGTTTCCTTTTTTTCTTTCTTTCTTTCTAGGCTGAGCAGGAGATCATCAATAGCGGTGCTGACAAGGAGTATGCAGGCATTATGGGTCTTGCTGACTTTACTGCTGCTGCTGGTCGTCTTGCTTATGGTGAAGACAGTGCTGTTATCAAGGAGAACAGAGTAAGTGGGAGTGTGGGTGGTGATGATTAGCACTGTCCATTGACAGTGTTGGGATGATGACAGTTGGCCATTACACAATCCATCTCTGGCACAGGTGCTCTCCGTATTGGTGCTGCCTTTTTGAATGGGTTTTATCCAAAGGCAAAGAACATCCTTGTCCCCAACCCTACCTGGGGAAACCATATTCCTATCATGCAGCATGCTGGTCTTACGTTGGACAAGTATACTTATTTCGACAAGTCCAACAATGGCCTTAATGTCGATGGCATGCTGGAGGACCTTTATGTAAGTCTCCATCTCCATCTCCATCTCCATAGACCACAGTGTAATTCACCCAGGAAGATTAGAAAGCACCCAAGAACACCATTGTCCTTCTCCATGCCTGTGCCCACAACCCCACAGGTGTGGATCCCCAACCTGAGCAATGGAAGGAGATCTCCAAGGTCATGAAGGTAAGAAAAGACCATCTCACATGGCATCCCAGACAAGGCGTGTTTATAGTGTTGTTACTGTTGTGAAGGAACGCGAACACTTTGCCTTTTTCGACATGGCCTACCAAGGATTTGCCTCGGGTGACTGCGACAAGGACGCCTTTGCTCTCCGTCAATTCATCAAAGACGGCCACTCTGTTGTATTGGCCCAGTCCTTTGCCAAGAACATGGGTCTTTATGGTGAACGTGTGGGCTCTTTCTCTGTTGTGTGCGAGGACAAGGAAGAACGTGCTCGTGTAGAATCCCAGCTCAAGATCATCATTCGTCCCATGTACTCCAACCCTCCTATCCACGGTGCACGTCTTGCCAGCACCATCCTCAACACACCTGCACTCAACAAGGAGTGGTTGGGGGAAGTCAAGGTCATGGCAGACCGTATTATTACTATGCGTGATCGTCTGCGCAGTCATTTGGAGAATGACTTTGGATCCAAGAAGAAGTGGTCCCACATTACTGACCAGATTGGCATGTTCTGCTATTCTGGCATGACACCTGAACAAGTGGACCGTATTCGATCTGAATGGCATGTCTACCTTACTCGTGATGGTCGTATCTCCATGGCGGGTATCTCTTCTGACAATGTTAAATACTTGGCAGAGGCCATTCACAGTGTCACCAAAGAGTAAATCCATCTATATTTATAAATAGAGAGATGTATAGCAAAAGAGATAAAAAATAAAGAAAAAAAGATAGAGCTGTGTTTGATGTAAAATTGTTATCTACGGATTCTTTTTTTTTCTTTTTCTTTTTTTAAAAAATATACATCCCACCCTCTCCCACGCAACTATAGAAACACACACGAATAGCAGTAAGATGTAGAGAGAGAAAAGATCATGTGTTTCACGTGAAAATAACACCACAAAGAGTGAGAAGGAAAGAAGAAAAAAAAAGAGAGAAATCTATAAAATACACTTCTTTGAGGATCGTTGGGTTTTTCTTTTTCTTTTTCTTTTTCTTTTTCTTTCTTATAATTATAAACTAATAAGACAGCCAAAGAGAATTATTATCTTCTATCATGTCCAAATTCTACACTGCTGAACACGTCGCCACCCACACCACAGCCAATGACTGGTAAAGATAGACCCTCCATGACAAGCAGAAAGAGAAAGAAATGGCATGACTAGAAAAGAAAGAGAGAAAGACTGATGGACTGATGGGATCATCTTTGTTTAGTTGGATCATTATTGATGGTGGTGTTTACGATGTGAGTTCCTTCCTAAATGAACATCCAGGCAAGTTACTGTAGACATACTACAATGTCATGAAAAGAGGGATCTCATTCTATAAGACCATGGACTCCAGGAGGCAAAAAGGTGCTTCTCAAGGCAGCGGGCACAGATGCCAGCCAACAATTTGCTTCTTTCCACAGTCCTTCTGTTCTTCAGCAGTACGGTCCCCAGTTTCGTATTGGCACTGTAGGCTCTGATGTTCAGCATGTATCCTCTGACATTGGAGAATCCTCTTCTGCCAATGAAACAGCAACAGCAGCAGCAGAGGAAGAAACAGAGGAAGAAGAAGAAGAGAAGGGTCTTCTTACAGTAGGCGTTCCCTTTGGTGACATGGTGCCCTTTGGCGATCCAATGTGGTATCAGGATTGGTACAGGTAAATGACATGACAAAAACAGAAAAACAGAAAAACAGAATCCCTTACTCTATCGTTCTAATGTGTATTCATGTTGTACTTGTATTTCCTCACCTATATCTGCCTTTCTCTTATTCTCTCTCTCAGTCCCTTTTATAATGAGAGCCACCGCCGTGTTCGTAAACAGATCCGTGCCTTTGTTGAAAAAGAGATTATGCCCTATACACATGTCTGGGATGAAGCCAAGGAAATCCCAAAGGAAATGTTTGAAAAGGCAGCCAGAGCAGGCATCACTGCCAGTTGCTGTGGTGTGATTCCACAAGAATACTTGCCCTACCCTCTTCCAGGCAATATTCCTAACGAAGAGTTCGACTCTTTCCACCGTGTCATTGTGATGGATGAAGTAGCTCGCTGTGGCTCAGGAGGGGTAAGTGGTTCAACACTATCAAAAAGTATCCTTTAGCTCACCTTATTTAAATAAACACACACTCTCTCTTAGATCACTTGGGCACTGATGGGCGGACTTGGCATTGGCCTGCCCCCTATTCTCCACTTTGGCTCCGATGCATTAAAGAACAAGGTGGTGAGGGACTGTTTAGCAGGCAAAAAGTTCATTTGTCTTGCCATCACCGAACCCAGTGGTGGTTCCGATGTGGCGGCTCTTCAAACAGAGGCAGTGGATAAGGGCGACCACTACCTTGTCAATGGAGAGAAAAAGTGGATTACCAATGGTGTGTATGCTGACTACTTCACTGTCGCGTGTCGTACAGGCAAGCCAGGCTTTGGTGGGATTTCTCTATTGCTGTTGGAGCGTGGCATGCCTGGTATTGCCACACGTCAGATGCAATGTTCAGGTGTATGGCCCTCAGGCACTGCTTATGTCACCTTTGAAGATGTCAAGGTGCCCAAGGCCAATATTATTGGTGAGGAGAATCAAGGGTTCAAGTACATCATGTACAACTTTAACAGTGAACGGTGTGGCATTGTTGTTCAAGCCAACCGATTCGCACGTGTCTGTATTGAAGAATCCCTCAAGGTGGGTGGTTTTGTAGAAAGAGAAAGAGAAAGAAAGAGAGAGATAAAAGAGATAAAAGAGGACATCTTTGGTGTATAGCTTGCAGATACTAAATATCCTCCCTTTTCTTTCTCTGTAGTATGCTCATCGACGCAAGACATTTGGAAAACGCCTGGTGGACCATCCTGTCATTCGCAACAAGTTTGCCCATATGATAAGACAAGTGGAGGCAACCCATGCTTGGTTGGAGATCCTTACCTACCAGATAGAGCATATGCCAGAAGAAATCCAGCCCATTCGTTTGGGTGGACACATTGCTCTGTGTAAAGCACAGGCAACCCAGACCTTTGAGTACTGTGCACGTGAGGCAGCCCAGATATTTGGAGGTTTAGCTTATACTCGAGGTAAAGAAGAAGAATAAGAAAAGAGAGAGATCTGGAGAGAGATCTGGAGAGAGATCTGGAGAAAGAGAGAGAGAGATCTGGAGAGAGAGAAAACAGTAACAGTATCTGTGACTTACTTATGAGAATGGGGAAACACACTCATACACACACACACACTAGGGGGTCAAGGTGAAAAGGTAGAGCGTCTTTACCGTGAAGTACGTGCTTTTGCTATTCCAGGAGGATCAGAAGAAATTATGCTGGATCTTGGTGTAAGACAGTCAATTAAAGTGGGTGCTTTTATGGGAGCCAAACTGTAAGGCGAGTAGTATTGCATTCATAGTGTATGCTCAATCCATTGTATACATCTCTGTGCTCTGTTTATTCATGTCAATAATTACCTTGATTTTATTTACTCTTATAAACATGCTTTATCTAATGCCTATGTAATAAAGAGTATTATTATTGTTATTATTATTATAAAAGTTCAAACTTAAATAAGACATGGACAGAAACAGTAAGATAATAAGCACCTATTTATTATCATTATTGGTACAGAACACTAGTACTTGGAAACATCCCTCCCTTGGATCTCTACATTGAGCTTTTACTGTATCTGATAATAATACTACGAGCAACTTCATCGGAGTATCTTTTGTTCATTTCATCCATTATTTCTATCTTGTCATCATCTCTGTGAGTCTTCTTAGTACTCATGGTCTGTTCTGAAGTGTTTTCTTCTTCAGTAATCCTTATCTTCTTAGCATTCCCTATTTAGTCTAAGATGTCTTTAATTTTTCTGCTTTGTAGTGGTTGTTTATTAGGTAGGAGAAGTAGACATAAAGGAATATGTGTGATAATGGATGAAAAATCAAAAAAAAGATATGCTCTGAACATTTCTTTTATTTGGAAAATAAAACATTCAATTCCAGTGGCCAAGGGAAAACATTATCTATTTCACTTGTAATTCAGAGAGGTCTTTTTTCTTTTTCTTTTTCTTTTTCTTTTCTTTTTCTTTATGCTATATTTTGATCTAATAATAATTTTATATAAAGAATAGAAATAAGAAACTATTTTTAATACACATCATGGTCAGTATGAATGAATCTGTAGAGATATCCATCCTCAACAATCTCTCTTTTCTTTTTCTTTCTTTCCAATACTATTATAACAAGTTGATAGCAGGTGATTTGCCTGTACTTGGTAGTGATGAACATATTTTCTTTTAAGAATAAGAATAATAATAATAATAATAGTGACTACTATGTTTATTTGGAGAATGGACAGAATGGAGATAAATGCATACAACTGTAGAGCTGTAGGACCTGTAGGGTGCAGGAATAGTAAAAAGTAACTGTTTCTTATTCAAGAGAAGACAAAAGTGTAAGAGGCAGTCATTGTGTCTCCGAGTCCACTTTCTATTCATTTCAACTCTAGGATAGGAAGCACAGTTTCCTTCTATTCAATGTCTATTCTTCAACATTTGATTTTAACTGTTCATATTGAAAGTCTAAGACACTAATCTCTCTTCTTTGATAGAATCTGTAGAGAGCCAACTCAATGCTAAATGGGTGGTATGGTTATTTATCAGAGACCATAATAATTTCTAAATCTAGATAAAAGGTTGAGAAAGAACATAACAAAAAGAAAGTGATTGAGATGAACACCTTGGTCCTTCAATAACACAGTAGGACATTGGGTTATCATTGTCAGCCATTTTCTTTTAGAGGGTAGGATGCCTATAGAGAAGAATTCACACAAACACATTTCCAGCAAGGCTCTGCTTGTCATTACTATACTATAGGATCCATAGACTCTACAGACACTCTGCAATGAGCCTACCTATACTCTATATAAAAAGAAGAGAACCACTGATAATAAAAAGGGGGAGCATTCTATCCTTTGTTCCCTTGTCTGTACTAAGGATAGAATAAGTCCAGGTTACACTCTATTCTTAATTTTCATCCATCTATCCCCCTGTGTCTGAGAGCGGGCTGTATCTGTAAGGACTGATGCCATGCCATATCTTTTTTTTTTCTTTTTTTTTTTCTCTCTTCTTAATAGATCCTTGTGACGGCTTTATATTTAATATTCCCTACACACCTTTTTTTTTCTTTTCTTTTCTTTTCTTTGCTACCAGCACAGTTTATGCTGCTATTGCCCCGACATGCATCCTCCATTAGCTGCCCATAAAGACCAAGGCTGTGACGATGCTATCCAGGCACTAGACAACTGCCATCATGCCAACTCGTTCAATCGATTCCTCGGATTTTGTAACGAAGCCAAGCAATTGGTGGATAACTGCTTGAAGAAAGAAGTAAGGCTATTCCCTACAGCTGTCTTGTATTGACAATAGCAGTTTTTGGCTCAGAGAGCAGCCAACAAGGCAAGAACAGATGAAAAAAGAGCAAGAATGAAAAGCATTTGGAAGGAAATGGACGAGCCTCCTACTGAGTTTACTGCTAAGAATCAATAAATACAATGTTTCTTTCTTTTCTCTTTATAGCAAGAACACCTATTTACAATTCAATGTCTGGGAGGTATGGGAGACAGACTAGGTAAATACTTTCTCTCTCTCTCCAGATCTCTCTCTCTTCTAAGCTGTCACAACTTCCCAATCATCAGAGGACTCTTGTGCAGGTGTCTCCAAAGAAATGCCATGTTCTGATGTGAACACTTCTTTTCCATGGTCTTCTGGTAACTCTACTGCAGACTCGGGGCAAGGGACATGGGGTAGTGTTTCTTCACGACTGTTCTTACGCACTGTCTCTTCCTCCCAAGCACTGACTGAACTCTTCTCAGATGTCACTCGCATCCACTCTTCATCCTCATTCGAAAGCACTTCAAAGGCATTGACATGACGCTGACCATTAGGCACCGATGAGGAAGCAGCAGGTGGTTTGGTCTGTTTTTCTGTCCAAGTCACTATGCCTTTCTTATTGAGCCAGCAGCAGTCCACACGCGAGCAGGTGCCTTTGGGGACAAAGTGTGCTTTCAACAGTCGCTTGAGTCGCCATACATTGTCTTCTCTCTCATCCATGGCAGTGGTGGTGTCTGCCAAGGGAATGACCATGGCATCAGAGTCATCCACCCACCGAGAGATCACTTTTGTTTGTCCACAGATCTCAAGCAAGGCAAGATCCAGTTCAACGTGCGTGAGTCCAATGGCAAGATCCGACAAATACACAGCATTCACAGGCTGGTGGGATGTCTTGCCGACGGATTCTTCTGCCGACAATGGCTCTACCACCGGCACACGGCCTAGAGCCAGATTAAACGCAGCCTTGGAGAGTAAAAGAGGGGGCACTCTGCTCTGTCCTGCTGTCTTTCGCACAATCACACTGCGCTTGGGCTCATGATCCACAGCCTCGGTTGTGAAATGAAAATGAATGGCATAGCGATGGATAAACTGCCGAAGAGGACTGCGCATGGGTTTGCAGTGGAGGGTCTGGCGTGGACTGGTGCAGAACTCAATCAACATCTTCTCCACCTGCACACACCAACTGACATGGTCCCTGTAGAACTCCCGCAATGTCGCATCGTAGTAGCCAAGATCATCCATCGACAGGGTGTCTGCTGCCTCGTCCCTTTGGATGTCCAGGGCCATGGCTAGCTTGCGGTTTCTCTGTACCTTGGCACACAGGGCATCGCAGGGAAGGACGTGCTGGGAGCCGCTGGACTCGCCTGTAGCCCGACATGGCATCTCAGCCACGTGCTGTCCACACTCACAGCTGGTACGGATGCGCACAGAACAAGGGTCTGATTCAAGACAGGCCCCAGGATGGCACTTTCCCTTGCATGGATGGCCGCAGCTTCGGATCCCATCGCACATTTGCTGGCACACCTCGCTGTCTGTGAGACAGGGTCCGTTGTGGCATGTCTTGATGCATCGGTGTTTTCCACACTCAAGAAGCCCATCACAGAGACGGCCACAGCGAGGGAATTCACGATAGCAAGGGACGCTTTTGAGATCTGTCTTGCCACAAACACAGGTGCGTGTTGTAAGAATGGAGCAAGGAGGACAGGGTTCCTCGTCAGGATGGCAGTTGTGCTGCAGTAGGCGCATGTGTCCACACGCAGCAGGACGCTGGCAAGGGTAGGGACAAAGAGGAAGTTGGGTACCACAGCGAATGGGAGGTTCTAAGCGTGTGCGTTGACAATGGCAGGTCACTTCATCAAAGTTGGCCTCTAGAGTGATAGAAAGTAAGAAGGCAGTCCGTAGAGAGAGACATGTCTCTCTCCCTTTCCCCTTTCCCCTTTTTCCCTTTCCACTTACCCATGCAAGGAGGACAGCGTCCCTTGTGGCATCTCTCTTGGCAAGGATGTTTGCCACACGACAAGACACGACCACACACCAAAGGACATTCGTGGGCAGTGTCAGATCCACCCTGCCTCTTCTTCTTTCCTCCCTTGCTCTTGGCCAACGGACAGCAGACAATGCCACAGGGATGGCGTCCACATTGACGCATGGATCGACACACACTGCTGCACTCGGGGACATCTCCTCCTTCCGCCTCACTCACACTAGCGCAGGTGGCCGTGGACGCTGTGGATTGACAGCGACATGCCACCTGCACTGTTTCCTTGCAGGGAGGACATGTCCGTGTATGGCACGTCTGCTGGCATGGATGGCCACAGGGCAGCTGTTTTGGACAAAGCCTGCCACACGACGGCATGGGGTCTGTGCAGCGAGTGCGTTGGTGTGTGCCAAACACCTCTATCTTCTCTGCTCCACAGGGACAGGTGGAAACAACACTTGGGTCGTAAGGACATTTCATGGGGGTGGATTCACAAGGATGGCAGGTAGCCTCACATCGATGGTATCCACAGGCATACGTACTGTTCATCCCATCCAACATGGCCTGTGTTGAGTTACTCTTTTTCTTTTTCTTTTTTTCTTTCTTTCTTTGATAGATTTTACCTGTCACACACATCACCACAGCTGTAGTGTCCAACATGGCCCTTGATCTCTATTGCCTTGCCACTGCCACATCGACTTGTTCTTTCATGGCGGCCACAGTAGCACAGCTGAACCTCTTCTACTGTGCAAGGAGAACACAGGCCAGAATGACACATGTCTTTGCACTTGTGCTTTTCACATCCCAGAACCTCACCACACACTTCCTCACACTGGTATCCTTGGACAGAATAGTCTGTATCTGCACACCGTGTCTGTCGAGAATGTCGGCCACAGAAACAAGTGAGAAGAGGTCCCATGGCTGTACAGGGTGAGCAAGGACCAGGATGGCAAGGACTGATAATAGTAATAAACAAGTCAATAAACAAGTCCCTTTTATTGACAGACTCACACCCTCCCTCCCTCTTTCTTTCTCTTTCTCTCTTTCTTTCTTTTTTGATGGGGGATCCATGGACTTACAGTACACAAGGATGAGGACAGAGACGTGATTTCTTACACAATTGGCCACAGCTATGAGGTGTAAGGTACTTGTTGAGTTCAGGATTCCGTTGCTTGCCACAGAAACACAGGTAGTCCTTGGGAACACCTGTACGTGTGTATTGGCATCCTGGACACCGCCATGATGTGATCATTTTGTTGGTAGAAAGATCTGTTTTGTTTTGTTTTTTTGTTTTGTTTTTTGTTTTGTTTGTTTGTTTCCCCCAATGAATAGAAAAGAAAACGAAATGAGTTCCCTTCTTGGTAGTGGTGGTGATGTTATATAGTCTATGTTATTTATATCTATAGCTTACCTTGGAGTGATTTGGTGGCCCATGTTTGGACACAGTGGATGTGGAATACTGCCCAGCAGCAATCACAGGTCCATGTCGCATGGGCAGGACGCACAACATCCCAACAGACCATACACTCATATTTGGATGTTTTTAATTCATACGCAAGACCTGATGCCAAATCATCACTCTCGGGTGCTATGATAGCAGGGCCTTTTCTAGCGTGGTAGCTATGGTGGTTGGTGTGTTGCTGTGGTGAGGACTGCTTGGACCCTTCTGCTGTCAGACGACCTTGAGCTCTGTTTCTATGAGCCCTAATTGATTTTGTTGTGGTATGTGTGTTGGCTGTGGTATGTGTACTGACAGGAGACTGGGAGGAGGATTGCACTGTGCCTGGTGCAGAAACAGAATCAGGAGGACCCCCTGGTGCTTGCTTTGGCTTTCTGTTCCTTGGCCTGTGCTGCTTTGGCCTGTGCTGCTTTGGCGGCTGTGGACTGGAGGTAGACACCACTGACCCTGACGATAAAGACGTGTCACTTGCCTGTGATGTTGCTGTAGATGTTGCTGTTGTGGCGGCGGCAGTGGCGGGTGTTGTGGCGGGTGAGTGAGTGGGTTTTGGTCGTCTATGCCAACGTACTTTTGGGCGTGGTTGGGTGCCTTGAGGTTCAGTTGTGTTATTTACACTGGGAACGGCTGTCATGGCTGTGGAGGGGGTTGCAGAGGCAGAACTCATGAAGAAGGAATAAAGTGTCAGTGAGAAAAATAAAATAAATAAGAGAGGGCCTTCTATTTCTTTTGTAGGTGACTCAGTGGCGCAGTAGTGACCGCAGTCAGTGCTTGGAGAGGAGAAGAACAGATAAGAGAGGAGATAACTGTACGTTGTATTTTGTAGGAAGAACTGCGCCTACAACAGCAGGAGGCCTTTGTAGTGTCTATTGGCTGACAGTGGTAGATGGCTATTTCTATTGGCTCCTGTCTCCCTCCTCCCATACACTCCCTCCAAGCCTAGTCTACTCTCCTTTTTTTTTTCTTGTCCAGTTATGTTTAGGGCATTGGCCGTGTTTTGTAGTGATTTCTCGGTAAAGAATCCCCATGATATCTTGGGATTTCATCCAAATCCCTCCAAATCCCTCCAAATCCCTCTCTCTCTCCTCCCATAAGAGCACTACAAATGACAGGCGGGAATATATTTCTCTCTCTTTTTTCTTCTTTTTTCTTCCCTTTTCCATCAATGCACCACCGTTCAGAATGCACTGACACATTATCAATGGGGCCCAAAGTTCATTTCCAAATTACACCCAATACAAACCCAAGAAGGATGACTTAATATTTCTCACTTGCTTGTGTTGGTTCACCCAATAACTCCTCTCTTCTTTACTCTATCCAATCAGAAGAGAGAAGGATAGGTTTTCCTACTTCTATAGCCATCTAGGGTGTTATCAGTGCTGTCATTCGATTCCCTCCACTCTTCTGTTGCCATGGATAATAAAAATGGGGAAGATCACTCGACTGACATCCAATCAGAATAGCAATGACCAGGACCTGTGGTCCTTCAAATGGAAAGAGGGCTATCGGACATTAAATATGAGAAGAGACTAAGGTGTGCTATTGACAAAATGTCTATTGGCGAAGAAGTCCAAGACAAGCAGCCACTGTTGCTGACGGATCAGACGCCCCTCCAACGGCAGCCCAAGAAAGAACCGCCCACATGCCAGGTGTCCATGGAGAACGCACAGGCAGACAGGGAGAAAGGTAGTGCGTGTGTTTGAAGGCTTTTTCTTGCTTACCGTCAAGGCATGACTCTATTCCAAGCTGCTCAGAGAGGCTCCCTTCAGTCCATACGCTTTCTACTCGAGAGCAAGCAGGCCAAGGCGACTGATGTGGATGATGAGGGCACAACAGCACTCCATTATGCTGCTATAGGAAACTACGACACATGTGTAAAGTACCTCATTGACATGGGGGCTGTCATGGATGCCACTGCAGGAGACCTCAAGGCCACTCCCCTCCACTGGGCAGCCAGGTAAGTTGCATGGAGTAGGAGGCATCGATGGGCTCACACACACACTCTCTCTCTATAAAATATAAACCAGAAAGGGATCTCTTGCCTCTGTCCATACTCTTATCAAGGAGGGAGCCGATCCTGCCTTGAAAGATCACCAGGGCTTTGATGCTCTTCATCTTGCTGTTCATTCTTCCTATGCGATGCTGGTGCTGTATCTGCTGCTGTATGGCATGGAAATAGACACCGCGGACAATGTAGGAGGCCACACACCTCTGATGTGGGCTGCCTACCAAGGACATGCTCTTACAGTGGAGATTCTATTGAAGTTTGATGCCAATGTCGCTGCCACAGACCATACACACCTCACGCCTCTCCATTGGGCAGTAGTCAATGGCAATCGCACCTGTATTCGCAAGATGCTCGACCATCCTGTCGACCCTGAGGCCAAAGACATCAATGGCAAGTCTGTGATGGACTTTGTGCGTGAAAAGAAGCTCGAGTCTGTATGGAACAGAGCCGTTCTTGATTTCGATGTCAATGCCAAAGGAAATCCCATGCAAGAGCCCAAGATTGGCACCTATCCTGGTTCGCAAGGACAGCCTCTCTCCAAGGTACCCCCTTGTTTGCTGTCTGCTGTACTCAGTTGCACTCTATCTCTTCTCTAGACCACTCTCAACCGCATCGTCTATGGCCTTCCCTTTATTACACTAGGTATCTTCTTCAAGACAATGAGTGCTCTTCCCTGGTATTCTGGACTGCCTCTGGGGCTTCTGTCTTTTGTCTCCATGCATGTGGGCATCATCAAGTACCTCATCCCTGTGCCTACCCACGATGCCCTGTGGAAGACACCCTATTTCTCAAGCATATTCCAATCCAGTGCCTTTTGGGTTCTTCTAGCATGGGGTGGCATTCTTGTTCCTGTCACATCCCACTACCTATTAACCAATGTTGTGTTTGTCCTCAGCTTCTCCACTGCCTTGTATTTCTTTTTCAAGGCTGTCAAGGCAGATCCTGGATTCCTGCCCATGGACCCACCCCGCCATGCCATTCGGTCTGTGGTGGAGGAATTGATCGAGAAACATCGCATGGATATCCGCCATTTCTGTATCTCCTGCATGGTAAGTGTTCCTGCATCTCCTCTCCCTTGCACAGCTAAACCTCGGTTACAAACAAACATGAAAAGATTAAAAAACCCTTGAGATCCAAGCACTGTAAAATATGCAACCGTTGCGTGGCTCGCTTTGACCAGTAAGTGATCAAAGATGGCCACTGTTTGAATTCAAGGTGTGTAGTCATTGTCCGTGGATCTTCAACTGTATTGGTGTCCACAACCACCGTTTTTTCATTCTCTTCTTGATCAACATGGCAACAGGCATCTTTGCGTTTATTTCTTTGTCTTTTCATTGTAAGTCCAATAGCACTAATAAGAAGGCTGACGGATGGAAATGCAACAGATTTCATGGAATCCCCTCTCCAGCCTATTTCGCCCACTTGTTTTGTGGGAGAGACAGTCTGTAGCTATTTTGCCTACGATGCATGGACACTGGTGCTTACACTCTGGGTTTGTCTACAATTGTCCTGGTCTGTGTTTCTTCTTGTTGTGCAGCTCTATCAGATATCTGTAGCCACCACCACCAATGAAAGTGCTAATGCCCACCGCTATGAGTACATGAACCATGATATGTGGACTGAGCCCTTGACGAGTGCTGTGAGCATGGATCTGCCTCCATCATCCGTCCAATTGGATTCTCACTCCCACTCTCATTCCCACTCCCACTCTCACTCTCACTCTCAATCTCACTCTCATTCTCACTCTCATTCTAACAATGCCTGTCCTTGTCTTCAACTGGTGGCAGGTGCCACTGCCCTACACCAGCAGAGAACCCACCGTCGTGGCAGAAAGCGCAATGTCTTTGATCACGGCTGTTGGTCCAATTGCACTGATTTTTGGCTAGATAGAAACAAACCCAAGAATTGGTACGAGCTGTATGATATCCAATCACCTCCCTCCATTAATAAGCACATCATGGAAGTATAATCATAATAAATATAAAATAAAATATAAAATAAAAAAAATAAAAAATAAAAAGGACAAGCCAGCAGTAGACACTAATTTACACTGACAATGATAAAGTGTAGCACTGTCTGAATTTCCTTCTCCTACTCATTTCCATCCCGCTCGTATTGCCATTCTTAGACTATAAAGGAGGGAAGGAGGGAAGTTCTTGTTTCCTTGCCCTTTACCTTTGAAGATATCCCAACCGTCTTTTTTTCTTTTTTTTTTCTTTGTCTTTCTTTCTCAGTAAAACAAAAGCCGTCACTCTCACCTGCCACCTGCCACTTGTCATTTGTCATTTGCCATTTGCTACCTACGTCTCCTTTCCCTCGACTTTCCTTTTCTCTCTCTCTCACACACACACTCTTTCTCAGCAGGACTGATAGCTTCCCCTTTCTCTTTCCCCTTCACCCCACTTCACCTCATTACCACCTCATTACCACCATGTCCAAGGATAACCTGAGGTAATCTCCTTTTTTATATAGTCCAGAAGACTCATCCACAGCAGCACACTGTCACTGGATCCGTCAAAAGGTAAACAGCACCACTAGAGACACCCACCTACCCCACTCATCCCTGCAGTTGTGGACAGAGACAGAGACAAAGGTAGAGACAAAGGCCTTGGACTGGCCATGGAGGACACACCCTTTCTCTCCCAAAAGCACCCTGCTGAATGGACATGCCACACCAACGACCCACAGTCCGTGGATGACCATGACTCAAGAGAAGATCCCATTGATATTATGGGGGACAGTCCCTACAGTGACAGAGACAATGACGAAAGAGATCAAGAAGAGTTAAAAGGTATTAGGGAAGAAGAGGAAGAAGAAGAACAAGTGTTAGTGGGCGACTTTGCTGAAAGTGCTTTCTTACCACCCAATGACGGTTCCATAAGGGAAGGCTCCACCCCTAGGCACTCCACCCACTACGACCACCATGGCAAGAGTACAATGGGTAGCTGTAATTTACACCACCCTTCCGTCACCAAAAGAGCTCTCCAGACCTACGAGAACATCACTGCCAATCTCTACTGTGGATCAGCCACGGGAAGATCTATTGCTGAGGAGTCGATGCCATGTGAGTGCAAATACGACCCCATGACAGACGATGCTGCTGCTGCGTGTGGAGATGACGATGCCTGCATTAACCGGCTCATGTTCATGGAGTGCATGGTGGAAGACTGCCACTGTGGGCAGTACTGCAGAAACCGCCGCTTCCAACGATGTCATTATGCCAAGGTAGATGTGATTCAGACCGAGAAAAAGGGATTTGGACTTCGGTCTTTGGCGGATCTTCCTGCGTAAGTGTCCTATGGAAGGAGTCTTTCTCCTATGCACCACCACCTCAGAGCAGGAAAGAAAAAAAAAGAAAAAGAAAAAAGGAGAGATGACTTATTGATAGTGCTTAGCAATGCATTTATTATGGAGTACATTGGTGAAGTCATTCCCAACCATGAGTTTGTCCGACGCACAAGGGAATATGAGGCAGAGGGATTGAAGCATTACTATTTTATGACTCTGAAAACAGATGAGGTAAGCCATTCTTCTCCCACTTGGACACCCGGTGGTTGTTGTGGTTGTTGTGGTTGTGGTTGTGGTTGTTGTTGTTATTGGTAGACATGTTGAAAAAGTTAACAGAAAACAGATCATTGATGCTACGAAAAGAGGCTGCTTGGCACGGTTTATCAATCATTCATGTCGTCCCAACAGCGTCACTCAGAAATGGGTAGTGGGCAAAACCATGCGCATTGGTATTTTCACTACGCGTGCTGTAAAGGCAGGAGATGAGTTTACATTTGACTATAAATTTGAACGGTATGGTGCTGTGGCTCAGAAATGCTATTGTGGAGAGGCCTGCTGCAAAGGGTATATTGGAGGGGCATTGGCCTCAGATCCACCCATGGAAGAGAGAGGACATCCCACGGATGAAGACAGTGATTCAGAACAGGCAGTGACATTGGCACAGAAGAGATCCCTCAAAAAGCGATCAAGACCACCCCAACCCCTCCAGGATCCAGAAGAAGTACAGAGCTTTGTGAAGAAGATGCTGGATTCTGTGGGGAAGGCCCATTT
The DNA here is from genome assembly GCA_025094145.1 of Spinellus fusiger. Classification (NCBI taxonomy): domain Eukaryota; kingdom Fungi; phylum Mucoromycota; class Mucoromycetes; order Mucorales; family Phycomycetaceae; genus Spinellus; species Spinellus fusiger. The sequence continues at coordinate 442,113 of JALLLS010000020.1, read as the reverse complement.
GGTGAACCGACTTCTTCTTAGACTGGAGCTCACCAATCCTGATAATTCCATGGGAAGAGAGGTGCTTCGGAATTTCGTCAGACTGCATGGTTTGAAGATGCTCAAGTTCTGGCTGGGAGAGTGGAAGGGTGACCATGCTATTGTGGCAAAGGTATGTCCATACCATTCATGTGGATGTGGGTGTTGATGTAGGTGAGTAGGTATTGTGTGTATTGGAGAGACTCCCACTGGCCAATAGAAATGGACTAGAAGACTGCAAGATGTTTGATGTTCTTCATAGACTCATGCTACATCCCAGCACCACTATCAGTGCACTAGCAAAGAGACTAGAGAAGGAGTGGCGTCTATTGAAGAGTGTTTATCGTATTCCAAAGAGAGGAGTAAGTTGACAAGAAAAAGAAAGAACTTCTCTTGCTTACTCTGCTCAGTATGTAGAACCCAAATCATTACCACCATCCCTTTCATTCTCTACCTCCTCCTCTTCTTCTCCTTCTCCTCTTCCTCTTCCTCTTCCTCTTCCTCCTCCTCAATCTACCTCTACCTCTACCTCTACCTCTACCTCCACCTCCACACCCACACTCACATCCATACCCATACCCACACCCACACCCACATCTGCAGCAGTAGCCACAGGTAAGAGGAAAAGTGACAAAAAGACAAAAGTACCTTATATATCACTGTCAGTAGTACCTGTAGAGACAAGCCGTAGACTAGAACAGGAGGTCTGTTCTCAGAAGAGAGCACGTTTTATATCCACTCGAGAATACTTTGATCCTGATGATGACTATTTTGAGTATCTTTCTCTTAATGTCACTCTACAAGAGATTGAATGGAAGCTGCGTTTTCCTCCTCGTCCACTGATCCCTACTGCACCAAGAGCCATGCTTGGATCCAACCCATCTCTCTCTAGCTACCAAGAAGTAGGCCTCTCCATCCGAGAAGCCAAGTTCCGATACATTCCCTCTACAACTATAGGCAGTCCAACCTATGGATCTGATCTCTACTATGACGAGGGTTACCATCTCTCTTTATCCTACCAAGAACCCTACCCATGTATTACAGAGAGCAGTCTTTATGAGCCACCCCCACCGCAGACACGCAAACTCCCTACAGATTGGCGCTCTACCAGCACAGAAGAGGGCACAGTGTACTATTATAATCTCATCACTCGTAAATCACAATGGGCCTTTCCTGAAGCGAGTGAGGCATCTGTAGAAAAAGGTACCTGCAATGAACAGAGAGAAGAGCAACGAGAACAATCCCACTTGGTGCCAAGAAAGAAAAAGTGTCTAGACCAAGAGAGTGCTACAAGTCCCACTTTCTCTCATATGAACAAGACACATCTCTCCCCTCACATCACAACGCCCACAGTGAGTCTCAGTGAGTCTGCCGATGCACAGTCTGTGGGGGAAGAAGTACATGGGCCATTCTTTAATGATGTTGATCTTAAGAAAGAGGTGGGTAAGATCGTCACCAAGTACATGAGTGCACGCCAGCAGTCTTTATGGAAAGGAGATAAGGAAGTGTTTAAGAATCTTGCACGAAAGGTAAACAGCACAAGAGAGGAGTTTGTATTAATAAAGACATGTTGTATTGATAGATAACCCACCATGTTGTGGATAAAGAACTACAATCAGGAAGAAGAATGAGTTCTGTGACGAGTGCTTTTAGAGCAAAGATTGAGAAATTCATAGATATGCATGGGGTTGATTTTGCATTGAAGTTAAAGTCGCGTAAAGAGTAGTGTTTGAATGTGTTGTGTTGAGTATGTCTTATATCATCGTCCACCGTCCATAGCCTATCATCTACACACCAACACATACTTTCATTGATCTCTACGCCTGCCCATACACGCACTCATTCACGCTCACTCACACTTTTATTTATCTACGCATCCACTCATTTACTCTCGGTACTAGACCTTACTAGACCTTCCTTGCTCTCTTTTGCCTTGATACTACTACCATTGTATTACCTTTTCTTTTTTTTCTTTTTTGCTTTTCTACTGCTCTTACTTATTACTGTCTTTTCATTTGTGTTATCATATTGCTTATTCTTTGCTTATTCTCTCTTTACTACTATTATTATTTCTTTTATGTTGTTGTTTTTGTAAATATATAATCTTGAATAGCATTCTAGGTATTATTGCCTATCAAGCCACTACCAACAACAGAGATTTAATGTGAAGAAATAATACATTTCACTGTCAAAGCATTCACGTATCTTAGTAACCATGATATCTCCGAACTCGGGTTTCACTTTCTATTTCTCCTCTTTTCTTTAGCCACCCTCGGAATCAATTCTGATTGGTCTAATTGGTTTGTAGTATCCAATCGGAGACTATGTCAAAGTCAAGATAACTTATTCTTGTTAGTAGATTATTTCTACTCTTCTTTATTCTACTATGCAGGCTATTCGCAGGCAGGCTCTTGTGCTCTTGACTGTCTTATTCTTTCTGTTGATGACAATTGTCTATATCTCTTTTAATGCCGAGAATAAGTCTTTAATGAGTCTATCCTTTTCGTCATGGAAGAAAGAGAAGAGTACAGATAGTATTCAGTACGGATCTGCCTGTGCTAATGTCAATGGAGATAAGTTGTAAGTGTAGATAAAAAAAGAAAAAAGAAAAAGAGAAGAAAAACACGGGTCTAATCACACATTAGACTAGAAGAAAACCCTGGCTGGGATAGAATAGAAGGAAAGCTATTTATTATGAATGAAGACGATGTCATCACTACAGATAGAGTCATCCGTGAAGGGGAGTCTGCTTGTATTGTTGTTCTAGTATGTGTATAGTCAATAGCCAATACAGTAACATGTATTGCTGATAGTTTAGTCGCGTTTTAGATAAGAGAGAAATAGGACCTTCAGACAGCATTCTTCTTCAAGCAATAGGAGAAAACACTACAGTGACAATTGATCTGCAGCAACATATACCCAATCGCTATCTCTATTTGGCCTCTGTTCAATTCTCACAGGCAGATACCTATAAGCTGAAGGGATCTGTTGAACAGAGGTACTATTGGTGGGAATCTCCTCTTTACCGGCTTTATTATCCTTATGCAATGGATTTTCCTCATGCCTTGATTGTAGAACCTGCCCATCTTTCTCTTCCTGATTGTAATGAGAATTCTTCTATGCAAGGCAGCTGGATGAAGAAGACAGCCTTCCAGTCTAAATATCCATTGGACTTTTATGGGATGTTCAGTCCAAAACAGGAGGATCATGCAGAGAGTGGTGCGCTGTATGTTCCTAATACATGTCGCTTCCACTACACATCCATTGGACAGGCAGCAAGGTGCCTACAAGATACAACTGTGCATGTATGGGGAGATGGGAATGTAAGAAGGTAAGCCCCACATCGGCATTCTCTTGTGACTGAGATTCTTTTCTGGCCATAGAAACCTCAAGGCCCTTAGTAATAGCAATCGTTGGTGCAATGAAGTCACTGATCCCACGAATCCATGCCACTGTAATGATGATAATGAAGATCCAACCCACACACTCTATCCATGGGTTACTGATCCCAACACTCCACTGACATTCCCAGAAGAATGGCACAGCAATGGTCAATTCTACTATTCTACTCTAGACACTCTTTCCTCTGAGAACTGGGAACAGCAGATCCAGCAACCATCAGTCACCCATCCACCTGCAGATATTGTTATTGTTAGTGCAGGGAATGGGGATATTGCCCTGGATTCAGTGACTCCTGCTGTCTTTCAAACTTCCTTCAATGCATTTCTCTCTGCTGTAGTGCACAAGGCCTACCCACACCAGAAGATCGTCGTAAGAACACCCCAGTATATGGGTTATGGCAACATCTCTTTCACTTCTTGGGGTGGAGAAAGAAGTCGGGTGTTTGCCAATATCATCCGTGATGCTGTCCACATGTACAATGACAGAGTAGTTCTATGGGACGTGCATCAATTGGCACCTCTCCACACCTGTTGGACTCAAGGAACACCCTATTCCAAGCGAGGCGTCATTGCATTAGAGAACCTCCTCCTCTTCCAGCTGCTTTGCCCCATCAAATAGAACTCCGTCATCAGCCACAGCACCATGACGCAGAAAGTGCCCTTTTTTTTCTTTCTTTCTTCTTCTCTCTCACTCCCACTCTCTCAAGTGTGTGTGTGTGTGATTGCGTTTGAGTGAGTGAGTGAATGAATTCTTGTGTTAGAGAGAACATTTTCATAACGTTGAGCATACAATAAACAATGGCAGAGAATATTGCCAAAGCTAATCAGTATCAATATGCTGCCAACTCCAGTCTTGTACTTCAGGCAGATCGTAAGGGGTTGCCACGCAGAGATCAAGAACCCACAGGTGAACCAGAAACACTCTGGGGACGTATTGATACCAAGGAGTTTGGTTCACGCGTAGAAAGAGAAACCCCCAAAGATATTGAGGAAAAGAAGAAGAAGGCTGCAGAATGTGCTGAAGAAGTAGCAGAGAAGAGGAGAAGAAAGAAGGAGGAGAGTGCCATTAGTAAGGCGTATGGCTATTCTTCTGTTCTCTCAGCAACCGAGGATTGGGAAGGTCTCAATTATAAACCACGGACAAAAGAGACACGAGAAGCCTATGAACACATCCTGTCGTTTGTTTATGAACATCTCGGGGATCAGGCACGGGATATTATTCGTAGTGCTGCTGATGATGTTTTGGAGACCCTCAAGACAGACACATTGAAGGATTTTGATAAGAAGCGTGAAATCGAGTCTGTGATTGGATCTATTCAGTCTGAACGGTTTGCACAACTCGTAAATCTGTCCAAGAAGATTACAGATTACAGTGCAGAAGGAGATGCTATGGAAGTCGATGAACATGGACAGAAACTAGGCGAGATTGATGATGAGTTGGGAGTGGCTGTTGTGTTTGATGATGATGAAGAGGAAGAAAATGAAGACAATCAGTATGAAGTCAGAGATGATGATCAGGAGGAGGAAGACTATGATGACGAGACACAAGTCACCACTGTCCTCTCTTCTGGAAGACGACAACGCGAAGAAGAAGAGGAGGATGAGGATGAGGAGGATGGCTTCAAAACAGTCCTTCCTGGTGCAGAGAGTAAGAAAAAGCGCAGTAGCACAACAAAGAGATCTTTGGATCATGTCACTCCCTATGACATTGATGCCTTTTGGCTCCAGCGTCAAGTAGCCACCTACTATTCTGATCCTTACACTGCTCAAGAAAAGACAACCAAGGCATTCGACATTCTTGGATCCCCTGATATTAACATTCGTGATTGTGAAAATGAACTGATGGGATTGTTTGACTATGACAAATTCGATCTTGTTCGTATTCTCATCAAGAACCGCGATCTCATCTATTGGTGTACACGTCTTGCAAGAGTAGAAGGAGCTGAAAAGACAGCCTTGGAATCAGAACTAGAACAAAAGGGACTGTCATGGATCTTGCGTGAATTGAGTGGAGACCGTCAGCGTCGTGGAGAGGCCTTGGTGAGAAAGGGTGTAGTTGAGAATGCCATGGAAATCGATACAAAGCCCAAAGAACATCGTAGTCGTGGCCAAGTACCCACCACCACCACATTAACACCAGGCACTACCTTGGCTCCTCGTCGTCTTTTGGATCTGGAAGCATTGGCCTTTGAACAAGGATCCCACCTCATGTCCAATAAAAAGGTCAAACTACCTGATGGCTCCTTCAAGCGTGCTAAAAAGGGCTATGAGGAAATTCATGTTCCTGCCCCTAAACCCCATGCTTTTGCTGCTGATGAGAAACTGGTGTCCATAAAGTCCATGCCAAAATGGACACATGAGGCATTTGCAGGTGCCGAGAGTCTGAATCGTGTTCAGAGCAAACTTTATCCTACTGCCTTTGGGAGTGATGAGAATGTTCTGCTGTGTGCTCCAACAGGTGCAGGCAAAACTAATGTTGCCATGTTGACGATTCTTCATGAACTGGATAGAAACCGTGATCCTGAGACAAATGCCATTGATTTAGATGCCTTTAAGATTGTTTATATTGCTCCTATGAAGGCCCTGGTAGCAGAAATGGTGGGCAATTTCAGTAGACGTCTGAAGCCCTACAATGTCCAAGTGGCCGAATTGACGGGTGATCGACAGCTAACAAAGCAGCAGATTGCAGACACCCAGATTATTGTCACAACACCAGAAAAGTGGGATGTTATCACTCGTAAAGCCACTGACCGTAGTTACACTGCCCTTGTCAGACTCATTATTATTGATGAAATTCACTTGTTGCATGATGATCGTGGTCCTGTGCTTGAAAGTATTGTCTCTCGTACCATCCGCACAATGGAACAAACACAAGAACTTGTACGTTTAGTGGGATTATCAGCCACACTTCCAAACTATGCAGATGTTGCTGCCTTCTTACGTGTGGATCTCAAGTCAGGTCTCTTCTTCTTTGATAGTACCTTCCGTCCTTGTCCATTAAAACAACAGTTCATTGGTGTCACGGAGAAAAAGGCCATTAAAAGATTCCAAGTGATGAATGAAGTCTGTTATGAAAAGGCCATTGAACAACTCGAACAGCGTGAAGAAAACCAGGTACTTGTGTTTGTTCATTCACGTAAAGAAACAGCAAAGACAGCAAAAACCATGCGTGATCTTGCTATTGAAAAGGGAACCATTGGACGCTTCTTAAAGCAGGACTCTGCTAGTCGTGAAATTCTGCAATCAGAAGCTGCTACTGTCAAGGATGCTAATCTACAAGATCTTTTGCCCTATGGCTTTGCTATCCATCATGCTGGCATGACGCGTGCTGACCGTACTTTGGTAGAAGAACTGTTTGCCGATGGTCATATCAAGGTCCTTTGTTCTACAGCTACACTGGCTTGGGGTGTCAATTTACCAGCCCACGCTGTCATTATTAAAGGCACTCAGATCTACTCACCTGAAAAGGGTCGCTGGATCGAGCTGTCCCCTCAGGATGTGTTGCAGATGTTGGGTCGTGCAGGTCGTCCACAATTCGACACTTATGGTGAAGGTATTATTATCACTGCTCATGCTGAACTCCAGTACTATCTCTCTCTTCTCAACACTCAACTTCCCATCGAATCCCAGTTTATTGCTCGATTGTCTGATAATTTGAATGCAGAGATTATGTTGGGTAGCATTCGTAACAGAGATGAAGCTGTGCAATGGCTAGGCTATACCTACCTGTACGTTCGTATGCTGAGAAACCCTACACTCTACAACATATCAGAAGATGAGATTGCTGAAGATCCCTACTTGGAACAAAAGCGTGTGGACTTGATCCATTCAGCTGCTGTTGTACTTGACAAGTGTAATCTCATCAAGTATGATAAAAAGTCGGGTCGTTTCCAAATGACTGAATTGGGTCGTATTGCCTCTCACTTTTATGTGACACATCACTCTATGGCTACTTACAACCAGCACTTGAAGCCAATGATGAGTCATATTGAACTCTTCAGAGTATTCGCTCTCTCTGATGAGTTCAAGTACATTCCTATCCGTGAAGAAGAGAAACTTGAACTTTCTAAACTACTTGAGCGTGTGCCAATTCCTGTCAAGGAGAGTCTGGAAGAACCAACTGCCAAAATCAACGTCCTCTTACAATCCTACATTTCTCAACTTAAACTGGATGGATTTGCTCTTGTATCTGACATGGTATTCGTCACCCAGAGTGCAGGTCGTATTCTGCGTGCTATTTTTGAGATTTGTCTGAAACGTGGCTGGGCACAGCTCACTAAAAAGGCATTGGATCTCTGTAAGATGGTAGAAAAGCGCTCTTGGTTGTCCATGTCTCCTTTACGCCAATTCAAAACCATGCCTTTTGATATTGTTAAGCGTCTTGAAAGAAAAGAGTTTCCTTGGGAGCGCTACTTTGATCTTAACCCTCAGGAACTGGGTGAACTTGTAGGTCAACCCAAGGCAGGCCGTCAATTGCACAAATTCATTCACCAATTCCCTCGTCTTGATATTCAAGCCCATGTTCAGCCTGTCACCCGTTCTTTACTAAAGATAGAGTTGACTATCACTCCTGATTTCCAGTGGGATGAGAAGGTCCATGATACATCAGAGGCATTTTGGATTCTAGTAGAGGATGTCGATGGAGAGACTATTCTTCACCATGATTACTTTATTCTCAAGCAACGCTGTGCTGAAGAAGAATACTTGGTGTCTTTCACTGTGCCATTGTATGAACCCCTGCCACCCAACTACTTTGTTACTGTGGTAGCAGATCGTTGGTTACATGCAGAAACTAAACTGCCAGTGTCCTTTAAGCACTTGATTTTGCCTGAGAAGTACACACCCCACACAGAATTGCACGATCTTCAACCATTGCCAGTGTCTGCTCTGCGCAATCCTATCTATGAAAATGTCTATTCTGGCTGGATCAAGCACTTTAATCCTATCCAAACTCAATCCTTCAATGCACTTTATACTACAGATGACAATACCTTTATTGGTGCTCCTACTGGTAGTGGCAAGACTGTGTGTGCAGAGTTTGCTATTCTCCGTATGTGGCAGCAGGATAAGAATGGACGCTGCATTTATGTAGCACCCTTCCAGGAACTAGTGGATCAACGTGTTGCTGACTGGAATAACAAGTTCAGCAAGATTGAAGGTGGAAAAGAAGTTGTTGCATTGACAGGTGAAACTAGTGCAGATTTTAAGCTATTAGAGCGCGGTGACATTGTTGCATGTACACCTAATCAGTGGGATGTTGTTTCTCGTCGCTGGAAACAGAGAAAGAATGTACAGAATGTCAGTCTGTTCATTGCAGATGAGTTGCACTTGATTGGTGGTGACATTGGACCCACTTATGAAGTGATTGTCTCTCGTATGCGTTATATTGCTTCTCAGACTCAAAAGGCCATTCGTATTATTGTACTGAGTACTTCCCTTGCCAATGCAAAGGATTTGGGTGAATGGATTGGCGCACCTTCTCAGGCCGTCTTTAACTTCCATCCTTCTGTAAGACCTGTGCCCTTGGAGATCTACATTCAGAGCTACAACATCCCTCATTTTGCCTCTTTAATGATGGCCATGGCAAAACCTACATATATTGCTATTACTTCACACTCTGCTGATAAGCCTGTGATTGTATTTGTGCCCTCAAGAAAGCAGTGTAAATTAACCGCCGTAGACATTATTACCTACTGTATTGGTGATGATACACCTAACCGCTTCTTGCACTGTAAATTGGAAGAGATCCAAACCATCTTGGATCGTGTGCAAGACAAAACATTGGTAGAGACACTTGAGCATGGTATCGGCTTCTATCACGAAGCATTGTCAAAGCAAGACAAGCTGATTGTAGAGCAACTATATACTTCGGGTGCTATCCAAGTAGTCATTGCATCGCGCGATACTTGCTGGGCATTGTCACTTCATTCTCATATGGTGATTGTAATGGGTACTCAATACTTTGAAGGTAAAGAGCATCGTTATGCAGATTGTCCCATTACAGATGTACTCCAAATGATTGGACGTGCCTGTCGTCCTCGCCACGATGACACTGGCAAGTGTGTTCTCATGTGCCAAGCTAACAAGAAAGAGTTCTACAAACGATTCTTGTATGAAGCATTACCCGTTGAATCTCATTTGGATCAATTCATACACGATCACTTTAACGCAGAGATTGTCACCAAGACCATTGAAAACAAGCAGGATGCTGTGGATTACCTTACATGGACCTTCCTTTACCGTCGTATGGCCCACAATCCTAACTACTATGGCTTACAAGGCACAAGCCATCGTCATTTATCTGACCATCTTTCTGAGTTGGTTGAGAATACACTGAACGATCTACAGGAGACTAAATGTATTACTGTGGAAGATGAGATGGATGTGAGCCCACTTAACTTGGGCATGATTGCAGCCTACTACAATATCAACTACACCACTGTAGATATGTTCAGTGTCAGTTTGAAGAACACCACTAAGCTGAGAGGTTTATTAGAGATTGTTGCCTCTGCTACTGAATTTGATAGTATTCCTATTCGCCATCATGAAGATTCCATTCTTAAGCGACTGTACGAACGCCTGCCTGTCAGACTTGCTACTCCCAAGTTCAACACCCCTCGTATCAAAACAAACATTCTTTTGCAAGCACACTTCTCTCGCATGCAATTACCACCGGATCTTCAGTCTGACCAAGCTGTTGTTCTTGGACGCATCATTCCCCTGCTACAGGCATGTGTTGATGTGATTTCGTCTAATGGCTGGCTGTCTCCTGCTTTGGCCTCCATGGAGCTATCTCAAATGAGTGTCCAGGCCATGTGGGATCTTGACTCACCCCTCAAACAAGTACCCCACTTCACTAGCGATGTCATTCAGCGATGTGAGAAGAAAGAAGTGGCCTCTGTCTTTGATATTATGGAACTCGAGGATGATGTTAGAAATGAGGTGCTTCAGATGAACCAACAGAAGCTGAGCGAAGTAGCACACTTTGTGAACCGTTACCCCAACATTGAACTTGGATTTGAGGTGGCAGACATGGATTCCATTACTTCTGGTAGTGTTGTGAATGTGAGGGTTCAATTGGAGCGTGAATCAGAAGAGGAGGAGGAGGTAGGACCTGTGGTGGCACCCTTTTTCTCTCAAAAGAAGGACGAAGGATGGTGGATTGTGGTGGGTGATCCTGAAAGCAAGACTCTCTTGGCTATTAAGCGTGTCACTTTACAGCAGAAACTGACAGTGAAGCTGGACTTTGTTGCACCCAAGGCAGGCCATCATCACCTTAGAATCTATTTGATGTCAGACAGTTACAATGGCTGTGATCAAGAACTTGAACTTGAATTGGATGTGGCAGATGGAGAAGATAGTGATGAAGATATGAGTGAAGAAGAGTAAATGGCTGTGTTTCTTTTCTCTTTTCCTCGAGAAAATATCATTGTAAATATATATATATATGTGCATTATCAATACATATTATCTTCTTTGACTATGACTACCAATACCTTTGTATCTCTTCATGTCGGTTGATTGTTGTTGTTGTTGCTGTTGCTGTTGCTGTAAATATATTGACATGGGTATTGAGTATGATGATACTATTACTTCTTTCTCAACATTCTAACTCACTAAGTATATGTTTATTATCTAATCTGTAGAGGGTCTAACCTATTAGATTTAATTCAATTCAGTTTGTTATTAAGAGAGCGATGGCTGTAGCTATCTTGTTATGAACTGTCATTATCTCTTAATTTCTTTATTAAGTCTGGCCTACCTTTCAAAAAGAGAGAATCTACCGATAAGCTAGAAGTTAGGAACTTATTCAAGTGCCACAACACCACCACTAATCATGCGCCTAAAGATATGTTTTGCTTTATTGCCTATAGATCTTCATGGAAAAGAAAGAACGCATTAGACTGTATTATTTCTTTGCAATTTAAAAATATGGTGAGAAACGTGATAAGCATAAATACAAGACGGGAGCAACGAAACTCAATTCTTAGAAGTACAACAGGAGTATATATCATTGAAACTGATGACACTGATGACTCACTATTCTCTTTATGTATTCTTTGATCTTTGATTTAAACGCTTCAATACAAAATCAGTCTGCTTTATCTAAACTATTAGACATATTTGAGTAGATAGTGGTTGTGAGCCATCTTATTTAAATTAAAAGGAGACATCTCCTTTGCCCTCATTTTTATGCGGACACTCTTACGCATTAATACTATCATGATGATCTATTAATGATAATAAATAGTAGAACAGTATACTTCACTCTAATACAGCGCTAGTGGATCATATTAGTGTTTGATCTTTTATGTATCGTATACAGTATCTCGGCGGACTTGTATTTATGCAAAAGACGGCATAAGACATGACAATTCAAATGAGCGACCAAAATTGGTTGTTGGTTTCAGTTCATTTACTATAGGTATCTTGTTTTTTTCTTCTTTTTCTTTTTTCTTTTTTTCTTTTTCTTCTCTATCTCTTTTTCTTTTCTTTATTGTATTGAAAGTTATCCTTACCTATTCTACTCTTTTCTTTATTTAAAGTTCAATTGATAAATACTCTCCCAAGAAAAGGCAGACTATGATAAGTGAGAAAGTAATTCACATGGAAGAAGGCTCTATCTCCCCAGCAGTAGACCAGGAAAAAAATGAGAACTATTCAAAATCCATTCCCTCATCTATCATATCAGAAAAATCGGAAGAGGCAGGAGAACATGACAATAAGGCAGAATTCGAAAATACTAAGCGTGGCCTTGATGCCAGACATATCCAAATGATTTCACTTGGAGGTGCCATTGGGTAAGACAGGAATAAAAGAACATAAATCAACAACGTTACAAAGCAAAAAAAAAAAAAAAAAGCGTCTAACAAAGAAATCATAGCACTGGTCTTTTCTTAAATTCTGGGCAAAATATCGCAATGGTAAATAAATAACTCCTATTTAACACACTTAGTTTTTAGAAATCCTGTAAAAATCTAAGCCAACTAACCTATGCTTTTATTATTATTATTTATTATTATTCAGGCTGGTCCAGCGGGTGCTCTTATTGCTTACTGTATTGTTGGATTTATGGTAAAATATTATTGTATGGAAACATAATGTAATTCATTTTATAATAGGTTTTTTGTGTCATGACATGTCTTGGTGAAATGGCTACCTTCTTACCAGGTGTGTTTTATACACATATCTATTCATGAGAAGTAGAAGAAGAATAGACATGGATTTTATTTAACTATTCATTCATTTTTTTTCCTAGTCTCTGGCTCTTTCAGTCACTATGCCAGTCGCTTTGTAGATCCAGCACTGGGGTTTGCATTGGGTTGGAATTATTGGTATGTCGTCATGGTTACCAATGGATTGGGCATCTTATTGACTTTTTTTTTCTTTTGTATTTCCTTATTTGTATTTGTAGGTTTTCGGTAAGTAGTACAAACAGATCAAGATTAAGGTGGCTCAAGTTTATTTTATATTGTGACTGACACTATCTCTATTACTGCTCCTATTACTGCCAATGATCATTTAAATGCTACACTAGTGGGTAATGCATTGTTCTTCTATTATTACTTATGAAAAATAATTAAGACTTATTTTTACATTGTACTATTTTATCAAACAAATATAAACCGATATTTAGGCCGTAACAATTGCCACAGGTAACTCTATTTATCCAATGAATAGAACTCACATCATCTATTCATAGAACTTTCTGCTGCTGCAACTATCATTAATTGGTGGAAACCAGTAATGCCAGATGCTGTATGGTCTGTGCTCTTCTTATTTCTTATTCTTTCCATTAATTTGGTCGGTGTGAGGTAAACACATGTCATTTTGAGAATAGTGCCGCTAACTGCTTTGTAGAATATACGGTGAACTTGAGTACTGGTTTGCCATGCTCAAGATATTAATTGTTTTCGTATTTATCATTATTGGTATGTCCCGTATTAACTGAAGTGATGTGTTAGCTTATTCTGTTGGTCTTGTCAATAGCTATTTGCGTAAGCTCGGGTGGTTTAGGGGGTCATGCCATTGGATTTACGTAAGTTGTCTATTCTCAATATTGGGAAAAAAATATTGATATCATTCATTGTTATTATTTTAATAGCTATTGGAAAGATCCTGGCGCTTTCTCTGACGGTGTCGTTGGAACAGTGTCCGTTTTACTTTCAGCAGGATTCTCTTTCTTGGGTACTGAGATTGGTAAGTAAACTCATCACTGGACCATCGATGCTTTGCCAATATATTTCTTATTTTCTACTATACTAGTTGGTGTTACTGCTGGTGAAGCCAAGAATCCTGCAAAAACAATACCCAAGGCTATTCGTAATACATTCTGGCGTATTATCTTTTTCTACATTATCACCATCTTTCTACTGGGTCTTTGTATTCCAAGCACAGATCCCAACCTCCTCAATAGTGCTGAGGACTCTGCAACGGCTTCATTTACCCTAGTCTTTACCCTTGGTGGTATTGACGCAGGAGCACATATTATTAATGCTGTGGTTTTATCAAGTGTACTTTCTGCCGCCAACTCCTCCTTATATACGTGTGCCCGTACACTAATGGCACTAGCTCGTGATGGGCAGGCTCCTTTGATATTAGCCCGTACAAATCGATACGGTGCTCCTTATTATGCTGTTTTTCTCTCTTCTACCACTGGATTTTTATGTGTATTTGTCTCGATTTATAGTGCTTCTGCTGCATTTGTATGGTTTTTAAGCATTAATGCCGTTACTGGATTTATTAGTTGGGCGGGTATTTCCTTTGTTCATATCAGATTCAGAAGAGCCCATCGTCGCCAAGGTCGTAGTCTGAATGATTTTCCTTACAAGGCTTGGGCCAGTCCTTTTTCTGCCTATTTTTCAGGTATTCTTTGTGTCTTAATTATTCTTGGACAAGGTAGGTTCTATTTATGTTTTAGTAACACTTTTTTTTGATAACCTGTCCATGAAAATAGTATCTTATATTATTATTGATATTCATGGGCTATAGCTCTTTTACTCCTCAATTCGATGTCATGCGGTTTATTACAAATTACATTGGTATTCTTCCTATCTTTTTTTGCTATATTGGTTTCAAGTTGACAAAGAAGACCAAATTAGTACCCTTGGATGAAGTTGGTAATTTATTTTAATATTTATCTGATATATTGCGTAAATTAAACAATGTTCATTTATAATGCTTTGTATAGACTTTGATACAGGTCGTGTTATACTTGAAACCTGATACTATTATCAGCTACTGCAATCAGTTAGAGTATGTATCCTTTTCTGTAGACTACACTCTGGCCTTCACTTAAAAACATACAAAGAGAAACAGCTTTGTTGTGCTAAGGAACATGCCAGTTGAACAAGTGATTAGTGGAGAGGTATCATTTAGTCTGACGAGTCAACATACATTATGAAAAAGAGCAATAGAGATGCCTGTGTCATTAAAATATTTAGAAAACGTTATAGTTATAATCCTATTGATCCAACAATGTAGTTTGGTGGTAATGGTGTGATGTTTTAGAGTTGCTATTAGGCTAATGGATTTGGCTCATTAGTCGTTGTTGATGGCACTGTAAACCAAGACGAATACATCATTGTTTTAGTTAGTGAGTTCCATCTTTGGTTCATTGAATTGCACCATAAAGAATAACAGCGAGTTTCTGTTACAATAAAAGAGTGCTAGCTGTCATACTGAGGCCTATGCTAGATGGTGAAAAGAGACACATCAAATTAGGGTTCTTTGATTACTAGCCTACACAAATCCCTGATTTGAACTCAATTGAACATGTCTGATACGCCTTGGAAATATGAATTGAAGAAAGAAAGGTATCTATTATCAATGTAGAAAGTTGGTATTGAACTTGCACAACGATAGGTTCAGAGTATGATAGACAGATGCCAGGCTGTCATTGATGCCAAAGAAGGCCATACAAAATATTAACTGTATTATTATTCTATTTTCTATAATTAAATATATTGAGACTTGATATGCTTAATTTTGGAGCTTATAGATCAAATGTGAAATGTTTTATTTAATGTTGAACATGTCTTATCTGTTTCGTCCTGATATTTATACTCAAAGGTATTCAATTCAATTGAGTGTGGCTGTATTCACACTTTCTTGAACAAGTATGTTTATCCAAATTATATACCTAATAGCATTATCTGAGTGAACCATCTTCAAAATAGATAGATAAGCTGTTGTAAGTGTGGCTATTTGTACAAAAGTCATCTTAACTGTCCAAGAAATGATAGATACCAAACAGAATGTAGTGACATTGTGATAAGACCAAGAAATGAGCTTCCTTCAAAGAATGAGTGAGATGAATCAGTCATACAGTCCTATGAGTTAAGTACTTCTTTTTCCTACAGGACAGTTAGGTTGGACTATAAAAACATGCTCAATCAATAACCAGAATATCATGATAAGCACAATAAAACACTACTGTTTCAGACTAATGTACATAAATGATTCCAATCACTTGCATTTATTTGGAAAGCCCTCTTTATCAGTATAGAGTAGACATGTATGCTAACATTGAACAAGGTTGTCTGAATTCTATACGGCATAACCAAGACACATTGAGAAGAGATATATTGAGTGGTGTACAGGATGCTGTTACCTCAGACCCCATTTATTAAAGAAACGAGAGGTTAACATTTAACAGTTTATAAATAAATAAATAAAACAGCTATAGAATCAATGGTATTGAATAAAGCATCTAAGTCGTAGCGTATTTAATACAGTTGACAGATCTTTTAGAGATAATATAAAAGCACAACAGCCTGCATTAGAATGTATGTCTTTTGGTGGTGATTTCCTTGAAGTTCTTCTATCTGTAATAATCATTAAAGTATAAAAGAAGTATAAAAGAATAACAAACAAGTTGAATAAATAAGAGCAGAGTTAATTGTACGTTAACTAAACCAAATACCTTTGGACCTAAGAAGTCATTAACGACACCATCACATCAATGGATAATAAATAATAGCTGACACTATTCAGTGTTGCTAATAAGATAACTATCTATTTCCTTTTTCTTATTGTATTTCTATCTATTCTTTCTTAACTAAAGATTTTAATGAAGTAAAGAAGATACAATATGCTTATAGATTTAACTTAGGATTCTTGTATGTATTTGATTTCTGTGGGAGCCTGTAGCAATTTATTCAGGTGCGAATTCTACCAGAAGAATGACAATAAAGGAAAAAGGCATGCGGAGGATGTTGAAGAAAGAAGGATTCAGACTCTATCTTATCAATGAATTCAAAACATCGAGCCTGTGTCCTGCGTGCAAGTACTCACCTTTGGAAACATTTAAACATGTCAAGAACCCCAGGCCATACCAACGAACAAAAATGCCCAAAGTTAAATGTCATGGTCTTCTCAGGTCATTTCTTCTTAATTCTATATCAAAAAAAGAAACTCATATTTCTCTCTCTTCAAATAGTTGTTCAAACCAAATTTGTATGAAAGACAAGACATTGAGGCTTTGGAATCGTGATCTAGCTGCTACATTGAACTTTAGACATATTCTAATGTCTCAAAGGGAAAATGGTACCCTCCCAGAGCGCTTTTGTAGATATAACAAAAGAAAGCATGACTCCAAGGATATACCTAGAACCAATAAAATGTCCAAGCCTTCTGATTCATCTCCATCCTTCTTCTCCCCAGTTATCGCTGGAGCCTCGGTTGACTAACTGACGGAAACCCATGATACAGGTAAACTACCTAAAAAGTGATAATGAAGTGTATCTTATTCGATTTTGTCATGCAAAAAGATATTATAATATCTAGTAGATATATACTATAGAGTAGAGGTATATTTACACCCTAAGTACATGAGTGACTTTTGAAACTATGTTTCTCATAGAATTAGTATAAAAATACATAGAAACTTGTGTTAATAAAAAATAGTAGTTATTCGGTTCATAAATTAAGATGAGATTCGGAGTAAAATTGGCCCTAGCTTACATTGTTTATTAAATCTCCAATTTTTTTTCTCTGGTTCCCCAAAAGACCTATATGTTTCTACAGATTAGAGAGTGTCCCAAAAGTGTGTGTATTCAAAATAAAACAAACAAAGTTTAAAATAAGAATAAGAATAAGAATAAGAATAAAATGAACATTGTTTTTGATAGTTTTTTTTTGCTTAATGACCCCAAATGTTTCCTTTTACACTATCTAATAGACAGTTAGTATGTACAGTCACGCACCATTGAATTTAATACTTTTGAAAATAAATTTCAGGACGAAATATTTAGGATATGTTCAACATTAGATAAAATACTCCACATTTGATTTAGAAGCTTCAAACTTAAGCACACCAAAGCTTAATATTTTTAATTATAGAAAATAAAATAATAATAATAATATAGTTAATAGCTTGTATGGTCTTCTTTGGCATCAATTACAGCCTGGCATCTGTCGGTCATACTCAGAACTCATCGTTGTGCAAGTTCAACACTGACCCTCTCCCACTCCTCTGCAAGTAGAGCCTTCAAACATTCAACATTGGTAATAGATACCCTTCTTTCCTCAATTCGTCTTTCCAAGGCCCACCAGACGTGTTCAATTGGGCTCAAGTCAGGACTTTGTGCGAGCCAGTACTCAAAGCCCCTAATCTGAGGTGTCTCTTTCCACCATCTGGCATAGGCCCCAGTATGACAACTAGCACCATCTTCTTGTAACAGAAACTCCCTATCTTCTTTCTGGTGCAATTCCATGAACCAAAGATGGAACTCACCAGCCAAAATATTGATATATTCGTCTTGGTTTACAGTGCCATCAACAAAGACTGATGGGCCAAATCCGCCCGCCCAAAAACAGCTCCAAAGCATGACCCCTCCGCCACCAAACTTCGTTGTTAAAACAATAGGATTAGGATCATACCTTTCTCCAACTTTTCTGATTACACGGGCACCTCCATCGTTTCCTTTCACGGTGTACCTGGACTCATCAGACCAGACAACGCCTTTCCACTGGTCGTTCGTCCAATTGACATGTTCTTTAGCCCAACGAAGCCGTTTCTCTGTGTTTTTCAGTTAAGGCTGGCTTGTGAGCTGGAGAAAAATATCCGAACCCTAACTGCTTACAGTAACGGATAATGGTGTTTTTACATACATCAACCTGAATCTTCAACATTTCCAATTTCAGCTGAATATATGAGGCAAATGGATCCTCTCTAATGACCTTTTCCAGGTGTCTGAGGTCCCTCTCATTCACTCTTCTGGGTTTTCCATGACTCTTTAAACGCAATGGTGACCCATGTTCTTTGATATTTCTGATAATATTTTGAACTGTGGGCTTTTTCATCTCAACTACGTTTGCGATGATAGTCAATTTTAATCCAGCCTTAAACAGGTAATAAATGCCCCATATCTTTTTATCTTCTGCTTTATCATATTCTCCACGAGTATGTGTTTCTGAGAATGTATCTGACATATTGTGTTGGTTTAATAATATTTGGAAAGAATAAGAGTTTTATGCAAAAAAAGTTTTTATTTTTTAAATTTAGGCAAGTATTAAATTCAATGGTGCGTGACTGTATAAGTCTGTAAACATAACCAATAATAAGAATAATAAGTGTCTATTATTGAATCACACTACAATAAACGACCAATAAATCAAGAATATAATAAAAATCAGCTAGAAATATTCCTAGGAATAAATACAAACAAACAGTGCCAGGTAACAGAACATTAAATAAAGTAGTTATTGAATAAGAGTCGGAAAGTACAGAGAATATCAGTTTAAATAATAATTTGAGGGAACAAAAACAAAAAGTAAAAAAAAAGTCATAGATGCATCAAAGATGACAATTCCAAATTAATCTATAACAATAGAATTAAGTAAACAAGAAAAAATAAAGATAACCGATCAATTATTTATAGTTTATTGTTTGAATTCTATACCAAAAGTTTATAGTCGATACTCATTGCATTCACCAATTTATTAATATATGAAGGAAGGGTATGTAATCAAAAGAGAAAGGTAATTAAGTCCAAACCAATTGCATTTCTTACCCATTCACACTATAGATTGGCATGTCTTAAGATATATACAAGTAGTCTATGAATTTATAAAGATGAAAGATTAGAAAACATAGTGTCTACTAAACTATTTTTGTTATGTCTATCAAATTTACAAACACTTTTGATCTTTTATTCTACGAACTAAAATTGGCTGAATACCATTAGACAGAATGTTTTGGCAACAGGTATTGGGTTTTGAAGAAGATCAGATTTGAGAAACATAAGGTATGATTTTCAGACGACAGCAGTTCTTTTGAATACACTTGGTAAGAAGAGACTTGTCAAATTTAAACAGAAAATCCAGTACTAGGCTGAAGAGTGAAAGGAATGACATGCTGATTAGATATATTGATCAAGATTTGAATCTATAGACTACTTTATTGTTGGAAATAGAAAATAGAATGTCCCTAGACCAAGAGAAACCTATAAAAGACTGAAAAGAGTGTCTATCGAAAAGAGACCATACTGAACGCATAAATACTAGCCATAGTATAGACTTTGTATATTCATTAGAAAGCAAATAGACATAACAACCTACAAGCAACTACAAACACTAATGATACCTGGTAGAAGTCATATTGAATTCATTTTATCTATCTGATTCTCAAAGGCCTATTTTTTGATCAGTTCAATGAAGATCTATTACTAAATTCATCTTGTACTAAAGCACTAGACTATCTCCAAAAAGCTGTGTCAGGAAATGGTATGTTCTCGTGATGCTATAGTATCTCCGAGTACAATTATCTTTGGTATAGTTGATAGTGATTTTCATCGTGCGATTTAAATATCATTTCAACTAATATTTTAATTTATAGCGTCCAACTTGCACTATTGTCTACAAAGAAACAGAGATAGTGTCTCATAATTCTCAATAGATGGTATAGACTACAGTGAATATTTTAGCAGTTATCTATATTCGCCCTTATTGATCTCTATTAAAAAAAAGAAGGAAAAAAGAACTCTCTAGACTTCTACTGTAAAACTTACATCAATATCGCATATAAGAATAAAGGCAGCAAGACAAGAAAGGATATCAATACTTAGAACAGAGTTTATTTATTGGTAATATAATTTCTACTTGACTATCTGAATAATAATAATAATAAGTAATCATTAGCAATACTATTTTTGACTCTTCAGAGTGTAGATAATGGAATTGGCATTGTTATTAAAACTTAATGGCAAGAGAATCAATAAAGGAGGGACTGACCAAGTTACTTCATCATTCTTTGTTATTAAAACCCAATGGCTTTCTATTCTACTTCATTAATAAATCTACTCTCTTTTCTTACTGTTGTTATGCACTCAATCTATGCAGTGAACATCCCAAAGGACTCATTCCTAAAATATACAAATATACGCTCAAATGACGATATTCAAGTATGTCCAGACTCTATCTCCAGCTGTGTCTATGCCAGTTTTGAGTAACAAGATCATCTGTTCAGTCAGAATGAAATCATTTCTCAGATAAGCAAAGAATGGACTAATGTAAAATCATTTATAGATACAATCTTTTCTCATTTTCATAAAGATGTGTGTGCATGTGTACCAATTTAGTATAGTTGTTAATTCCATTCTTTTGATGTAAACAGACTACAACAGTAAGAAAGTAGAGAAGAGTTATCCTCTTCCCAATGTTATTTCTTAATGGCAGCCATAGATATTCCTGTGGGATAATAAAGAAAGAAATCCAGACAGTCTTCATCAAATGATCTTGTTTATAATATCTCACAGTGAAATAAATCAAAACTTCTCTAGTATCGACACTGCTGACTTCTTTTAAATAGAGAAGAGAAAAAAAAGGAATTTTTGTATAGGAGATACATAAGAAGAAGAATATAGAGTTAGTCTACCCAGATTTTATCTTCATAAGGAGAATAATAATAATAATAAAGGGCTATCATTCGCCACCCAGCCTGCTTTTATGCCTGTAGTGTCTGTGTGGTACAGAAACAGGAAGAAGTATAAAGTCTCATTGACAGTTCGAGATAACTCAATATTTTCATCAAATAGTTCTCTTTTTTTCTGTTTTTTTTCTATCGATAATTCTTAAAGCCATACAATAATGTCACCCAAGAACGGATTTACTGTAGATACTTTTGTCAACCAACGCTATGTCAAATCCACTTGGATTGCCTTTTTTGTTCTCTGGATTCTTTGGGGCCTTGTTTATTTCCTTCGTAATGTTGTGGGAGATAATCTTGTCCATGATAACAGGCCTGAGACTTCCTCCAACAATGTTACAGAACCTGTAACTACTAAAAATACTTCATGGAATGCAAGATCTGGATATCATGTAAGTATTATATACAGGGTCATTCTCTTGTTCAATGACTCATCTAGTACTAGTCACGACTTCAAAATGCACACCGAGTTCTCTTTGAAAACACATTGTTACTGCTTTCTGTGCTTGTGTTAAATACATTTGGTACTGGCTCCAACCGTGCTGTTATGATTCTTACATGGATGTAAGTGCTCCATTACAAATTCCAATGGCTGATGCCTCCATTAGTTATCTTGCTTTGACTATTATTTTTGCCTTCTCTGAGCTGGGTGTAGACAGCCGTTTCTTCCGACTTGCCTACAATGCTATAATTTTTGCTATTGCGCTTGCCATTGGTGGTCTAGCCTTTAGTCATGGCTGGTAAAGAAAATACTGATGATACATACACACATATGTATAGATGTATAGATGCATAGATGTATAGATGTAAGGGTGTCTTTAGTCAGTTACTCTTGTTAGCTATAGCACTTTTCTTTCTTACTCTCTTGCCTAATATAAACTATTCTCTTTTTATTTCTTCTTGCATGGACTGCTTGGATGATAAACATTGGGAGAGGCCTATGGTACAGTTCAAAGTATTTTTTATTTTTTGGGTGTGGTTTGCTATTCGCGCATTGGGCATATCAGCCACCCTATGAGAACTTTTGGAAAAATAAATAAGAATAAACATATAAACACCAAATACAAAAGTGAAAAAAAATAATGCAAATGAATGGGAAACAGAAGGACAGAGAATATAAAACCTCAATGAGGGAAAAATAAGGGAAAAAATGAAAAAAAAAAAGATTGTAAATGAGAATTATGAATAGACATCCAAAAGGCCATAAAGTCAGCAAGGAAACCAGGACACCAAAAAGATAACCGTCATCCTGTGGCGATTCGAAATCCAACGAGGGATACTTAGAGCAACTCGGACAATCCTGAGGACACAAATACAGCAACTACACTAGCAGCTTCTGGCTTTGCTAAACGGGCCAAGAATGGGTGGTAGAGGAGATATCGGAGGAGAAGTGAGGATACAGCGTCTGTTGCTGCAGGAGTCTTTGCACTCTATGGCGGCGTTGGCGTTCCCGCTCAACACACCCATCAGCAGCCTCAATGAGCAGGCTACCAGCTGATGGCTCTACCTTAAAGTCTCGAGTAGACGTGGCTCAATCAATGGCTTGCAGCAGTATTAACAAACTGGGCCAAAGATCTTGCCATTTAACAAAAGACTTAACCATATGCGGCAAAAGATTTAGACAATAGTCAGTTGGATGAACGTCTTGTGGTGGGGCAGGAACTAGGAAGAACAAGAACGTGGAGCGTTCATGGTCAATGAATTTGCATGTGAGAAAGTGGTCCATGTTAGCCGAAGGGTATCCACATTGGCAAGGAGCTGAAGGTGTTGGTGGTAACCAAGCAATCCTTCATTTTAGTAGACGATGTCTTTCTTTGCGCGTGCACGGTAGTAGAAGAATTGGATCCCAAACAGGTCTACATAGTCCACGGGCTACCGTCACCAGCGGATTCTTGCCACATACTAGACTAGTCATTTCACTTTGAAGACGTTCAAGATAAGCTACTTTTAATGGATATTTAGGAGGGTTGTGAGCCCGAGGCCTATGGTACAGTGGCTTTCAAAATAATAATGGATTTTTTTTCATACCCCGTTATGATTCTTGTTTATGGAAATACTTATTCTTTGTAATAAAAACATACATTAAACACACAGTAGAGACTTGAAAATTGGATGAAGTATAAAGAAGGTCAACAGAATAATAAATACAAGTTTATTAGGTGGAAACCCTTAATATTTGGTGCTTCCACCCTTGGCCTCAATGACAGCCCTACATCTCCGCCCCATGCTGGCAATGAGGGTGTCTGTGGTGTCCTTGGGAATATTTTCCCATTCTTCTAACAAGAGCACCTCCAAATCTTGAAGAGAGCTTGCTGGGGTCATCCTTTTTCTGATGGCTCTGTCTAGCTCCTCCCACAAATGCTCTATAGGGTTGAGGTCGGGGCTTTGTGAGGGCCACCCCTCCATAGTGGCAATGCTCTCATTTGCCTTCCACAACCTGGACTCTCTACTCTTGTGGCAGCTGACATTGTTCTCTTGAAGAACATAATCTACCTCTGGATTCAGTGCCTTGAGTCGAGCCAGCTCAGGGTAGTAATTCTCCTTCAAGATATCAATGTATCTTCTACTGTCTATACTGCCCTTCACAGGCACCAACCTTCCAACACCTTCACCAGAGAAAGATCCCCACACCATCACGCTACCACCACCAAACTTCATGGTGGGCTTGATGTTTTTTGGGGGCAGCCCCTCCTTCTTCTTGCGCACCACTCTGTTGCGGTTGTTGGTCCTCATGAGTTGGTACTTTGACTCATCGGACCAGATGACTGTCTTCCAGTCTTCCTCAGTCCAGTGGAGATGGGCCTTGGCCCAAGCAAGCCTCAGCTTCTTGTGTTTAATAGTGAGAGAAGGTTTCTTGACCACCCTGCAAGAAAACAGGCCAAGCTTCTTCATTAATTTTGAGAAGGTGCTCCTGGACACTTGGGTGGTCATCTGCTTGCGAAGTTGATCCATTGTCTAGAATGAATCTCTTGTCACTTTGCAACTGACCTCTCTCTTGTCTCTCTCTGTCAGAATGGGCTTGCGCCCAGTGCTCTTCTTGGCCTTGAAACAGCCAGTTTCCTTATATCTCTTTACGATAAGGGAAACAGACTGCTGACAAACTCCAAACCTAGCAGAAATGGCAACCAGGCTGGTCCCATTGACGGTGGCTTCTTGAGCAATGAGACATCGAGTGAAGTCATCGATATTCTTCTTTCTGTTCCCAAGAGGTCTCATGGGTTGTTCGGTGGTGTTAGATGAGGTAGACATTAGAGTGGAAAAGCAATAAATGAAGAATGTTTAATAAAAAAAAATTCAAGG
Organism: Spinellus fusiger; assembly: GCA_025094145.1. Lineage (NCBI taxonomy): Eukaryota > Fungi > Mucoromycota > Mucoromycetes > Mucorales > Phycomycetaceae > Spinellus > Spinellus fusiger. The sequence goes on along the minus strand of JALLLS010000020.1, from coordinate 417,465 downwards.
GTAAAATTATGGTCTGAATTTGAAAATACCATTGTTTTATTGAAAGCCACTGTAGTTGCTACATGGGGCTCTTTCGTGTAATCAATATTACCCCAAAAGAGTAAAAATACAAATCGCAAAACTCAACATAAGTAACATCCATCTATCAGCAACAATCCCCATCCACCCACATAGTACACAGTACACATTGGATACACCAACTAAGGATCCTGGCCAACCACCAACCATCAAGCAACCTCCTGTACCAGCACCTGTCAGACCCTTTGTGTCTGAGGCCACCACTGCCACCACCATTCCTAACTCAGACAGCAGAAAACCCAGACTACTTAGTAAGCGCACTCGTGCAAATACTTACGAGTATCAAATGATTGAGGTAGAAAAGCCTGATACCTTCACCCAGCAGATGATGGCATTTCTGTCAGATATTCAGAGACAAATGGCAACAATTGGACTCCGCATCCAGGAATTGGAAGCACAAGTCAAGGTCAAGGATGACCTTATTACATCTCTCCAGGCTCAGATCAATGCCAAGAGTGCAGATAATGCACCCAAATCACCTCCTGCCCTTACTCCCACACCCATCCCCACAGTGAAACCCACAGATGCCATAGAAAAGGCTACTGTCACTTATGCCAACATGGCTAAAAAGAACGCCTCCCCACCAAAGAAGACAGCAAAGGCCAGAGCAGTGCTTAGAGCACAAACAGTTCGGGCCTTACAAGAGCCTACTGGGCCCTCAGTATACGACTTTGTATACTTGCCCTGTCGCCGCTACCTCAAGTACGGCCAGATCCGCAAGATGTTGGGATCACTGAAGATCCAACAGTCACGGATCATAGACATCCACTTCCCAGCAAGGGGTACAATTGCACTGCTTGTACACGGTAGCTTCAAGCAAGAACTCGAGGAGAAACTTGAGAAATCAAAGATCAAGCCACAGACAAGCTTTGATCCAGTAGCTGCAACGGTGATTGCAGACCCTAAGCTCCAGCAGGAGTCAGATAGCACCAAGGCTGTAATGGCCCAAAAACTCTTTGAGCAACGAGTGTCCAACACCTGTCTTTGTTCCCCCACCCACTTAGGGCACAGCATTGCTCGCCACTTTGGCTCTGGTAATGCCACTCCCCGCCTCTCTGCCACTGCCTTTGAGAAGCTCTTGGCAGATCTCAAGGCCAAGACCCCAGTTGCCAGCCGCCCCGCCACCCTTGAAGAAGAGGCCATCCAGGCATTTGGATCAGGCTCAGCCATGGAAGAAGATGAGGGAGACACCCAAAACACCCACCAAGAAGAATTATGAATAGACTGAAGATTGGTCTATTGAATGCTTGTGGAATCAGGCCCAAACTGGTGAACGTTCTGAATGTGTGTGTGCAGAATGATATTGATATACTTTTAGTGACAGAGACTTTCCTGACCAAAGACATGCAAATGTTGAGGTGCCCCTGGATACAAATACACAACTATGCTACAGCCCATGGTGATGCTGGACGAGGTTTTGATGGAGTTTCGTTCTTTATTCGTCCTGACTTTCCTTACCATGTACATTCCTTACCAATTACTAATCCTTTTGTGGTCTCCTGTAGGATTGGCCCATATACACTCCATGGTCTGTACCTACCTCCGAGGCTGTCGTCTAGTGAGGCTGCGGAAAGGTTGAATTCACTACCCATAGACGACTTCACACTCGTCCTTGGTGACCTGAATACACGTTTAGGCCGCCTGACTGGAGATCATGGCATAAACGACAGACATGTGGGATTTGAAGACTGGATCTGCCGTCAGGATCTAACCTTGTGGAACTCAGAGTTGGCATTTGGCTTGCCTACATATGAGCGAATTCTAGCAGATGGTCGTCGGTTTGCTAGCATTATTGACCTGTTCCTGTCAAGAAGCTACAACTTCTCCGAAGTGTGCTTGCACATTAGGGACGATCTGACGTTAGGTTCAGACCACCACTTGTGTAAGCTGTCCTTTCAGCCGGTGCTCATGCCACCGCTCATGACAGAAACAGCTGTCCGTCGCCTCTGGAGACTGCAACGTTTAAACAAACAAACAGTCTGTGACCAGTACAAGCGATGTTTTGCAGAGAACACAGGTGAACTGCAAAGAGAGATCCAAAAAATATTGGAAGACAAAACCCCGTTGTGCTCTGTTAAGATGGAGGACTTTGCTGAGAGACTCAATGAGTCAATCTACAAGGCCCTGGATGATAGCGTAGGGCGCGCACAATCCCATCCAAAAGCTTGGAAAAGCTACTGGAATGCTGATCTACAACAGTTAGCTGACCGTCGTCAAGAACTTTATCGTTTTAGACGACGGGTAGGCAATGATATTGAACGCATTGAAGCCCACCGCTTGTATGAGGAAGCGTGTTTAGCTTTGAAAAAGGCTATAAGGCAAGCACAACGACAAACCTGGCATGTATTTTGTGATAAAGTCCGTAAGGGCTTAACAGAGATGACACGTGCTGTGAAAGGAATGAGGCTGCGGAGACGTTCGCCAATTTCCCTGTCATCTCCAGAGGGCCCTCGGCATGCTGCCAATCGCATGATTGACCACCTAGAGAGTGTGTTTGGCGGATCTACGAAAAGACAGGAGCGTCAGGAGTTTATTCTCCAAGACAATCCAGTTCCATGGGACGTAGACTTTATTCACTCTGCTATTCGAAAGATGCCAAATCGAAAAGCACCAGGCATTGATCATATTAGAGCAGAAATGCTCAAACCCCTAGTTCGAGTGCTAGTGCCTCTGTTACATCAAATCTTCACATTGTGTTGGAGATGGTCGTGGACGCCTGTGGCCTGGAGAACAACACAGGTGGTACCTATTTACAAAAACAAAGGAGAGCAGGATGACCCTAGTAACTATCGGCCTATTAGCTTGACATCGGTGTTTCGTAAGCTCTTAGAAAGATGTATAGCTGGGAGCTCTTTTCGACCATGCCTGCATTGGACATGGCTCAAGGTGGATTTCGCGCTCGTCGTGGAACTCTAGACCAGGCCCTCTGTCTCCACGAACTTATGGGGTTGTACGCTGCCCAAGGATCAGGAGAGCAAGATCCAAAACCTCCAGTCGTCGTCTTCCTAGATATTAAAGCTGCATATGATAGTGTGGAACGCTCTGTCATATGGGAGTCGCTGATGCCCTTCGTGTCTCAGCCGTTGCTCTTGCTACCACAGAATTTGTTTGATGACATTGTGGTGAATGTAATTCTGAAAAATGTAGCATCCCGGGACATTGCACCCAAACGAGGAGTCTTACAGGGTATTATTCTTTCTCCATTCCTTTATTCTATTTTCATTGATACTATTCCACGTTTCTTGAGGTTTGCTTCGGTATCCCCAATACTGGTTGGTATGCACCCACCTACCATGGGACGGTCCATTAATCTCTGTGCTCGAAATCCTTTCTCTTTTGCTTCCCCACAGGCAACTGTTCACGCATTGCTTGACGAGTTACAGAATTCCCTTCACAATCCTTTTCCTACTTCTACAGTTTCGGATTACTCTTCTGAGTCGTCAGATTCTTCTTACAGTCCGTCTCATGTCACTGTTACTTGGGCTCCTGTGAATTGTTTGTTGTATGCTGATGATGTGGCTCTTATGGGCTGCCCAGAAGATATACATCGAATGCTGGCACTTGCCGAAATTCACTCGACCCTCCTTGGTTACAAATGGAGTCCCTCCAAATGTGAAGTACTCAATGCCCCGACCAATGTGCCGTTTTACCTCTATGGCAACGAGCTTCCAACCTGTGATACTTTCAAGTACCTTGGTATCCCCTTTTCACGTCAAGGTATTAACTAAGACGCACTTTTCTCACACTCACAAGTCAAGGCAATTGCAGTAATGCAAAAGCTGAGAGGAATGGGTGTAAACATGTATGGCTTTGGGATTACAGCAGCCCTAAGAGCGTATACTGTTTTTGTTCGGCCTATCTTTGAGTATGGGTTGGCTATTTGTAATGTCAATAGACTAGGCATCCGCCTGCTACAAATCTGTCAGTCTGCTTGTCTGAGACTTTGTCTTGCTAGATCTGCTACTGCTAGGTTTGGAACGATCCAGGTTGCTCAATTAGCTGCCCTCCCTAACATATACTCTCGTTTTCTTTATCTGCAAGCCAAATTTGTTGAGCGCGCAGCTACCCTTCCTGAAGACACCCTCCTCTGGTGCCTTGTCCCGCAGCTTGAAGCACTCCAGAGTAAAGCCAGATGGATTAAGCTACGTGGCAATGTACTCTGGTAAAATGCTCAAAGAATAGGACGGGCTCACAACCCTCCTAAATATCCATTAAAAGTAGCTTATCTTGAACGTCTTCAAAGTGAAATGACTAGTCTAGTACGTGGCAAGAATCCGCTGGTGACGGTAGCCCGTGGACTATGTAGACCTGTTTGGGATCCAATTCTTCTACTACCGTGCACGCGCAAAGAAAGACATCGTCTACTAAAATGAAGGATTGCTTGGTTACCACCAACACCTTCAGCTCCTTGCCAATGTGGATACCCTTCGGCTAACATGGACCACTTTCTCACATGCAAATTCATTGACCATGAACGCTCCACGTTCTTGTTCTTCCTAGTTCCTGCCCCACCACAAGACGTTCATCCAACTGACTATTGTCTAAATCTTTTGCCGCATATGGTTAAGTCTTTTGTTAAATGGCAAGATCTTTGGCCCAGTTTGTTAATACTGCTGCAAGCCATTGATTGAGCCACGTCTACTCGAGACTTTAAGGTAGAGCCATCAGCTGGTAGCCTGCTCATTGAGGCTGCTGATGGGTGTGTTGAGCGGGAACGCCAACGCCGCCATAGAGTGCAAAGACTCCTGCAGCAACAGACGCTGTATCCTCACTTCTCCTCCGATATCTCCTCTACCACCCATTCTTGGCCCGTTTAGCAAAGCCAGAAGCTGCTAGTGTAGTTGCTGTATTTGTGTCCTCAGGATTGTCCGAGTTGCTCTAAGTATCCCTCGTTGGATTTCGAATCGCCACAGGATGACGGTTATCTTTTTGGTGTCCTGGTTTCCTTGCTGACTTTATGGCCTTTTGGATGTCTATTCATAATTCTCATTTACAATCTTTTTTTTTTTCATTTTTTCCCTTATTTTTCCCTCATTGAGGTTTTATATTCTCTGTCCTTCTGTTTCCCATTCATTTGCATTATTTTTTTTCACTTTTGTATTTGGTGTTTATATGTTTATTCTTATTTATTTTTCCAAAAGTTCTCATAGGGTGGCTGATATGCCCAATGCGCGAATAGCAAACCACACCCAAAAAATAAAAAATACTTTGAACTGTATTGGTACAGAGGGTGTCTACTCATCTATCTCCATCTTTATGTGTTAGTCATTATAGACCCCTCATAGCCCCTACACCCACTCTTCTTGGCACATAAACAACCATGAAAGGAACAAAAAGAGAAAATGTATTGAAGAGGCAAATAGAATAAAACTCCCTAATGTGTATAGCTGAAATCCCTCTTCTCTTTACTCTACACTGGCACAGAAGCAAAAAATAAAAAGACTCATGCATTCATGTTGTGCCCTGCACTGTAATAATGTTGATAGTATTGATCCCAATTCTGATTACCTCCCGTCTCTGCTCCTGTTGCAGCATGAGGCACAGCAACCTGCGCTGGTGGTCTCATGGTCTGTAAATCATAGGCATTTCCCGTCGAAGGCATCCAATTCTGCTGAGCATATGGCGTCGTAGCATAGTTATACGAGTAAGGATCGTAGGGCTGGGTCGTGGTATTGTTTGTCACACGATCCTTTCCCCAAGAGAGTTTTGCAGGACGATTCCCGATGGCAAACCCCTGAAGAGCAAAGATGGAAGTAGCAGCATTGGCATGGGAGTCCATTCTATAGAGTGAAATGAGAAGAGTATTCACTAGAGTGCTTACTTGACAAAAGCATAACCACGGTCCGACTGAAGGCGTATGTCAGACACATAGCCGTATTGCTGGAAGTAAGGTGCAATATCTTGTTCTTATCATGTATAAGTTTGAATAGCCACAGAATGACCTACGTGTGATGCCATGGGGCAGGTTGCCAATGTACACTGTTGTTTGGTAGTGAGGTGTCTGAGCAAAGATTTGTTCATAGGACATGTTGGCCGAAGTGGCTGTGAGGAGTGCATGAGTCATGGATCCACTGCTTGTGCTCTCACCAAATTGTCTATCAATCACATTGACAGATGCAACTGTGGTAGGGTTTCCTGCCTGTCCGTTTGTCTTTTGGTTGGCCCAGTTGCATCGAATAGCACGGGATCCCAGCCACTCTCCATTCATTGTTGCAATGGCTTGTTCGGCATCTGTCTTGTCTCGAAAAGCAACAAACCCAAATCCCCTTGATTTTCCTGTTGTTTGATCCCACATCACACGAGCCTCCCTAGCATCCTTCAATTAAAATGAGGGGTTGTGTTGTAGTTGCTTACGAGGTGCTTCTAAAAGGACTAAAAGCCTTTGTCAATACGCTGTCATTGACTTCAGGGCTAAGATCGCCTACAAAGATATGGTAATGGGCGCTTGTGTCTTCCTTTTGGGTGGATCCTTGGGTTGCCCAATTGACACGGATGTCCTGTAGGCCCGTTACTCATCCCAGTCATTGTGGAGTACCTTTTTACCTGTCCAAACACCTTTCTGCCTGTCATTGACTGTAAAGCCAGTTCAGCCCCCTGGTGGTCCTGGAACTCTACAAAGCCATAGTTCATACTTCCATGGACAGCCTATCATCATCATCAATAAGTCAATGTACTTTATAACACTATGAGGTTCAGTAGAAAGTGGTATGGACATGAGAGAGACTGAAGAAAGCAAAGAGTGATTGTAACCTTGTCTTGTACTGTCCCCCTGCAAGGGAGACTACTAGTATTCCACAGTAGGTCCAACGTTAAGTCTTCTTTGGTAGTAAAGAACAGTGATTAGCACGGGGGAAAACAAAAACAAAGAGAAAGCATCTTTTTCTTTTTTCTTTCTTCTTCCTTCTTTTGCAAAAGGGGAATAGAGAAGGAAAGAAGGATGATGAGCACTACTGACAGTCACAGCTCTTGTCGTTTTATATTCTTTCTTCATCTATCTCTCTTCATGCCATCATACAAGAAATCAAGGGGTCTTAACATGGCTGCTATACGAATACTTACGTAACGATCGTGAATAATCTTAACATTATCTACCACCGAGATGACGGCGAATATTTGAGTGAGCATTTCTTCTGTGACTCGATGATCAAGGTTGCCGACATAAAGTGCTTTGCATCCGTCGTTCTGGACTTGCGCCATGCTGTCAGGAAACGTGAAGAGGTGAGAAGTGACAAGAGAGAAAAAGAGAGCAAGGAGCCTCGAGTATTCCCAAAAAAAGAAAAACGCGTCATGATTCGCATACGTCACAAACAGAGTAAGTAGGATTCTTTTTCAGTGTTCCTTTCTTTGCTTGAGGAATAATAACAATGACAATAGTAATAATAAAATACAAGGCCTGCAGAATCATCACCACTGCTTTTTTCCATTTCATGTGTGTTGTTGGGTAGTGATTGATGAATGAATGAATGAGTGGCTCAATGGTTATTTGGTTGTGTTTATTATGCATGTTCTATATGTGGCTGTAAATATATATCTATAGGGCCATCTTCATTCAGTACAGTGTCCTCACCCAACTCTCCTTCTACTGTTGGGCAAGGGATTTTGTTGAGATTTCTTTCTTTTTTTTTTCTATTATAAACAGCTGGGCCATGAGGATGTGTTTTTCCTATTGTTAAGAATCCTTGAGCAAATGGCAGTCTATGAGTGGGTGGGTGGGTGGAGAATCCCGCTGTGTGTTAGTGGTGGTGTTAGTGGTGGTGTTTTTGTTACTGCTGCTGCTGCTACTGCTGCTGCTACTATTACTACTATTACTACTATTACTACTATTACTACTATTACTACTATTACTACTATTACTACTATTACTACTATTACTACTATTACTACTAATACCACCACTATTACCACCACCACCACTCTCGTAAAAACTTCCTCTGTTGAGTGGGGTGACTGACCTGGTAAAGTTGACCCTATCCCCTCCCTGTCCTCTTTGGGACTGTCAACTTCAAGTAGCGCGTCACACTCAACAGCCTCCTCAATAAAGAACACAAAAAAAATCACTTCGCACCTCTCTAGTCCACGGTTCAGGGGTTTTCTTATGCTGCAATCACTTTATGCGGGCAAACCTTTTCTCAGGACGAGAGTTGCTCAGCTGAAAAACACAATTCATTGCGTCACTCGTCCTGTCTTTTATCCAAGACAGCCTCGTAAGGGACCAAACACACACACACGAGAAGCCTGTTGACGTTTTATTTAGCTGTCACTTTTTATGCCACTCGTCACGTTTCCAGTTCATGGCAGTGTCAAGACAGTCAAGCCACGGCACCTGTAGGCACACCCGAGTCCACGCCTCTTTCTGCTTCTACTGTCCATGCACAGCCCACCTGTCTTCTTGTCGATACTGCCACCCCCTCACCACCCCCTGTACCTATTGTAAAAGACACCCGACAGACCCTAGAACAGTACAAAGCAGACGGCAAAATAGAACAACTTTATGCCGGTGTGAATGAACTCCATGAGCTCAGGTCTGCTTCCAGGGACTACTACCACCTTCTCCTGGACGCCATGACAGAATCATACCTGCCACCCGAGAAGACAGCAACTGTACTCAGGTGGTTCTCTCCTTCTCGGTTTCAGAAGATGCCTGTTGAGGCTAGAAAGGATATTGAGCTGTGGTGTAAAGCCATTGACATTGGGATTAAACAGTCCAACACTCATTACAGAACCCATCTCTCTACCATCATGACTACATTTGACAAGACCTTTACTCTTACTGTAGACCATGTGTCGGCATGGGAGTACAGAATCAAGGTAAGTTGGCTCTGTGGCCGGTGGAGAGTGTGTTGACCTAATCAACACCACCTGTTTAGGCCTGGGGTGTGTTAATAAAAAAGGACAAGGTGGAGGAGTGCATGAAGAGACTGTCCACTACGCCTAATCTCAAGCCATTGATGGAGAACCTCGGCATAAGAGAGGCCTTTCTGCTGGCATTTGCTAATGCCCAGGTCGAAGATACAGTGCACCATTGGATACAGACATGGACTATGCAAGATACTTGCTCTTTGGAGCTATTAACTAAACTGACTCGCAGTTTTGCTTACCAAGGAAACCCCAAACACACCGAGAAATATATGAAAATGACCCAGGCTGTGGATCCTACAGTGGATCTTGACTCTGTACTACTCCTGGCACATCAAAGACAGCTCCAGCACCAGTACAAATTACAAGTCAAGTCCAGGGGAGTGAAAGGTCTTTATTTACGGTACTATGAAAACCAGGAGTCCATGGCATGGGGAGAATTGGTCGTACGCCTAATGACTACCAAAGTGCTGAGCGTTACAGAGTGCAACCGTATTGTGTCCTATATGACATTGGCCAACAGTCTAGGCAGCTCTGATTTCCCTATGAAGAGAGCAGAGGACTTTGTTGACTTTATGGAGACCCACAGCATCCCCCCTGATGGAATTACCTATGCTGCCATGCTGTCTGGTTATTCGAGAACCAAAGAATACAAGGATACTGGAAACACACGCCTGGACAAGACTCTTGGCATTGTAGGCACCATGATCAAGCGCGGGATTGATATTCAGAAACCACACGTATTCCAAGCCCTTCTCAAGGCATGCATTCCCCACAGATTCAACAACTTCACTCTGGACTACTTTAAGCTCAACTCTGCCTTGGCATGGACCAACCCAAGTCATCCCGACCATTCTGCACGATTCCAACTCGACCCACGTTTCTTTGAGATTGAGAAGCTCATGCTGGAATCCAATGTGCTTTATGATCGAATGACTTTTATCACAACATTGACTTGTTTAGGAGGGGCTGGTCTGTACAGTGCCATGTGGGGAAGATGGGCCATGGCAAAGAAATATGGATTGCAGCGGGATTTGACAATGTACCAGCATATCTTTGCCCTTGCCTCTCGTGATTCAAAGGAGGCTGCCTTTGCTCTTTTGTCTGTAAAGAGTGAATTGAGTCGAGAATATACACCAGACAAAATCAACCCTCCTACGTACCTGGCGATGCTAGATTGCTGTATTGCCTCTCAGAATGCTACCGTTGCCAAGCAGGTCATTGACACGATGCGTAAAGAACTCGTTTTAGACGCAGATGAGATTGCGCTCTTATTGAAAGATCGGCCTTCTCTCTCTCTGAAAGCGGATCCATGAGGAAGCAAACAAACAAACAAAAAAAAACAAAAATACTAATAATAATAAATAAACTTACCATAGATTTCTAGTATTTAAGGACAAGAAAGAAAGAAAGAGGAATCTTACATGGAGATGTTATATAGAGATATTACATGCAGATACAATCACTACCCCAAGTATTAACATAAGCACAGGCACAGGCACAGGCATAAGTGACTGTGATACCAAAGCATCTCAGTGTATCTGACTGGACGTTAAAATGATAAAGAACTTGGTCACTCTACTTTCCATCTCAGCTGTAACTTATTCATCGCTCTCTTTTCTCCCTGTTCAGTGCCTTTGGTAAAGACTAGAAGGACTAGTAAATAGCCAATAAAAGGAAAGAAAACAAAAACAAAACAAAACAAAACAAAAACAAAACAAAACAAAACAAAACAAAACAAAACAAAAAGAAAAGAAAAGAGAGAGAGAAAAAAGAGAAACTCAACGGTTTAACCTACACTGCAAAGGTGCTCATTCAGCTCTCTCCCTCTTCTACTTTTTTATTTTTTTTAAATATAAAAAAAGACACTCTGACGATGACGCCTGTACACACAGCAGCAACAGCAACAGCAACAGCAACAGCAACAGCAGCAACAAGACAGTCTGTCCAGTCTACGTCCACTGTCACTTCGAGCTCTGTGTTTGTCGTTAATGCTCTCGAGAAGTTTGCCAATGCCAAAGAAACAAGAAGAAACAAGGCCTTGAAAGAGGCTGTTCTCAAGGCACAAAGTAAGCAACACAGAGTCATGAGCTTATCATGCTGATAGAGTTAGACATGTTAAAGAATGACGAAGCTGCACCTGAAGGACAGACAAGGTAGACACCTCTTCACTAAAAATGTATCAGTAGAAGAGAAATAAGAAAGAAAGAAAGAAAAGACACTCACGCGTTGGTAGATCCACTGTTATCCTTGCTGCTTTACAGACTGCCATTGACACCAGGTCAGCTAACCTGATGACTATTGCTCTCGACTGCCTTGGTAAATTCATCACCTACAACTACCTTGATGATATGGAAGATGAAGCTGCCCAGACACAAATGATGGAGAAGATGGTGGACAGTATTTGTGCGTGTTTCATTGGAGAAGAAACAGATGAAAAAGTACAGTTACAGATCATCAAGGTAAAGTTGCTTTTTATAATCTATCCATGTACCTGCTGGTGCATCAGTGGAAAAGAGAGAGAGAGAGAAAAGAAAAAAAGATGAGACTTATGCTATAAAACAGGCCTTGTTGGATGCTGTGTACTCTACACGAAACCCTCTTCACCAGGCAACACTACTAAAGGCAGTTCGAACTGCCTACAACATCTTCCTCTTGTCACGGAACAGTGCCAACCAAAATGTAGCTCAAGTGACATTAACTCAAATGATTGACCATATCTTCCGAAGAATCCAAATTAGACCTCACTCTAGAGGCACAGAAGCAGAAGGACAGGAAAATGGATTCAAGGGACTGAGTGTGGAAGATACGTCTGAAGCAGTGGTTATCAATGCATTGCCAGAAGCATCTGATATCTCCTACCAGCAGCAGATCATTGTTGAAGCCAATATGGCATGTGTGGAAATGGATCAGAAATTGCCCAGTGGAAGACAAAAAGACAATTCTGAGGATTTCTTGAATGACACAGCCACTATTTTTGAGGATGAGATAGTAGAAGAGAGCAAGAAAGTAGAAGCGATCATTAAACAAGAGAGCAGTGCAAAGAATATTAGAAATAGTATTGAGGCATCTACAAGCGACAGTGCTGAGGCATCCACCGAGGACACTCTAGAGAACCACACTGATAATGGTGTAGAGGCTCCCATTGAGATGACTCAAGAGAGCAACACAGAAGCACTGGCTACCGAAGATATTCACAGAGATGAGGATAAAGAAAGGTAACGAATGGTACAGGGAAGAAGAAGAAAGGGGGTTGATATCACTACAAGAGCTATTATTCACTTTTATTCAACAGTCTTAAAGAATCTGAACAAGAATCTGATTTTGAAGGCGAGAGGATCAACCCACTTACTGCTGAGAATATTGCTGATCTTTATATTAAAGACGCAATATTGGTATTTCGTGCACTTTGCAAATTATCCAAGAAACAGATTGCTTCTGAATGGTAAGAATATATAAATATAAATATAAATACGATACACAGTACACACTTTCTTATACTTTCTTAGGGGAAATGATATGCGATCTTATTCAATGCGTTCCAAACTATTGTCATTGCACCTTATTCTTACCATTCTTACATCTCACATGAACATCATGTCTTCTCCTTTGGTGACACTCTCTTCCTCCAATGATCCCAACCTTACACCTTCTAACCCATTTATCCTTGAGGTAAAGCAGTATCTTTGTCCTAGTCTAGCAAAGAATGCATTCTCCCTTGTACCTCAAGTGTTTGATATTACACTCGAGATCCTATGGAAAGTAGTCGAGGGACTAAGAATCTATCTCAAGGTAGGTTACTCATCTGTTTTCTTTTGCTGTGGGGCATAGATTCTTCTCTAACTAGGATGACCCTTTATTATTCTAGAAAGAGATTGAAGTCTTCTTTAAAGAGATTGTTTTTCGTATTCTGGAAATGCGCAACGCCTCTTTCCAACAAAAACACTCTCTACTCAAAATTATCTTGCGGATATGCAGTGATCCACAAACACTCGTAGACATTTACCTCAATTACGATTGTGATGGACAGGCACTGGATAACATTTATGAGCGGTAAGATAAACTTCCCACCAACACACTCATTGACTCTCTTTCTTCTTCTTCTTTATGACTTGTGTTGACACTTAGTCTGGTCTATGTATTGTCCAAAATCACCACTTCACAAAACTCTCCTGGCAACAATCCCAAGGACCAGGAAATCCATGCTTCTGGTACAGATACTTTAGCAAGTCATGGTAACTTGTATCATAAATCAGTGGTGATTCCTCCCCCTTTAACCACGGCCACCGTCTTATCGAATGAAAAACAAAGCCATTCTGGACCTCAGTTGCCTGAATCTGCTATCAAATTCAAATCATTGGAGTGTCTTGTGGCTGTTCTTCAGTCTCTTGTCACCTGGTATGCTAATAACTCAGTGAGTGTGTCTGCCAATGCCAACAGTGAAGAAGACAACAGCTCAGGCAACACTCCTCGTCAAAGTGAAGACCATAGAATGTCTACGGAAAGGACAGCCAGTCATGGTACCATAAGTGTGCCTCGTATGTCTCCTTCCCCTTCTTCGGGAGGAATCAATAGCAGTACGACTACTAATGGGCCCATGACCCTACGTATGGATGACCCTGAACAGTTTGAGAACTTGAAGCATCGAAAACAGTTATTGCAGGATGGCATTCGTCTGTTCAATTGGAAGCCAAAGAAAGGCATGCAACTATTAGCCAAACACGGGTTTTTGGACATCAGCGATCCTATCAGTAAGGGCAAGTTCTTATTGCATACTGAAGGTCTGAGCAAGGCTTTCATTGGTGAATATTTGGGTGAAGGGTATTTGTTCATGCTATGTAGACTTGTTCTGACTATGTTTTTGTTGTTGTTGTTGTTGTTGATACAGAGAGCCTGATAATATTGCTACTATGCACGCATTTGTGGATGAGTTAGATTTTACAGACATGCAGTTTGTGGAAGCATTGCGTGAATATCTACAGCATTTCAGATTGCCTGGAGAAGCACAAAAGATTGATCGGTTTATGCTTAAATTCGCTGAACGTTATGTTCATGGTAACCCTGGAGTGTTTGCTAATGCAGGTAAAGGAAAAGGAAAAAGGAAAAAGAATAGATAGAGAAATGAGATAAGGCTGTTGATTATTATTTTCATGCAAATCCTCATCTCTCTTGATTACTCTGTTGGTTATATATATATATAAAGACACTGCCTATGTTCTTGCTTACCATGTCATCATGTTAAATACTGATCAACACAATCCTACGGTAAAGCGACCTATGACTTACGCGGACTTTGTTAAGAACAATCGAGGCCTTGATGACGGCAATAATATCTCTGAAGTGATCCTCGAGTTTATCTTCAACGACATCCAAAAGAATGAAATCATGCTAAATGATGAGATTGAAGCCGCCAATAATGCTGCCCTCATGGCCACCACGGGTGGTATGGGTGCGCTTGGTATTGCAGGTCTGCAAAATGCATTGACCAGTGCTGGTTTAATGCGAGATGCTCGTCGGGAAGCTTACCAGGCAGCCACTGAGGAAATGGGATCCAAAACAGAAGCCATTTTCCGTAGTATGCTGGCGAGTCGAAGATGTGCGGGTGAAAATGAAACGTTTACTTTTTACATTGCCTCTCACGTTGAGCATGTTCGACCAATGTTTGAGGTGGCATGGATGGCCTTTTTAGCAGGCATTTCTGGTGCACTTCAGAAATCAGACGATCTTGAGACAGTGCATCTTTGTCTCATTGGATTCAAGCATGCCATTCGTATTATCTGTCTTTTTCATACAGTTCAATCAGAAGACATGGATTTGCAGAGAGATGCCTTTGTCACCACACTGACAAAGTTTACTTTCTTGACCAACCTTAATGAAATGAAGCCCAAGAATGTGGAGGCCATAAAGACCTTGTTGGAAGTGGCAGCTGTGGATGGAAACTATCTTAAAGGCAGTTGGAAAGAGATACTGTCTACAGTCAGTCAACTTGAACGATTTCAATTGATTACCAGTGGTGTGGATCAAAGAGCACTGCCTGACATCTCTACCAAGAGACTACAGCCCAACAGTAAAGCATCTGTGGATATGGTCAGACGCTCTTCTACTCTGCGTTCGAACCGTTCAAGTGGACGTTCAGGCACACAACTCTCTTTGACAGAAGAAGTGGCTTCAGCAGGAAGTTCACAATCACTTGTATTGGCTGCTGATAAGTTGTTTACTGCCACTGTCAATTTGAATGGTGTAAGTTATAATTATAAAAATAAAAAAAAGACAGATTTATAGAAGGTGGAACTGATGCATCTTTATAGGATGCTATTGTTGATTTTGTTCGAGCCCTTTGCGAAACATCTTGGGAAGAAATTGCATCTTCTGCTCATCTTGAACACCCAAGAATGTACAGTCTTCAGAAACTGGTAGAAATTTCGTACTATAACATGAACCGTATTCGTATCGAGTGGTCCAACTTGTGGGCTATTCTAGGTGACTATTATAACAAGGTACGTCTTATAAGTGTTTATCTTTTAGAGCATAGTAGCAATAACCTGCTATTGTAGGTGGGCTGTCAGTCAAACTTCAATGTCGCCTTCTTTGCACTGGATTCCTTACGTCAGCTAGCCATGCGATTCTTGGAAAAAGAAGAACTGCCACACTTTAAATTCCAAAAAGACTTCCTCATGCCTTTCCGCAATATCTTGGCTAATAACCCCAATGTGGCTATTAAGGACATGGTAATAAGCTGTCGAAGTAATAAGTAGACTAATAACTTGTTTTATTGCACAGGTATTGCGCTGTTTATCACAAATGATCCTTGCTAGAGCTCAAAATATTCGTTCAGGATGGAAAACGATGCTTTCTGTCTTTGCCATTGGTGCACGAGAGACATCAGGTAATCAAAGTATCAACACAGCTTATCTAATAACAAATGTATAGAATCCATTGTCCATATGACATTTGATATTGTTCGTAGTGTAGCTAATGAGCGATTCAACGACATCATTGCCAACGGTACATTCCCTGATTATATTAGTTGCCTGGTGGAGTTCTCAAAGAATAAGAAGTTCCAAAAGATCAGGTATTTCACAAATCATTCTTACAGCCTATTGAGTTCAGTGAATTATCTAGTCTTCCTGCACTGGATATGATCAAAGGAACTATTCCTGGAATGCTAGAGATAGCTGAAAAGACCAATGTTATCGAGATTACAGATGCCCATACTTTGGCTTCTTCTGGTCAAACATCACAACCAGGAGATGACTTTTTGGTGAAGTTTTGGTTTGCTGTATTATATGGTCTTAAGGAGGTTACTATGCAGAGTGATGATGTCGAAGTGCGAAAGAGGTAAGAACATTTATATATTGTAAGTATGAGTGAATACTTATATGATATTCTACTGCTTTATCAGGGCTCTTCAGTATTTATTTGAAACGTTAAAAGCCTATGGTTCAACATTTACGCCTGATTTCTGGACAACCATATCACGTCAAATTGTATTTCCAATTTTCGATGACCTTAAATCAAACTCTGATCATCAACGCACATTGACACCAGAAGACTTGAGTGTATGGTTGTCAACTACGATGATTGAGGCGCTTCGTAATGTGGTGGATCTCTATACCTTTTACTTTGAAAGTATAAAGGGTATGATGCGGCCTATCCTTGGTTTATTTGGAGTGTGCATTACTCAAGGTAGAAAGAACAATAACATAAACAAGTAGACTCAATACTTGCTCTATAGACAATGATACACTTGCTCGTATTGGCTGTGAATGTTTGGAGCAATACATTGAAACTAATGTTGAGAAATTTGACTTGAGCTGTTGGGATCTAGTAGCAGAAACCTTTGTTCATTTATTTGAAAAAACAACTGCCCGAGGACTGTTTGATGATACTAAGGATTTAGTCAACATGGTCAAGGCAACTCCTTCTGGTAAGTACATAGAATAAAATAAAAGGTGTTTTTTCTACTAAACAAGGGAATGCTTTATCATTATAGCTGATACTGACCCTGTGAACGGTCAATACAATGAACCCTCCCCAAGCCATCCAGATGTGAGCGAAGAGAGACAGCAGAGTTTCCAACAGGTCATCGTCAAATGTGTTTTGCAGTTGATGTTGATTCAAACAGTCAATGAGCTATTGAGTAAAGATGCTGTCTACTGTGCATTTCCTACTGGCCATTTAATGCAAATTATGGAATGTCTTGGAAGGTCTTTCCATTTTGCAAAGCGGTTCAATAATGACAATGATCTGCGTATGGCTTTGTGGCGCTTTGGTTTTATGAAGCAACTTCCCAACTTACTTAAACAAGAAACATCAAGTGGTGGCTGCTATGTATCAGTATTAATGCGCATGTACGCAAATCTTGAAAACATCAGTGATCGTGATGATAGACGCATGGAGATTGAGGCCATATTGATTCCGTAAGTGATCGATAGGGAGAGGATGCATTTCATCACCCACTTATTCTATTGCTATTATTATTATTATAGCCTGTGCAATGAGATTTTTGCATTGTATGCAGAACTTGATCATGAAACAAAGCCAAAGAATATTGCTGCATGGACTCCTGTGGTTGTATCTATTTTAAATGGTTTGGCCCAACTTCAAGATGAAGATGTAAGTAGATAAGGCAGTCTCTGTTCAAATCACTTACGGATAATCATTTTAGTTCCTACGACATGTACCAAAATTCT
Source organism: Spinellus fusiger (assembly GCA_025094145.1). Classification (NCBI taxonomy): domain Eukaryota; kingdom Fungi; phylum Mucoromycota; class Mucoromycetes; order Mucorales; family Phycomycetaceae; genus Spinellus; species Spinellus fusiger. The sequence continues at coordinate 399,838 of JALLLS010000020.1, read as the reverse complement.
ATATGGCCTCTGTTGAGTTACTTGGTCAGGACAGTCTGTTGCTTGATATTCGAATGTCTTTACGCACACTACTCATTCGAGTTGGAAAATCCTATGAAATATCAGCAGAAAAAAATATTTAATTATAGATAATTTTATAGAAATACAAATCCTGCAAACTAGTTTAATTCTCTAAGTTATTGTAATGACATGCCTAGTGTTTACCATAAATTGGATAGTAGAAAAGAGTGTAGTTAGACTCCATGTGAAATGATAACAGTGTATGTTTTAATTGATTTGTTCACCATTAGATCTGATGAATAGGGATTATATCAGAATATCTTTCTTTTTCACTACCAATCGGTTGATAAGATGTAGTATACTACTCATTCTACTCCATAGAGTAATAAGACAGAAATATAACTATTTTATTGTTGTTGAGTGTAGTTTATATGGGATATAATAATGTGATACAATCTTCACTCTTTATTTATGCCTACTCTCCTTTCAGCATGTAAAACACGCTACACATTCCTTGACATGCTCCCATACACTTGAGAGTATAGAGACATATCACTCTTAATGACTCAGGGTTGTAGCCACCACCATATCTCTACCAAACTGCTGATAGATGACACTTTGGTTGAGTGTAGGCAGAAGCACTGGAGCTGTAGAATCCCCAGTGACACTCACACCTTGAGGACCCACCAACGTAGGTGCTGTTGTAACAATCAATTGGTCAACATGGCCTGATAAAAGAAAAGACTGAATGATTTGTGCCCCGCCTTCAACCATTAGACTTTCAATGCCATGCTGTCTCAACACCTGTAATACAGTAGATAAGGAAGGACGGGCACCATCTAGTACATTGATACTTATGACAAGAGCACCTGCTTCTTGGAGTACTGTCTATAGATGAACTTTATCAATATATGTATGTATGTATGTATGTGCATAGACCTACTTTGCGTGCAATATCATTAAACCAAGTAACTAACCAAGGCTGCTTTCCTGTGCCTTGCTTGAAGTTACTCAAAAGCTTTCCAGTCAATGGATACTCAAGTCTAGGATCAAGTACAATAGGCTGAGGTTGGTTTTTAAGAAGAGGGTCTTCAGGAGAGAGATAACGGGCTAAATAGAATACTGTTGAGACATTTCTGCACTCATCCCACTACATTTTTATTATAGACTCTGTATGAAAACACTTGAAACCATTTACCATTAAGCTGGGGGTTGTCTATCAATGCAGTCCCAATGCCCACCATAATACCATCATGAAGGACTCGAAGTCTAGTAGTTAGATGAAGTTTAGAATACCCAACTGTCTGTCTGTCTGTCTGTCTTTAATATTAGAGCTATTCTTATTCATACTATTACTATTGCTATTACTATTACCTGTGTGTCATAGCCATACTCTCCTTACCACTCAAGAGTAACTGCTGTCCTTTTATGGCTATTTTACCATCTAGACTTTGAGCATAAGTCAATGTGACAAAGGGACGCTCCACTAATTCTTCTTTGGTTTCATACACCTTGTCTAAAAAGACACGTGCATCTTGGTAAATATCCCTATCCATGAACAAGTAAGAATAAAATAAATAAGAAATATGGAGAAAGTAGTTTTTCCGGCCATGCTTTCAGGTATTTGTGAGATGATTGTGACTATTATTTCATTAGATGAATGACCAAGACAAGTACTGTAGGCGAGTCTAGCATCATTGGAGAAACGGGTACAATAAAGAAAAAGAAGAAAAAGAAGAAAAAAGATATGAAGAATACATTTATGAAGACAGATTGTAATTCTATTTGTATAGTATCAAGTATTCACAGCTCAATGAAATAGGTGGGTGATGCTATAGGGAATAAATATGCAGTGTTACCAGCGAACAAATGAATTAGAAAGATCTACAAATTAAATGAATCCTGTCAAGCAAGATAGTCTATTTCATATAAGAATAATGTTATCTGACTTTCTATCTTTGTCTCTTTCATGTAGACTCATACCAAGTATGTGTTGATGCTCATCATTGTTTATTCATTTAGATACAAACATATGACTTTAGCCTGTTTACTCTTTTGTTGATTTGAGTGTCTTGTATAAATAAATAGAAAGTCCATAGAGTAATTCTAATAGCATTATAAAATACATGTCAATAGAAGAACAATTCACTAAGATGTGTGTAGTAAACTTTTGTTGTTGTTGGCAGTTTATCATTTTCAAGTACTAAGTCTAATATTTGGCTTTATCTTTCTCAGATGTTGGCTTTCTTTGTATCCGCTACTTGATCTATCATTTTTAAAATAATTCTGCTGTGTGTATTCTTTTACATACATAAAATACTCTTGCCACAAACATAGTGTCATGGTGCAGCATATCCACTCACTTTAGGAAAATGTTGTTAGTTTTCTATTGCAATGACAAGTATAAGTTGTAAGATTAGATCAATTCAGAAGCATATTTCTATTATCTATTTATTTATTTATTTATTTATTTATTTATTTATCTATTTATTTATCTATTTATTTATCTATTTATTTATCTATTTATTTATTTATCTATCTATTTATCTATTTATTTATCTATCTATTTATTTATTTATCTATCTATCTTTTATGCCCATCAACAAAGCAAAGAAATAGTGAATAAAGAATCCATTGTATAAGTGTTACTGGGTGGCATTTTCCAAGTTGAATATTGAACTTTACCAAGGGGTTGAAGGATTGATTTGACTTTTAAAGATCTTTTGCCATAACTTGCCACTGATAATGATGCTATCACTCACTGAGTAGCAATGTAGTGTCGATCAGTAAGAACTTTAATCTATTTTGCTATTCTACCGCTGTCACTGCAGTAGAGCTGATATGTTAAAATGACATATTGTTTAGTATCCTTTCGATAAAGAGTATAAGCATGACAGTGATGCTTCGGAGCATGAACCAAGAGAGAACTTTTTGGATCGATCGAACTGTTCTTATTTCCAGTTGCCTGATAAGCAGCCAAGTCTCTTGCTGTAAACAAGTGTAAAGTAGTGTTTAATAGAGTGCACTGACAAGCAACTATTGATGCTGAGAATAATAAGAATAAGAACACTATCAGGATATGTAAGCGGTCTTGGAATTAGTATAAGAAGTATTGCTTCACTGTGGAGGTTTCCTGTGGAGGTTTCCTGTAGTCAGTGCAGTGAATAGACAACCCTACACATAACATTACCTCTTGATAGCCTATGTATAATTCTATAGAAAGGTGAATAGACTTTTTGCAGATACTGCCTTGATAGCAATGTAGCAATTTTACCTAAAACTGGGAGCTGTAGTGTTCCCTATTTGTAACACAGCTCTGCTTTCAAAGGTACAAAGGGAAGATCTATCCACTAACCCTATCATCTTTCTAGATAGTCCCCTGAACTCGATGATCGATGAGAGTGCCTTTAACTGGGGAAATGATATGCTGCTGAGATGATCAAAGGTCTAGGAACACTTTACATCTTGGGCAGAGTCAAGAAAAGACCTATATAATGTGACTTGACTAATTTTCACTTTGTTTCATACGCAATGAAACATATCTTTTTTATTTTACTTTTCCTGATTAGGCTCTCACTTCACTCTCCATGACTGTCCATTGGCTCATACACTCTCTATCACCTTTTTGTTGTAGTTATCTGTTGCTGGATTCACTCTAACTGAGTTCTTTGGATAAGACATATAGATTATGTATATAGCAAGGTTGATAAAGAAAAGAGTGCTGACAGAATAGGTAATATTCTTCTCCTAAAGCCTGTGCTTGGCAAATATCAGTTCAGTGTTGGACGTTCTTGTCTTGACTATTAGCAGTAAATAACAATAAAAAGAACTTTCTTGGAAGGGGCAAAGAGGTGGGTAGAGCACCCAACGCTATAGATCTTGCAGACTTCATCAAAGTCCATAAGTAATAGACAGTGATTGTTGTTGTTTTGATGGGTGCATTAAATGTACTGTTGCTAGGTTATTATGAATACTTGTTTTTTTGTTTCTCATTGTCAGTGTGACACGCGGTGTTGCCAGGGCAACAAATGGTTAGGTGATATTTGGTCTTGATGAATTGAGGGGCCATGCTAGATCAAATATGATTGGAGTGTTCTTTAGAGAGAAAGTGTTAGTAAAGAAGAAAAAGGAAATGTTTGGTACTCTACTTTATCATGTGTACAGTCATCACACATTCAACGGTCTAGATTGCTCTTTTGATATTTCTCATCTGCATTATAGAAGCAAGAATTATACAGATATTCAAACTCTTTGACTTGATTTTTCTTTTTCTTATCATAATCCCCTATAAAGCACTTGTTTATTTATTCATTTTTCTCAAACAAGAATAGGATAAGCATTGTGGCTACAATAGACTAGTTCATTCACCAAAGTCAATATTTAAAATAAAAATAAAATGATCACTGAAAAAGGTCTCCATTTCAACCCAACCCTTAAATGTTAAGGCTTATTTGTTCTTGAGGTTGGAGAAAATACCTTTTTTTTTGGGATATTTGAGCATTTTATGGTGGTGTTATCAAGTCAAGCATCTATTTATGTAAAGAGATGTTCAATGCAATTAAATATTCTGATCTATTGTATTCTTCTTGCAATAATAATAATAATAATACAAATACAAAGAATCAACAAATAAATGCTGAAAATAGTAGACTTATCATGACAAAAACAGCACAGGATTTTCAAGCCTCTTGGTTTGACTTTTTTCTTTTTTCATCTGTGAGACACTGAGGGGTTTTTTTTACTTAGTGTCCAGGCTTAAACAGTGATGATAGACTGAGTATCAGAATCCATTTGACAATTCAGTTACTAAGCCTATCACTGACGTTCCATTGGAACTCATTCAAGAGACTCACAAAATCAGCTCAGAGGAAGATGATTCAATGATAAAGTGGGTGAGCTTCTGAGCTGTATTAGGACTTTTCTCACTCACTCATAGAAATATATACATAGAAATACATACATAGAAATATACACTGAAATCTCTTTGGAAATAATGGAAATACTTTAGGACGCATAGTCATGCATAACAAACCCAAGGTGGATTCAAGACAAGTCATTCATCAAAGGGGTCTTCAATGAGATAGGCAGCATGAAATAGTTCCAACGGTGATTCAAGATCGGATAAATGATTCTGTGCTTCTTAGTTGAGGGGACAAGAAATAGGAAAGCAGAACCAGGGTTACACGAAACAATGGTATATCTTCAAAATGACGTATAAACCCTTTACATAACATTGCCTTTAATAGACTTTATTGCACATCCGGTCACCATTACACTTTAATAAAAATCTGCCGAACAAATACATCAATGGACCTGAATTAATTTTACCATCTTCCATAACAACAAATACAGGGAGAGAATAGGTTGCTATGGGAAAATAAGAGTGATAGTTCATATCAAACATTTAGAATCAAACTACGAATAGTCTGAAAAATAGTATCAGTGGTTATCATTGCCTAGTAACAAGACATAACATCAACTTTAAATGCACCAATGGCAAAGTTGTATTCATTAAGAGAATACAGTCTAGGTAAAAACGTGCTTAGAATTTAAAAAAATCCATTTAGTTTTTTTTTCTTTTTCCTTCTATTTTTCCCTTTTGTAAAATCCGAATCAAACTTATTTCTTATTGCTGTTCTCTCTAAGCATCGGCAGTACACACGTGGCTTCTGTTTAGGCTTTTTGTACAGCAAGAGCTACACAATGATCAGTGTTCGATTGGAAGTAAGATTCCACACCAGATCATTAGTGGCCATTGAATTCATCAAGGGTCATCCTCGACAGAGTGGATTTAGAGAATGCATTATTTTGATAAGACTGTGTATGTTTTCATTCTAGCAACTGCAATAGATGTAGGAGATACAAAATGGCAATCTTCAAAACACCACAAAAGGAGTTAATTTAATATACCATCAGCTGCAGATCACTCCTTTGCCCCAGGAAACTGTCTCTGTCGTAGATCTCAAGAGGAGAATGAAAGACAGAGACATCCGGCAAGAGCTTCCACTGTAACATGTCATTTGGCTGTGCCTTTACACACCTTTTATCGGACAAGTCCCATTTCTATCTACCTTGTAGGAAACTATTAGTAATAGATTGGGTGTACCAGTAAAAGACTCTGCTGGTGTTGATTCATTGAATAGTATGTTTTACACATTTTTATAAACACAGGGAGCGTGTCCTGCTGAAAGAGTATACCTCTACTAGCTATTCTATGCAACAGATATGCAGCAATAGAAATTGTATAAGTAAAATAGATGATAAAATAGAATTGTATTTATAAATGAAAATATATAGAATAAATATATAGAATAAATATATACAGAGAGAAACAATCTACACAGTTTAGATTGCTTCATTGACACTATGTGCAGTAGTTCCAGCTGATTCCAATAGATCAGTGAGGATGATGGATATACACTACTTGTTTATAACAGTACTTCTTCTTGTAGATTCCGTCTTGCTTCTCGCGCTCTTTCTATCATAATGGTCCGAGCTGTCAATAGCGGCTCATCGGACCCTCTTACACCTAAAGTCACGAATTTTGGCATAGGACGACATTCAATATCTAATGAAATATTGATAGCTAAAGTGAAAATAAATAAAACAAGTTGGATGAGTGACCAGTGTAAATGAATTTAATTTATATAATTATATAGCTTACCTGCTTGAAGATTCTCTATCCAAGACACCATGCCAGGGAGAGTTTGCAATCTGAATAGAAACTGGGGACCTTCTGGTATCGTGACACGTAGTACATTAGGTCGTCTTGTATAGTTGAAGGCACGGCTAGCCACTGCACCAGCTAAAGACATTGTCATCAAGGGTTCAGAAGAAACTTCTTTTCGAGAAGAGAAGAGATTTGAAATTGATAAGTTCATTTCTGAGGTGGTGGGGTCTGTTCTGTAGATCCTCAAGACGGTGCCCCACAGCTCCACATAGAGCTTTCTATCAAGGTACATTGGTTAGCCTTGAGCTTGGTAATAAGGGATAGGTGGAGCTTTAACTGATGTCCTTTCCTACATTGGTAGGACAAGATCAAGGCTCACAAAGGAAAGAAATAAGAGAAACTCACCTCCATGGTCTCAGTCGGCTTTTGATCGTAGGACATCTCTTTTCACACTTGATATTCACATAGCCCATCTTTTGAACGGTGCATGAGTATCCAGGAAGTTCTTCTCTACCTTCATCTTCGTAGGGATGAGTCAAGGTTTTGAGTGACTGCCAATGCTTTATGGTGGATTCCAAGTAGCCTGGGAGGGGAGAGAAGAATGAATTGCAAGGGCTGGAAGGCACACTTGTAGGACGATGGAGGTAGGCGGGCATGGAGAAGAGCCTTTCTGTAGTGGTCACTATTTGTTTTCGTGGTCGGGGCACAATGGCTTCAGGTGCCTCATGTGGCACTTCACCCTCTGAATTGGGTAGTAATTCAGTAGTAGAAGAAGATGGATTGAGTGGATTGTAAGAGGGTGGGTGGATATTGTTCTTTAGCATTGCTTCTATCTCTTCATTTTCATAGTCCTTGACTGTTTTTTCTTCTTGTAAAGAGAGCATTGTCTTACTGCTGAACATGGAGAGGGTCGATAGTCGAATTGATCGCTTACTGTTCTTTTCGGGTGTCACGCCCGTTGTGAAACCGTCAGGAGTAGAGGTTGGAGAAGCGTTGATGTCGATACACCGACTAAATATGTCGATGGCATGGATGAGTGTCTGTCTCTTTTCGACTTCATTGTCGGTGCTATTAAAAGTTAAATTGGACTCATGTAAAAGCTCCTCTAGACAATGGATCATCGGCCGCGTGTTGACAGTAGGAGTTAAAAAAGACAGACTGGAAAGGCTCAAGGTAGAGGTGCGAGAACTGGAGTCCATCAATGAGGGCTGTGAGTACAAAGAGTCTTCTCTTTCTTGTCTGGAGGATTTCCATTCATTCTCTACTGTCAATTTGTTCTCATTCATTGATTTAATGAAGAGGGAGAGCTGTTGGCAATCTTTGAATTCAATGCCAATAGTAGCATAATCCGCCACTCTTGTCATATTTAGCAGTTTGTGGATATCAATTCTGTTCTTTTCAAAGACTGGAATGTAGCGACTCAATGATAGTTTATCTAGCAAGACAAAAGAAAGGGCTGTGGGTGCCATAAAATAAGCTTCCATCTCTACAGCCATCAGACAACTTACCCAAAGGAAGGGTTTGGTCCTCAGAGTAGGTCATAATAGAAGCAATGGATGTATGTATTTATATTGGAAGTGGAAAAGTATAAAAGACAGGCTATGAAAGAAAAGCACAAATTATAAATACACTCCTAGTTTTTATTTATTTATTTTCAATTAAAAAAAAGACTCACAAACGACGTCAATCGCTGTTCTGCGTTAGACGCAACTTCATGTGATTTCATATCTTATTTTTAAAAAAGATCACAGAAGCATCTCCACTTCATATCCCTGCCACATTAGTAGACTGCTATTCATCCATGTTCGTGAACTCAGTCTATTTCTTACACGTAGCCTAGGTGATGTCTTTTTCTTCATACTATACACCCATCTCATCTCTTCCTTGGTGATCAATAGTAATGGACCTGCCCCTATCTTTTTAATATTCTAATGTCCAATATCAAAGGCCACTTCACGTGAGAATTATTTGTAATGAATACAGTAACCACTGTGCTATTTACACAGAGCACATCATGTTAGCGACGTGATGAACACCACAGCTTTTACACCAGGCTATTGAATATTTTGGAAATAAATAAATAAACCAAATTGAACTTCAAGTACTCTCCGAGGGTAAGACAATACATGAAACGCTGGTTACAGTGCAGGATCGACTTAATTTTCTATCCAGTAAAAGTCATTTTCTATGACAAAAACCCCTTTTTAGTGAATCAATAGATAAAAGCAAAATAAAATGGGTGGTTTGTTGAACCCTCTAGCTGGCTTTCATCCTTCCTTCCTTAATGAACTTGGCAGTGAGTGGGAATCCTTGCTCAAGAAATTATTCAACCTTAGTGGCAGATGTAAATAATAGAATAATAATAGAATAAAAAAAGTCTAACCTCTTTTTAATATTTTCTATCTTAACTATGAAGAGTGTACAGGAATCTTTATGCCAGAGTATTACTGTTGAGTTTAGATTTTTGCCATCACACCTGGAGCTTTTTCATGTCTGACTTTGTTAAAATATAGCAGAACACATACAATAAAATAGCGTATCAACCTACACGGAGGCTATAATAATAGGCGTCACTTGTATTCATGGTACACATCACCAAAAAGAAACATATTTTAGAATAAAGAAATCAAGCCCTAGATAGTAAAATAGAATCATTGGGTCCAGGACATGATTTATCAGTATATCTTTGACATATATGAGAAACACAACTTAATTAAAATGCTATACAAATATCAAGTTACCAGGCTACCAGGCTACCAGGCTACCAGACTACCAGACTACCAGACTACAGAATATCAAGCCTTCTCATTTGATATATGTATTTATATCCAACAGAAAATGTGTCAGCCTCTTATATGATATCACCCCACATGGAAGATTAAGATAGGTATTATTACAAAAAGTACCATCAGTCGTTGTACCATCGAAATAGTGCAAGAGTGAAAAGTCTTTCAATCATAAGAATTGCAAGATATCTCCTCTCTTGTTCATGGCCACCTTACAGAATAGGATCTAACCCGAGACCAGAAATCATAGGTGCACAATTACAGCTTGATGATTGTAAAATAGTACATTGATGACTGCAGTTATTACATAGCATTTATCAATCAACTGCATTGTTTACAGTTTGTTCATAGATAGAATACCGATGGATTGCTGATTTTTAGATACTGTCTCTTATCATGATATCACTTATAAATAAATGTAGCTAAATAATACGTTATCAAGGCAACAATGGCCGAGACTTTATTTTGTACTTTGCAAACTATAAAACAGAATCTAACTAACTTTAAACAAAGGATTTTGTCCATCACCCACCCTCTATTGTCATGCTGGCTCGTCGACCTTTACACGTTGGTTACAGAGACACAGTTGGAGGGACTTTAAAGAACTATCCACAGTCTCTTTTGTATAGCCTGTTACCCTTCCATTAGGTCATCTCAATGCCTATATGTACATAGAGATGAATCGAATTATCTTTATAAGAAATAAATCCCTTGAACTGGCACCATGCATGTAACTCATCCAGAAATTAGGTATCGTGACTTTGACAAATAAAACCCGTGAAAAGAGACAAGTTGAATAGGCCTATCCCCCTATCCATAAGTGGAGTCTGCAGGTGGGATGAGGAGGTTGCTAGAAATAGAAATTGGATCAACGTGATCAGTATCATTAAAACTTAATTACATGCAGTAGTGGCCTCACAGCCTACACTGGACCCAATAGATGGACTCACCTTTATGGACTTTTTTGATGTCACTATTTTTATTTTATTTGAAGAATGAAAATAACTCAAAGATCCAGGAATTGAATCCAAGAAGAATGTGTTGTTCAAAATACTAAGTCAAAAGGTGTGTCTTTTTTATTTTAATAATAAATAGATCTTATAAAGTGATAGTGAGTTTTTTTCTTTCTTTAATTTGACACATCAGTCTAAATAAAATACACACCTAAAGATTTTTGGGATATAAAAGTAAATACACGGACAATAAAATAACATTATTTTTATGATTGGCTAATGTGTTTAAAAAAGGCCTTTTCGCTATCTAAATAAGATATTTCAAACTCTGTCTACCTATCCTAGCAATAGCTACACTATCTTCATAAAGTATTGGTGCATGTTTGGGGAAAATATAGTATAGAAATGTAGTATGGTTCAAAAAAAGACTTATATGTATCTTGGTTTAGTGCAGCGATAACTACACCAGATTCTTTCTTTGATGTTTTGATGTTTTGATGTTTTGGTGGATTAGCTACTACTAGCTAGATGTTTGTCTGATTGTTGTTGATTTATAAAGATCAAAGGCTTCATTTTACGAAATGGGAGTAAACTGTTGATATTCTGGTTTTCCACAGCAGGAGTATCTTCATTTGAATAATAGTTATGCAATACTGGGGTAACTCTGGCTCTCTCCTCGAGGTATCTTGCAAACTTTTCATAATTGACTGTTGAAGATGTATGTCCTGACAAAGACAAATAGGCTTCTATTCAATACCAGTGATTGAGCCTTTTACTGCTATAATCTTTAGAGCAGGTTCCATGAAGAAAAGAAAAGAAAGACGAGTTGACCTTTTCTTTTTATACTATTTCTGTTTTATAATTGGTTTTCACATGCCATTCATTCAATCCGTGATTTGAAAACCAAGAAGTTGTGCTAAAGCATAATGTTTGTATATCTATCAATGGAAACTGTAAATTCCACAGATTTTATATGCACACATACAGTCCCAAGTAATGAGTAGACGGAATTTTTTATTTTTATTTTGAGAAATAAAGGCAAATCTATCAGTACAAGATGTTCATAATAAATGGTTCATGGAATAATACAATATTTGGAATAGTTGTTCTTTAACTGATTGTCTACATTTTTATTATAAAGATATTCCTCAGTGCTTTGTAACAGAGTCTTTATTCTTCACTTTAGTCCCTTTATCATTGCCCATAACTGTCAAACAGGATTCATCAGACCAAACAACCTTGTTTTTACATCATTCATATTTCTCAAATCATATACAATTATTTGTATAGTATTTCTACGAATAGACAAGACGATAGCCAGTTTTGAAGTAGATGACACCTTTTCGGGTCTTTCTGTATGTATTTTGAGTTGAATTGTGCCTTTGTTTTTATACAATAAGACACTCTTGCCCACTGTGCTCTTTGGGATGTCAAGATCGTCAGAAATATCTTGATAAGTAACATGTCTTTTCCATTGTCGTATGATTTGACTTCTAATAAACATGTCATGCTCTCTTCTTCTGTTAGGACTATCTTTATGTTCATGGCTAAGAGTTAGCTGATTTCCATTGCTTGAAGTCATTTTTTGAATAAGTTGTAAAATAGAATATAGATAATTGATTTGCCGTCTACTCATTTATTACATGGGACTGTATACCTCACCAAAATGTGAATATTTTTTATTCTTTGGTCTTGTTATTATCTTTTTATTTCTTACACTGCACATAAAACTTAACACCCAAGTACTCGTCAAGACGAGCATAGCTGAGCAAGGTAATGTGCCATTATTAACAAAGAGAAATAATAGAGAGAAATAATAGACACTACCAAGGACTATTCTAGTGATAAAAAGGTAAGCAGTGTCTTCATCTGGGCTTGAGTTCAATGTAATCCACAAGACACTCATTGTATTATTAATAAATAAAGACTCTTCTCAAGTCAGTCTAAGGTGGTCTTGTTTCTTCTATACTGTCAACGGTATCCAAGATATACTCCTGAGCATGGTTATCTATCTCCCAAGGATAAAGCATAAGGCTTTTTGGTTGTATACTCTATTTCTATGAAGGAATACGCCTAGAACAGCAGTAGCTATAGTCATAATATAGTATTATCTATACCATTACAATAAACAACTCTATTCATCAACACTATATTTTATTGATAATACAATTTGATATTGAGGTATCCACAAAAGGAAATAATTATTTGGATATCCGCAAACCTGTTGATTTTGAACACAGATCTATAAAAGGTATGTTTTCCTTTTACCTAAAAAGAAGGAAATGTCACCGCTTAAAGACCAGAATAATCTTTGGGTGCGTAGTAAAAATAATCTCTCCATCAGCATTGGTGGTGTTTTTCTGTCTATGCAAATATGCAAATATGCAAGGGCAACCTACTCTAGTGATTCTGAATTGTTAGTTTTCATGTACAGAGCCTTCATCTACATCTTCCTTGTCTTTGATTTGTGTTCTTGTTTTTGGTCTTAATGGTGAACTGACCAGTAAGGTCACAGCATCTTCATAATGCAGGTTTTGGTGTTAATCCCTCCAACGCATCATTTTCCTGGTAGTCTGTCTCTTGCGTCCATAGAGACTTGTTTCCAAAGGCAGAGGGACCTGTTCCAGTTCTTCCAATGCTTCTAGATCCCGTTCTCTGTGATCTTCCTCAGGCACCTTATGGGGCACTTCTTCTGTGTCTTCTCTTTCACTGGTCTCTTGCTCATTCAGAACCTTTCAAGCCTCTAGAGGGTGTGCCTCTTCATGTTGGTCAGGCTGTCTGAATTCTTCAATAGGGGCTGGAACTCTTACTGGTGGTGGTTCTTGATCAGGTGGAGGAAGCTCTTTAGGGTGACCCCCACCTTCTTCGTCCCATTAATAAGACATGAGTCTGTTGCCATGTTAGTTTTTATTTTTTTATATGGAGAAGTATAACCCTTGGTATCTCATAGAGACTTAAACATCAGGCCTAAATCACTTTGTATGTTTTGATTTGCTCTTTCAAGAGCCTTTCTCTTTCTTGGACACTCTTCTTTGTTCAGTGCCTGGGATGACCCGTCTGTGGTTCTGAACTTCAACATTCTGAGGGGGGGGAAGGTTTCTTTTTTTTTCTGGTACTCTAGGACACATTTTATTTTTCAGACTCTAATGATCCTGTTGAGTAAATATTTTCATAGGATGTGTACCTCATTGTTACAGAAATTGTCTGAGCATGTGAGGATACTATGTGCAGTCTATGTTGCATTCATCTTTTATTCTCAGTGACCGTCCATCTTTACTTCTTCTTATGGGTTATTTCTGAATAGCTTGATGGTTATTTCAGTCATTGTCTGACTGGAGAGGCATGACTGAAGTTCATTTGGGTTGGACATCTTTCTTCTCTAAGAAACTTGTTCACTCTTTTGAGATGAATGATATATCTTAATAATTTCAAGTCTTGGCGGGACTGTGCTGAGAAAACTCATTTGTTTTCAAAGCATCTATAATAGTCATGAAGATCATATCAACTATAGGATGCACTTTGTAATACCTATTGGGAGAATCCGTAAATACCAACACATTTGTCTCAGGGTCCTCAGGGTCACTCCCATACAAAAGATCAATGTAGGTGTTTATGTGCCTCTGATAGTGTAGAAGTACTCATAGGTGCATAGGTCCTTTGTTGGGCAGCGTTCATTTGACAAGCATAGCAAGCTTTTACAGCCTTTTTCGATGATACTCACTGGCCCTTTGTGCTATCTTCTCTCTTTTACATAGTTAGAGGCCATTAAGATGCCTAGGTGTGTTGTTTGTATGTGGGTGTGGGTGTGTATCCTTAATCCATTCTCTGGTCACACACTTCTTGGAAGTACAGAAGCCCAAACCTTCATGGTTTCAACGATGTGGAATGTGAATTTGTATTGTAATACACTCTTCTTTACTTGTATATCTCTCACCATTGCCCCTCTCAGTGTCACTGTCTTCATTGTCCGTGTCTGGCCCCTCTCCCCCATGACACCCTTCTTTCCATCTCACCACTAAGCAGTGGAGGCTGTTCTACGTCAAAAAACTCCAATCATTTCTGGATCTTTAAATTGTTCAACTCTTTTTTATTTTATTTTGGAGTTCTAGGCCTATCCAAGACACACGAAAGCAAGACTGCAGTCAACTGTGTCTCCTTAGATGGGTGGATTCCTATAGGTTGATATACTTTCAAGTTGATAAGCTCAGCCTCTAATTTCGACCAGTCGTTTCTGCAGTTCTTGGTCTTGGGAGGAGAGAAAAGGCCTCAGTGCAGTTGTGGCATCTGTCTCAATCACCAGGTTCAACTATCCATTCAAGTAGGACGTAGCAATGATAGATAGTAGCTACTATTCTATGGACTTCATGTCAATATGGATTTTATATACCTTGTGTACTATCAACATAGTATGGAATAATAAGAGAAAAGAACAACATCTATCTACACTCCACTGTCTCAGGTATTTCTAAGGATGGCATGCTTTGTATCCAATGCTCTGACACTCCAATTTCAATTATTGCTTTGTTTTCTTTCCTAGAATAGCAGCATCTTTTCTTCTTATTGGATAAAAACACACACTTCTTCCTATTGATCAGAAGATTGACATTGGCTAAACAGCAAGCTACTCTAGTGCCCAATAGTCGCACACCTTTCTATTGACTCTTATTGCTTTGAAAATGGAGGGTAGATCCATCAAGACTGTCCATAGTGTCTTCAGTAAAAGCGCCCTTGTTGCCGCATTGCAGTGTTGGATATGCTGGGATGTAGTGTTCTGCCTATTGACGCATGAATACATGGCATCTCATTTCTTGAATTTTATTATTATCTATCCGAGATTGGAAGTGTTTTTCAGGTAGTCCTGGTGATACTTTTACTTTCTTGGAGAAAAGGTTAAAGGCAATAGTGACATCTATTTAAACAAAGGGGGTTCATTTTAATTGTCCTTTTAATGAGGAAATGAGTGTTCAAAATAGTAGGATCAAAGAGTATTTATTGTTATTATTGTTATTATTGTTATTATTAAAAATACATAATACTCTAGTTGTTTTGTAAGTTTTTTTATTGGATTAATAAACTCATGTCAGTAATATAATAATTGAAACTATCATCGTCTCACTCATCATTCTTGTATGGCTTTGAGAGATGCAAACAGTCATCTAGTAAACATGCCTCACACTTTCTTAACAGTGGTATCTTTATTCGCCTTTAAATCAGATACGTTACACAGCATTAACTTTAGGATTCTTATACAACTTGCAATTTTGTAATATATACTATTCTATTTAACATGTATGTGTTGAAATAATGCCTGATTAAAGTCTTTTTCTCTCTCGAGTATATGTATCCAAAGAGTCATTATTTATCACATATATTTAATCATTTTAAAACAAATGACATTGAATGATTCAAAATGACACACACACACAAAGAAACAATGTAAAAGATGAGGTAGAGAAGGATAGAGAAAGACTGCATCCTGAAGAGACCAACAGTAGCAAAATTGACAATAATCAAATTCTGAAATAATTGTTATACGACCCAATGGGTCATAGCAGCGCCATATCTAAAGAATACAATAACTAAAAAACTTACTCTTGATAAAATGTTAAGAAAAGAGCTCGGGGAAGACTATATAAGCATTTCACGCGTAAATCCTATCTTGGAGCTGTCATCAAGCCAAAATACAAGAAATTCATTGTGGAAAAGGTCACCAAGTTGAATTTATTATAGGCCAAGATGTTTCAAATAATGCCTATCTTTCCAATGGTTTTTATTTATTTATTATTATTATTTTATTTATTTATTTATTTATGTTAATTTTTAAGCAAATCACCTTTCTATTATGTTTTTGCCTTGAAGACAACTTCATAAAAGGTGGTTGTGATTTTCTGTTGGTTATTTGTGTTGTTCTTGCCACTGTTTATTTGAACCGCCTTATCAAAAGCCCTCGAGGAAGAATTCTATAGTATTCGACTCCGAGGCTCTTAGTCATGCACATATTTATTTGTTTGGCACTAGTATCGATATTCATTACGTACTATAATTAGGATATATCCAAAGGGCTTCTATAAACGTTTACCTGTTCTGTTGAAATATACATATTTGGAGTTTGCTTTGGATTTTCAAGAAAACAAAGATAAAGGCGACAATGCAACTCAATTTGAGATATTTTGGTAAAGTACGAGAGCATTCTCAGTTGTGTGCTGTTGACCCTAGAGGATCTCATACCTTTGCAGCAACAATAAAATATAAATGGGATCTATAAGAACGAAAAGAAGAAAAAGGCAAGAGAAGAGGAAGGAAGAGTAAAACATTGCTATACAAGTAATGCTCATTCATGCTAATAGTAAATGGCAGTACATGTAGTTATACAAGAGAAAGAGTCTGCAGGATAGACACAGTCCAAGTTCAAACGCTCTCTTTGTGTACCTTTTGTATTTGGCAATGAAATAAAGAGCTATGATACAGTCAATATCAAAGGAGATGTCTCTGGCATCATGGTTATACTTCAAAGAGAACTTGGACTTGGATCAAAGGTATTTCCATCTGTTATTATTGATATTGGCGAGTTTAAAACCTCAAAGATAGGCATTTCACAGTCCATCGAGAATGACAGCAGATCCAGATAACAATCGCCATGGAAGAATCGGGTTCTGCACACAGGGATAATATAGGAATCTACTAATAAACTATATTGTATTGAATCCCCCATGTGTCCAAGACCTATCATTCACTGTTAATGTATTTTCTTCCTTGTCTGGAAACAATATCTCGATTCTTTTCACTCTAAGTTTAAATACTGTATATCATTCTCCTTTAAGCCTGCAGCTGGGAAATCACCTATTTGTGAAACAATTCCTATCACTACCGCTTTACGTCATAGAAGTAGTACAGACCTATCCATGGCCCTAATAAATATCCCAAAATCACATTTATGCTGTTCCATACCTGTTGAACGATCTCTTTCCACTGTCTATACTATGCAGAACTCAAAATACACAAGTTTACCTGGTGAAGACTTCAAGGACATTTATGAATCCCCAGAAGATACCTACAAATCACAGGAGCCTGTCGTGGTGAAAGAGATCAAGCATCCCCATCTACAAGAAATAAAAGAGTCGCTTCACAACCTGAAAGAAAGTGTAAAAGATACACTCATTGGACATGGAGAAAGCACACAAGAGAAAGTACCCCAAGACGGCAAGACCAATCCTATGGAATAGAATGTTATAAAGTTGATGGCTATCTATTTATGCATTTCTGATCTTATTTGTCGCTCTTCTGCACTTGTTTATTTTATGATCTATCATTTTTATTAGTAATTCTTTTTCATTGTAAGATTAAAAAAGCAATGAATATATCCCACAAAAGCACCCCTTTAGAAAAGAGAAGCCAGAAAAGTCCTTTTATTGAGCCCTCCATAAACTCCATAAAGTATCAAACAGACTGCTGTCTGTATATCTACCCTTTCTATCCAACATATAGCCTATCCGTTCGCCCTTTGCACGCAAAAAGACATGCGAAGAGGTGTTTTTGCCCACCGCATCTGTTCCATTAGGACCTTGAAAAAGAAGATGAATTCTCTTGTTCCAGTCTGGCCTTTTTATTTCTACTGCTTACCAAAACCAGTGTGAATTAGTTGACTGGTAGACAGCTGTTCAATACCATATTCCTTGCACTTTTGTGACTCAATGAAACGAGCATGCGTTAGGATCCGTACATGAGCGCCACCCTTAAGCAGGATGATCTTGTCAATGTATCTATTCAAACCACTCAATAAATGTATTTCTCTCCACGGGGAGTCCGTCCGTCTGTGTTTACCTCCAAGGATATATAAACATAACAGAGGCAATACCAATACCAATAGCCAATAAACCTCCAGCAATGGCCATGCGTTGTCCTTGGGGTGCTAGAACAACAGGAGCATCCTCTTCCTCACTAAGAAAGAACACAAGTCATGAGGAATCCATAGGCACACCCTTTCTTTTGTGTGTGTGTGCTTTACCTCTCTTTTTTGGCATATGAAATATAAGCCAAACTAGCTAGATTTCCCCTAAAACAATGTTAATCTTTGTGCAGGTGAAATCAGTCTGTACCAAAACAACAGCTGAACACCTGCTGAGACATAGACATAGAAAAAGGTACGGCTCACACCAGGTGGTGCTGTATAAAACACCATGTCCCTGCTCTGAAGTGCTTGTCTGAACTGTAGGCTTGCAGTGTGAGCATTCTTTGGTTCTCCAGCCATTGTACGAGAAGCATAAGTTCTTGAGACAACACCTGATAAGTTGTTGTTTAGTTCTTTGGTTTTCTTATTTCTTCAACCTACTTGTACAGCCTACACGTTACCTTGCCACGGACGTCTCTTTAAACATTGAATACCAAAGCGTAATGTGTTCATGGCCATGGTGCTAATGAAAGACTGTTGATTTTCTTTGACCAAGAGCACCGCTAAGCCTCCATACACACCACACCCCATTTTTATGCATTATTAGGATGGACTTATTCTCCCCTTTGTCTCTCATTTTTGTATGTTGTTGTGTCATTTCATAATTTGTCATTTCTACTACTGTAGAAATATGGAATTTTATGGAGATCACTATAGACAGACGCCCTGAGAAAATGATACAAGCTACAGATACCAACAATAAAGCATCAAGAAAAAAACCACACTGCCTGTGTACAATGTGTTATTTGCGGTAGAATTGACGCTTAAAGTGGAACCATAGACTGAGTACACCACGATCAAAGCTACATTTAAAGCCTTTCTTATGAGAGTATTCCCATTCACGGTTCACAATACGGAATGCAATGTCCTATTGTACTTTAATAAATATGTTTGTCCCATACCCAGGCATAGACACTTACCTCATAAGGAGGACCTGCACGGAAGCGAATCAGGACAGTCTCGGGAGAGTCCAAGTCCTTCTCAATATAGTACGTAGGTGCTATTGACTTATCAATCAAGTCAGGATAGAAGATGTTGAACCTATCATGGAGCAATAGAATGGAGCAGGGTTAGCAGTGATAATACTAGATGACAAACAATAGATAACAAATAACAAACAATACTTGCTTGTAGCCCTGCACAACTGATCATGTTAGTCTATACATTTTTACAGTTTGTAATTTACCTTTGGGAGGAGGATTGTCGTGATCATAATGCGTCTGATTGTATTTATTCCACTCATAACCAGTATGAACACGATTGAAGTATCTTGGTTTGCGTGGACGATATTTATCCTGCCACATGTAGGTCTACAGCAAAGAAGAAGAAAACAATCATCCCCCCTCTACTGTTAAGAATACGATTCCTTCTAGAAGAACATCTCCTTTCTTACCTGCTTCGCTAATTCAGCTTCAATGTTGAAAATAGCCTCATCTTCATCAATTCCCTTGGCTGCTTCTTGTTCAAACAAGACAACTGATGCCACGGATTCATCCAATGGTTTCTCAATGACAGGTTCTGGCTTTACTTTGGTTTTCATAGGAATAATCTTGCTCGACAGTACTTTACGACGGTCGTCCATCTAATTGTAAGTTACACTCTATGCATAGAATGGCTTACCAAGCGTCTAAGATCATGTATGGGCTCCACAATTTCAAGTTCTCTGTCATCTCTATTGAGGCGTGCCATGGGTTCAGGACTCATCGAACGATTGTAGGTCTCAATAAGTAATCCAGGTGTTTCTTGTAAAGACTCAAATGCCTTGTCTTGTTCTTCTGTTAGATCTTTATCAACAGGCTCAGTAGGGATGCCTTCTCCTTCTCCAACACCCTGTCCATACACCTCTGTTGCCTGCATAGAAAGCACTCGTTCAAGTTCCTCCTGCACCTTGAGAGCCTCTTCTCTCTGTCGCATTCTCAATTGGTTGAGTCTCTTTGCAAGTAGTTCTTGGTGCATGCTATTGAGTTTTGCCTTTGCCTTGAACACCACCAACTCCTTTAATAAGTTTTCCCAGTATTCCACATCCACAGGTTCATTGGATCTCAATTTACGCAATATCTGGTCCTGCAATACTGTAAGCTGAGAAACCGTCTTTCCTGACAATACACGCTGGATATCCAGATGAACACTCTCTGCCACACCTCCCAGAGCAGCTACTGCCACATCCTGCTTTAACTTTGCAAGTTGATCGTCTGCTACTACAATCAGGGCTCTCCAGAAGTCTAGTGTCTTCTCATTCTTCTCCAAGTTAAGATGCATCTGAATATCATGGTGAAGCTCCTCTGTTTCTTCAAGTGTAAGATTCTACAAAAGAATTCTAGTCAGTAATGCAGACACGGAATCCACCACTGTACTGAGTGCACCTTACATCAAAGATAGTGTAGGGCTCCTCCAAATCAATTTCCAATTCAACTTCTTCTTCCACTTTATCAGGTTCGTTGGCCAGTCGTAGATTCATAGCAAGAATATCAATAGGTTTGGCCCGTCCTTCTCTAATACGGATTTCTGCTCTTCTTTTTGCTTGTTCTAAATGAAACTGCTATGGTTAGTGGGACAAAGAAGCGTTCGCGTTGTATTTACTTCTTCTTCTTTTGCCTGCCAATCTCCCATCTGTGCTAATTCAGCATCTCTCTGCATACGTGCCATCTCCTCTTCTCTTAGTTGCATTTCAATCTCACGTTCTGCTCTTCTCTTGTTGAGTTTACTCAGCTCCTCTTCTGTCTCTCTCCGTCGATCGCGTTCTCTCTTTTTGACTTCATTGGGTGTCAGTCCAAGCTCTTTTCTGTCTCTGTCTTTCTTCTTTGACCAAATGAACTTGGATTCCAGGTTAACATCATTGAATGGATTGTTGACGTTGGAATAGCCAAGGGCATCGAGAGAAGGTTGTGAGCTTTTAGGGTCGTCGTCTTCCTCATCGTCTTCCTCCTCATCGCGTGTTCTTTCTCTTTTGGACTTTCTCTTTTTAGACTTTTCAGGAGAAAGAAGACGGTGTCTTGTGGATTAGTGTGTTTGTCAAGGTGAGGGGGAAGCTTACTTTCTCTTTGATTCCTTGTGATGAGAGTCACGCAGTTTGTTATCTTTGTCAGGGCCATGTCGACTTGAGTGAGGCTGTCGACTGCGACTGCGACTATGACTGCGACTACGACTGCGGTGGCTATGGCGGTGGCTATGGCGGTGGCGGCGTGATTCTGACGATGCTGCCATACTGTGAAGGGAAAAGGTTTATATAAATATAAAGATATAAAGGCAACCCACCAAGAAAGAAAAAGAAAAAGACAAAAAAAAAAGGTAAATAAAGAGGGCCTAAGCTGACGTACTTATGTTGATAGCCACCGGAGATTCAATCGCTTAATGCAGTGTTTGTCATGAGAGAGAGAGAGAGAGAAAGAGAAACAACCTTCTTTCTCATGTCATTTCTATCCAAAGACGAACTTGGTAGGTAGTTACCAAAGAGGTGATAGTGGGGTTTTCTGTGCTAAAAGAGCAGTGTTGACTCTAGATAAGTATCTCACTCATCTCCCACGTAACACTACACATGAGAGCCAGAGTGAAAGAACGACACTCACAAAGCCAGGTGGACTCAAAGGACCTCGGCCTCCTACCAAACCCATGTCCATGCGGTCGTTGGCTAGTCCAGGCACAACACCTTCTTCACGTGAGAATAATAGCAGAGGACGTACTCTAGAAGAGATAAAGAATGATTTGGTCTATCCAATGCAGACTATGCACCTCAACGAAGTCCATGAAGAGCACGCACAGCAGAAAGAGCAGGCCTCATATGAGCCAAAGACAGTCAGTACTGCTGGTATTGCTGAACAGGTCAATGCACTCCAAAGAGCAACAAGTAGATGGGTGGAATCAGCAGCACAGCAGCCACCTTCACCACCACCACCAACACCACCAACACCACCTGTAGTGGCTTCTTCTGTCAGTGAAAGAAGATTGCCTAATGTTCCTTCTAGATACAGTCATACAAGGGGAGATGCCTTTGAAGCTGCTCTTGGTCCACGTCCAAGACCAGTGAGAGGGTCATCTCCTGCTGCTGTTACCATGACCAATACTACTGCCACTGCCAATACTACGAGTAGTAGTGCACCACCCAAAATATCATCTCCTGCTGCCATACCCACTGTTAGCCATCCACCATCCATTGCACCCAATACCACCCCTACCGCCAGAACCACACGCGCAACGCCAATGTTCACAGGCACTCGTTGTGCTGGATGTGATAAACCCACCAGTGGAATGACCATCACAGCAGCAGGCAGACAATGGCACACAGATTGTTTTGTATGCCAGAATTGTCATCAAGATCTTGAACACATTGCATTCTATGAGAAAGATGGACTCCCTTACTGTGCACTCGACTACCATGAAATGTTTAGCACACGATGTGACTATTGCAGCACACCCATTGAAGAGGTAAATCCACCTGTCTTGGATACAAGTCAGATAAGAAACTCATCCTGGGACTTGATAGAAAGCAATTCGTGCTCTTGGCAAAACATACCACCAGGGACACTTCTTCTGTCGACAGTGTGGAAAACCCTTTGATGAGTCCAGTGCTTTTATGGTGCATGAGAACCACCCGTACTGTGAAAAGGATTACTTGGAGAAGTTTGGCCATAAATGCAAAGGATGTGGAGAATACATCACTGGTGAACTTGTGGGTGCACTGGGAGGAGATTGGCATAAGGAATGCTTTGTGTGTGCAGTAAGTATATCTCTTGGTAGGTTGATAGAGAAAGAGAAAAAGAAAAAGAAAGACCCATTCACAGTAATGACTGGTATGAACAGGAATGTGGAAAGGCATTTACGTCTGCCACCTTTTTTGTACGCAACAACAAGCCTTATTGTGATCAACACTACCGACCCACTCTCCATTCTGTGAAGAACAATGGTACTCATAGCAATGCTTCTTCAAGAACTCCCTCAAGAGAGAACATGGCACAGCAGCCTCAGAGCAATACAGGCAGTAGTACAAGTGGCAAAAAGACATGTTCTCGGTGTCAAGAGACGATCGAGACAGCTGCTGTGAATGCTTATGGAAAGGACTACCACTCTCACCACTTCCAATGTGCTCACTGTGATAGACTTCTCTCTCAATATGTGCCAGGTAAAGAAGTGTGTTTATGGAGTTGCTGTGTATTGGTTAGTCTTGTTCATCCTATACTCATAATGGTATGTCTGTAGGAATATGGCAGGAAGGCTCTTCTGGTGAACTCGTATGTAAAATGTGTGCTCATGCCCATAAACCCTCTCTCCATTAATCCTATCTTGCCTATTGTAACTGTTTGTTGTTCTATAAGTGTATAAAAAAAAAGCAATCTGTTCTAGTTCATCAGAGCCCCATAGCAGTTATCACCACAGCAGTAGCAGTAGCAGTAGCAGTAGCAGTAGCAGTAGCAGTAGCAGTAGCAGTAGCAGTAGCAGCAGCAGTAGCAGTAGCAGCAGCATTAGCAGCAGCAGTAGCAGTAGCAGTAGCAGTAGCGACATTGCTTTGTGTGCTCTTATCCATCTCTACCTTACATGACATATAAATGTAAATATTTATGTAAATATAAATATTTCTTTACTACTTCTTTAAAGCTTAGCAGTAGGCTTCTGTGTTCTTGAGGTCAACTCTTCATACATAGCATCAATTGAATCTTTAAAGTACTTGGCAGCCTGAGGACGCTTCACCTTGAGAGTAGGCGTCAATAGATCCTGTGCCATAGTAAAGGGTTCGCTATGCAGGTAGATGGCCTTGGCCTGTTCAAATCCTTGAAGCTTGGCCTTCTGGCCCACCTGTATCAAGTGTCGAAGCATAGCCTCCTTGACTTGTGCATTCTTACACAAGGCTTCAAAAGAGAGCTTCTGAGCAGCCACTGCTGGCAACTGAGCAGCAACAAAGGCATTAAATGCCTCTGGCTCAGGCACAACAATCATCACCAAAGAGGCCTGCAGTGAGTCACCATAGATGAAGAGCTGTGCCACAACAGAAGACTTGCAGTAAACATTCTCAATCTTCTCAGGAGCAATGTATTCACCCTGTGCCAGTTTAAAGATGTTCTTTTTGCGATCAATGATCTGGAGACGACCGTCCTTGTTCAGTGTGGCAATGTCACCTGTATGGTACCAACCCTCACTGTCCAGCACCTCGCGGGTCTTTTCTTCTTCCTTGTAATAGCCCACAAAGACATTGTCTCCTCGGACACACAGTTCACCACTGGGTACAGGACCCTCTGTCAGGTAGTTCATTTCTGGGACATCCACCAGCTTCACTTCATTGCAAGAAAAGGGTGCACCAATATGACCCGCCTTGTTTTCTCCTGAGAAATGAGTACAGGTCATGGCACACGTCTCAGTTGCACCATAGCCCTCATGCATACTACAGGCCAAGGCAACACGCAAGAACTGCATGACATCCTTGCCAAGAGGAGCAGAGCCACTGATGATGGTTCTTACATTGCCACCCAATGCCATCTTCACCTTGTTGAACAGCAGACGATCCCATACAGCATGGGTGTATCCCTTTCCCTGGACAAGATTGGCCATTTTGTCAGCCACTGCCTTGCGAGCAATCACACCTGTGATGCCAGGAGCCTCGATGGTGCCCATCACCACCTTGCCATAGATTCGGTTCAGTAGACGAGGGACACTGGCAAATACAGTAGGCTTGAGTTCCTGGATGTCATCAATCAGAGTATCGATACTGCCACGGAAATAACCAATGCACGCACCCACTCCCAGAGCAGTGATGTCAGTGACACGGCCATAGATGTGTGCAAGCGGCAGGTACGAGATATACACATCATCCTTGACAGCATCAAGATCAGTGATGCTTGATGACAGGGCAGCCACAAAGTTACGGTGGGTCAACATCGCGCCCTTGGGCAATCCAGTGGTGCCGCTGGTGTACATGATGCAGGCCAAATCATCGGGTTGAGGGAGGTTGTGTGAGCGACGGTTCTGTTTACCAGCAGCCTCTACACTGTGGTAGTCAAGAAGAAGGATGTTCTTTTCTTCGGCCCATGCTCTGAGCACAGCCCCTTTGGAAGTGCAGCCTGGCAGCTGGGGTGTGTTTTCTTCCAGAGTATCCATAGAAATCACCAGCTTAAGAGAAGGAAGAAGGTGGCGCTGCTTAAGGATGTCTGCTACATGGTCTCCCGAGCATACCACTGTCTCAATGTTGGAGTGGTTGATGACGAACTCTACAGTGTCAGGGCCCAATGTATCGTAAAGAGCTACAATGGTGAGTCCATAGGCAGCACAGGCCATGTCGGTGATGGTCCACTCTGGGCGATTGGTGGACCAGATAGCAATAGGGATGCCCTTGGTGCGGGTGTCCTTGAGGGTGTGGTTGATAGTATTCATTAAGCCAGAGCCAAAGTTATCAATGCGGTGGGATACTTGGCGGTAGGTTTGCCATTCATAAGGACCAGCAATGCCTGTCTTTAGGTCTGTTTTGCGGGTGCCCAGGCAGTTTCTGTCACGCGAGACAGTGAGACCTAGTTCAAGACTTAATGAATGCAGTAGTACTAGGCTGATGATTGAACCCAATACGTTTATGCAGACTTACCATGGGCAAAGATATCATAGATATTATTTACATTGGGAGAGAATTTTGCATTTAATACTGGTGAGTTACCGTTTCTATAGGTAGCTAAAGAAGTAGACAAGAGAGTCAATACAATACAATACAATACAGTACAATACAATATAATACAATACAAAAAAGATGACTACAAAGAGACCCACATACCAGACTGTCCAGGCTTTTTACTGTTGGGTACCTCGTAGTTTTGGTTTCTAAGCGAGACTATTCCCATACTAAATAAGAAGAGAGAGAGGAAGAGGAAGAAGAGGAGGAAGAGGAAGAAGAACAGAGAAACTCCAGACTATGCTATATAGGCGTATAGGAAATTAAATAGAAACCCCTCAATTATCTCACACACTTTATACACAGGACACTCATTCTGCCTGTTAATGTCTTTTCTATTTTTGTTGGTAAGAAACACAAACTCCTTGCCAAACAATTGGGCTAAGTCAGCAATAATAAGCAAATAAAGCAGTGGAGCATTATCACATGACATTTAATGTTTATCCTCTCTCTATAAAGAAGTCAATTGGCATTTATAAGGCAATAAATATCCCGAGACACCAGAGGGTTTAAGAGGCCACTGCCTATCGATACATGTGACTGTGTTTACTTATGCCTGCACATCTGTCTATCTGTTGATCAAATGGACTCCATGATAGGCTCTATTCAGCAGAACCCTACTCTTCTACTGTATGGGGCTTGTTATTGAGCTCTTGTTCTTTAGAAGGAAGAAAAACAAGAAAAACAAGGACTATGGGTGTGTTCTTTTATTGGGATAAATCCTACGTCAGATTATTTTCACAGTGCAGATAGCTCAATCGTACCCCACTCATTTTTCATTAAGCGCATGGAAATTACAATTAGCCTTATGAAATAGAAAGGCCTTTATTTATTTAGTTGCTTAGTTACTTATTTTATTCTTTACCACAACAGACAGTAGACACGATGGCTCTTTTATGATGGATACTTTAATAACCCTTCCACATCTCTTATGCATCTTCCTATTCATATAGACACACACACACACACACATACTGAGTCCATGCCTTGTTACTTGTTAGTACAATGGACAGTGGGTCTTCTTGTGCTATGCTTCCTACAGCCTATCAGAAGGTGGGAAAAGAATAGAAGAGGAGCAAGACAAAAGGAGACAGAGCACAGAGGCAAACGAAGCACTCATTAGAGTTGACAAATGTCGGAGATGATTTACCTGCATATGGAGAACAGAGAACAGAAGATTTTCATCTACAGCAGAAATAGTGCCTGATGTGTTGGACTGTATTTGGCAGTAGAGAAAGAGACAAACAAAAGAAAGAAAGAAATACAAGAGAGAAGGCTGTGAATTCTACCAAAAATCCTTCTACAGCCCCTTCTACAGCCCCTTTATAGGAATAACAAAGCTTATTCTCTCTTGTTATATAATATTTATATTTATATTCTTATTTATATTCTTATTCTTATTCTTACTCTTATTTTTATTTATATTATTCTTATTCTTACTCTTACTCTTATTCTTATTCTTATTCTTATTCTTACTCTTACTCTTAATCATAAATAGAGATATTGATCCCAGTCAATAGAAACACAGACTACCTAAAAGACTACACAATAGAAGAGTTAATTAGCAAGGCATATATCTAAGGGATGATATTTTAGCAAGATGGAGCTTTTTATTAGAATTATTAGACATCAGTAATTAGAAAAGTATAAAACAAGTGCAAAAGAGTAAATAAACATCAGACTTTGTTGACTCTTTGAACTGTCCAGGATTTCTCTTTGGCTTTCAACCAAAGATAACAACCCAGGCGGACTTTCTCATTACCTTCTGAGACTGAAAATAAGATCCCCTACAATGCTGGTTTGGAATTTGGATCTCAGATTAGATGCCAACACTGTAAAACACACAGCTCTGATAAACATTGGCTTGATCTACACACCCAAAGGGCTAGCGGTCACGGCTTAGAACAAAGGACGAATTTTCCCCGAAGCAAAGCTTAGGTTGCAAAATTCCCGTCGTAGGCTGATGTATGGCTGCTAGTGGTTGCTAGTATATTTACTAAAAAAATCACTTTTTAAGTAGGGTCAATGTGCTCTTTTGATTGGTTAATAATGAATACACACTTTCTTGAACAAGTATGTTAATCCTAATTATATACCCAATCACTTGCATTTATTTGGAAAGCCCTGATTATCACTAGTCTCGGTTGACTCACTAACGGAAACTCATGCTACAGGCAAACTATCTAAAGAATAATAAGGTGTGTCTTATTATATTTTGTCATTACTAAATATTATAATGATCTAGTAACTATTACACTACCATTGATAACATCCCATCCATTTTACCATACAAAACATATGAGGCAAATGACTTTCTTTATATATAAAAGACAAAGAAAGAAAGAAAGAAAGAAAAAGGCAAAGAGCTAAACAAAAAGAAGATATATAGTACATGAATGAATGAATGAGAAAATAAGAAAAGAAAATAAGAAATACAAATAAACAACATTTAAGAAGTCGCACTCAATAAGCGACGCAACACAATCTGTTCTTCCTGCAGTACATGTTGGGTGGCGGTAGGCATGTGTCTATCGGCAAGAGCCAATTGGTAAACATGCATGTATTCCTCCACAGGTCCACCTTCGCGCTCCCAATCCAGGGACAGAGTAGAGTACATCATCCGAAGCACATATTCTTCCTGGAGTGTCTTGCTTTCCTTGGTGCGCTTCCAATCTCGTTCAAAGTCAGCAATGGCTGTCTCCATGTTGGCATGGTTAAAGAGATAGGCATTAAAGGTCTCGCTACTCGACACAGTAGGGATCTTGGTGATCTTGTCACGAGAAATACGAACATCGCGTCGAAACACTCCCTCCACCTTCCACTCTGGACGGTCCTGCAATACATCCAGAGCATTGGAGGAGTAAGGAGCAAGCACAGACGCACCGTACAGCATGGCTTCCATGGCATCTGCATTGGTACCAGGCATCAGCACCACATCAGCCGCTGCCTTGCAAAACACCGACCATTGACGGATCTGCTTGGGAGTCGACAAGACAATGATGTTCTGGTAGCGGGTGGCGAGGGCAGTGGCTTGATTCAGGGCCTCTCCCTCTCCTAATAAAACTAGACGCATGTTGTAATTCTCAAAGCACTCTGCAGAGAGTTCAATGGTTTTCATGTCTGCAATCGTCAATTCACCAGCAAAAAGAACAAGAGGACGCTGGAGATCGGCCTCAACGAGAACCTTACGACGCACCAGATGTTTTCTTATCTTGTCCTTGGCGTACCCCACAAATTCAGGAGAAGTGCCTCCCAAGGTCCACACCGTACGTGCAGTCCACTGAGCCTGGTTAAGGACATCGAGGGCAAACTCAGGAAACACAAGGTTGCGTGTCACTAGGTCGGGGTGATTGAAGGGGCTGGTTGAGAATTGAAGGCCTTGTGAGATACCGAAGAATTGGCGGTGGTGGGCTTTGGTCAATAAACTAGGCATGACCAAGTCTTGTCGCTGAAAAGTGGGCTGTCCGTGAACAATGTCCAGTGCCATGGATTGGCTGTTGATGGTCACAACATCTGCCAACTGAACTCCTAGACCTGCCAACGCCATGTGCTGGCCGTGGACATAAGACTGGGCTTCCAAGGCTGTCTGGGTCTTCTGCAGGGAAAGGGCGGTTTGCTCGGGTGTGACTCCCCATTCAGACACCTCCATGAACTTTAGGATGTTTGACAATGTGTGGACTGTCTGCAAATCCTCGGCATTGTTCATTGTATAGACAAAGACAGGGGGTTGTGGGCCCAATGCATTGTTACTGCGTTTGGTGTGCAGGTGCTGTAGGACATGGGCTGTGTGGGCACCGTGGCAGTGGATGACATCAATGGTAGGATGAGCTGTCAAGGGTGCAAACAAGGACACCTCATCCTTGGCCATGACACGGTGGGCAATCAATGCAGCAGCCGCCTTGCTAAAGAACTGTTCTCTCCATTCACTAGACAGAAGAGGGTGGGGTGTGTGGATGGCCATTACATTCTTAGCCTTAAAGGCCTGTGTAAAGGGTGAGCGATTTCCAGGACCAATAAGGTATACAGGCACCTGGAGTCTTTTTCTTTGTTCCCCAATTGCTGTGGCCTGAGATTCTTCTTCCTTTTCACTGCTGTTCTCACTGGTGTTTTCACTGGTGTTTTCACTGCTGTTCTCATTACTGTTTTCACTCTCTTCTGTGTCTTCACTGTCTTCCAAATCATGCATTGCTATCCATACTTTAAATTCGATGGGAATGGTCTTTCCATCAGGAGTACGAACATCAATGGTAAGGTCAGCACTCCGCTCTACTGTTGTATACATAGGCTTAAGAAAGGAGTAGTATGGCATAATCACAGATACGTCGAGTGATTGGTTGAGTTGAGCAGCAATAAGAGCAGTAACGGCACCTGCATTGTCGGCCCAACCAAATTCCTCAGTGACATGATACACGGTAGTACGAGGTAGCACAATAGGCTCTGTAGTGTTGATTGCCTGATAAGAAAGACGAGGATACTGTCGTGCTACTATAAGATGATTGCAATTCCAAAAAAGAGACCGATCATCCCTCTATAGATGAGATTCCGCCCTCTTTCAAGTGTACTTGTAATGGACTTACCCAGAGGCACGGAGGTTTCTTCTAGTGTCTGTCCTGCTAATGATATTGTTATCTGTAGGCATCCCAAGACAAAAAGGAATAAGTAAAGAGCATGCCACCAATGCCACCGTTTGTCGTGCCTTGAAAAGGGCATTCGAAGGGAGAAGGAAGGGTATTTTGAGTGAGGGACAGACTTGACAGAGGGAAAAGACCCGTGGCGGTGGGATCTATTAGTCCCAAAGTAGTGATCCACTGAATTGGGTGCTAGTGGTGATGGTGGCGGTGGAGACATTGATCCGAGATGAAATCAATTAGAGAAAGGAGAGGAGAAGAAAGGAAGGGAAGAAGAGAAAGGAACAGACAGTGGCAAAGAAAAAAAAACGCCGTTCTTTAAGACCCAACTTATAAGAAATAAAGGCCTTTAAATGGAGATTTAAACTATATATTTTATTGACCTTATCTTGTGAGTCCTTTTGCCACTGAAAAAAACCTGCTCTTGTGTGTCCATTTAAGTGTCCATTTGGGCTATGCTGTTGGGCTATGCTATTGAAGCATCTAAAAGCAGTGAGGCATAAAAGAGCACAGACAGATGCCAGTAGTCTTACATGGCAACATATTAACGTAGCAACATATTAACATAGCAACATATTAACATGGCAACACTGATAGAACAAATACCGCACTACTACTTAAATAATAAGGTGAAGGGGGATGAGGTATAGAAATAGCAATAGAACTATTCTCAAGCCCTTCCCTTTCCTCATCTGTGTTTGAATAGCAAGTGGAAGAGAGCAACACATCGTTATTATTTCCTATTTGCAGATAGATGACATGCTTTAATAGTGATGTATTAGCTTTTCTCTACTATTTCTTGTATGTTTATTAGGAGTCAAATCCTAGTCAAATCCTCATCAACAGGTTCTTCTGATGAGTTATTGTGCTATTTCTTACAGTATTCTTTGGCATGATCGGATGTCGGCCTTATTATTATTATTTCTAGAAGAGAATGCACTTTTGAATATCAGACATTGCCCCGTCTAGAATGGGTGTCTAAAATTCATTTGACACTAGGATGGAACTAGGCCCATAAACTAAAGATAGCCTCCACCAAAGAAATGAATGAATTATATTCTTAAAAAGGCATAATCATTGAGATATCTTTCTTTGTCTTAAATTGTCTTTCTACTCTTCAATGCACAATAAAAAGAGAAGAATAAGAGATATTTTCCTGTCTGACAATACAAGAAGAGAAGACTGCACCAGAAGAGAATATTACACTGTAGTATAAGCCGTCTTTGTAGATACAAAGTGAATATTTTCCGGTAGAGATGGCAAAAGTGCACATGTCTCACAAAGCAGGGGATACGGTGTATGGCAATCTGGAATCGATTCCAATGAGTAACACAAATATCTGACATGGATAACTCGTGTGCCGTTGATTCTTCTTAAAGATAGAACATTCAGTACGTAGGGCAGATAAACCCAAACAGACATGTTAACATACTTTATATTTTAGTCAACCTACTGTCAAGGATAAAATATTAAGGTGAGGGAGTTACTGATCAGATGAAGAAATAAATGTAGATACGTTGACTGTAAATTATTGTAGAATGTAGAATAGTATGGGCACTGATAAGATCAAAGGTAAAACTATTGATTCCAATTGATTCTCCATTTAATTACTTAATTACTATTTTCTGTTCATCTCTTATTTGCTTAATGATCTATTAATTGACAGATCTTTAGTCCTTAAGTCCTTTAGTTCTTTTACTCTTTTTGGTATTTCAATTACTCATTCATCTGTGTATTTGTCTATCTCTTTTACTGTCTATTTTCTGTCTATTTTACTGTCTATCAATTTATTTATTTATTTATCTATTTATTTATTTATCTAACTAACTATTTATCTATTTATCTAACTAACTAACTATTTATCTATTTATTTATCTATTTATCTATTTATCTATCTATTTATTTATTTATTCACTAATAATGGATCGTATTTCTATGCACTTACACACCCCATCTTTATCTGCTTTGTAGGGTGTCTTCTCTTGCTCCATCTCAACAAATAAAATCATGTTATTTTTTTAACACCAGTATCAATAAGACAATGACTATGAACTCTTACTAGTATAAATGCTCCCCTCTGTAGATGTATAAAACAGACAAAAATAAATAGAACGAGAATAAGTATACGCACACAGAGTGATCCAATCACAATGATCTATGGAGAATTAGGTGGATAATGAACAAGTGTTTATATTCTTCTAGGGTGTACTCATACACTTATGAAAGACATAACATAAGAGGAGAGGGAGGAGAGGGAGGAGAGGGAGAAGAGGGAGGGGAAAGAGATTTGTCTTTGGACTCTCCATGATGGCCGTCCTCTTTTGCGTCACATAAGAAAGTCACATCCGTTGCCCTTCATGTTTCCTGCCTTTTCTCTTTTATTTTTTTGCTCTTCTACTTCTCACTATGGAGCCTCCTAATGAACTTCCCGATGCACGCATGACGTTTAATGAACAAACAGAAAAGTGGACATACAGTGACCAGGGTGTTTCCTATGAATACGACGCCAACGTCAAAGCGTGGTTTCCTATGGTTTGTTCGACTGCTTCTGTTGTTGTATTCACAGTTAGTTCAATCAAGAATTACTGGAGTCCCAACAATCTATCTATGCAGTAGAAGGCGTTGATGAGCAGGTAGTCTGGTGGTGGTGTCTATCTCTTCTTGATCTCTAATTGGTGTCTATTGTTTTATTGTTCTATTGCTCTATTGTTCTATTGTTTTATGGATCTATTCGTCTATTCGTCCATGTATCTTGATCAAGGCACCTGCTGTTAAACTACGCGAGAAAAAGAAACGTGTTTATACATATGAAGAGGTAATAAGAAAGATGGCCTACTCTATACAACAAAGACATGCTTCTATACGTCTGTTATCTACACACAGAGAACAACATCCTTCTTGTTATTGCTATTATTTATTTTTGATTGACTTTACTTGTCCCTTTCTTAGGCCCCAGAAGAGAAAAAGAAGCCAAAGAAAGAAGCCACCAAAAAACCCAACACCAGTGTCTATATCACCCATCTTCCCCTGGACGTTACTCCAGAAGAAATGAAGAAAGTGTTTAGCAAGTGTGGTGTGATTATGGAAGACCTTGAAACAGGTAAGCATTTGTTCACTCCTTTTATTACTATTATTATTAGTGTATTTTATTTTATTTTTCTTCTCCGTATCATCATGTATCAATTACTGAGTATTTAGGTGAACCCAAGATCAAACTTTACCGTGATGAACAGAACCGGTTCAAGGGGGATGCTCTTGTGACTTACTTTAAAGCAGAATCAGTATCACTAGCTGTACGGTTGTTGGATGAGAGTGAATTACGTCCTGGGGATTCATGGACAATGAGAGTGCAAAAGGCAGAATTCAAAGAGAAGCAAGTGGATCCTGCAAAAAAGGCAGCTGTTACTGTCAACACCAAGGCCAAGAAGAAATTACACCAGCTCCACCGGTAATAGAGTAGATTCGCCAATGCATTAATAAGAACTAAGTGTGTGAATGTATGAATGTATGAATGAAAAAAAAAGGAAATTGGACTGGGTGGATGAGGAAGAAGGCAAGAGAATAGCTAAATTCTCAAAGATAGTGGTGCTTAAGCATATGTATACACAGGAAGAGTTGGATGTAAGTCAAGATAAAAGGAACAAGACACTGCCTGTAGTCTCTCGTGGACAGATGAAGCAAAGAAGACAGAAAGGGCCAAAACTCACTCTACAAGACAGGAAGATCCTGCGCTACTATTAGAACTGAAGGAAGAAGTGCGAGAAGAGTGCGAGACATTGGGTGAAGTCAGCAATGTTATTCTATACGATGTAAGCCAACAGTGTATAGGATGATGTTTTCTCAAGAATAGAAATCTCCTGGTGGTATTATTACTGTACGGTTCATGGAAACAGAGAGTGCCAATGCTTGTGTTCTGGTAATAGTCTCCTCATTGTCTATTGCTTAAATCCTCTATAGAGAATGAACAAACGCTTCTTTGCTGGTCGTCAAATTGAAGCCACCATCCATGACGGAAAGGCACGCTATGAAAAGAGTGGCAAATCCACAGAGGACGATGAGGAAGAAGAAAAGAAGAGACTAGAGAGATATGCTGCATGGCTGGAAAAGCAGGGTGATGAAGACACCATACAACAAGACTAAATATAATTCATCTTTTTACTACCACAAAACGTGTAGTCTACTTGGTCTTGATTGTGATCTCCTGAAGTGCCTCCATGTTACACGCCCCTTTTTGATAGTCTTGTTTATACATTTGTATGTGGGTGGGTGGGTGGGTGGGTGTGTATGTATGTATATATATATGTATGTATGTATAGTATAGTATATTTATGTATATAGGTGTGTATTCTTAGCTTGAAAGAGACAGAGACGTTGGCACAAGTGGCCAAGGAAGTGTCCAACTGTAGAGTAGTATGCATGCAGATCTATGAGTAGAAAATGCTGGAGGGCATAGAGATGGACATTTTTCGTTGCTGTATTCCTTACTGTATTCTTTACTGTGCTTGGAGGAGATTCTTAATGTCTCCAAATGTCCTTTACCTTTGAGTATTCTTTTCATCCTTGAGTAGTATAAAAGACAGTCGAATACCATCAAGTGCAAATATACAGGTTAAAATGTGTGTATTCTTCCCTCTTTCTCTTTTCCTCCCTTTTCCTCTCTTTTCCTCTCTTTTCCTCTCTTTTCCTCTCTTTTCCTCTCTTTTCCTCTCTTTTCCTCTCTTTTCCTCTCTTTCCCTCTCTTTCCCTCTTTCCCTCTCTTTCCCTCTCTTTCCTACTTGCATTCATGCAGCCTAGACCTCTTTACGAACCAAAAAATGCCAGAACGCTGCCTCAATCCAGCAGCCAAGACGACTTTGACCTGTTCAGCACAAATCCTCCTCGACTCAACAGCCATAAAGTGACAGGTACCCAAGCACTGGTGGAATTCCTCAATACCACCAGCCCTGAAGAATTCCAACCTACCAGCCAACGCACCAGTACGACACACCTGTTCTTCCGACGCCGTAATAAAAATAAACAAGTGCAGGTACAACCTATCTCCCAGCCTTCTCCACCCACAGCCTCCACTCCTGGACCCAAACATGTTTCTTCTTCAGTATCAGAGAAATCGAGCTACATTGAGATAATACCACGTGTGCAGTCGCGCGAGTCTGCTCTCTCTACTATGAGCGGACCAAAGCACAGAGTTCGACACAGCGACACCCAGGTTCCTTTATTGCCTTCAAAGTCACCACGGTCGTCCTTATACACAGAGTCCCTAAGACACTCTTCATCGATAAGAAGTCAGATGAGCAATGCAAGAGCGAGGACACATCAAGAGAACCAAAACATAAAGGAAAAGAAAAGAGTGGACGCTGTGGTGGTGTCGTTGGCAGGACGGGATGCAGTAGAGCAGGGATTGTTACAACGGCTGGAAAGGTACAAGCTCAGTCAGAAAGAGAAGCCTAGTGATGTAGTCTCCAGTGAATTGGCACTGGCCCATATCAAGGCTCTGCATGTGTCTGTAGAGAAGCCAGAGTCAGAAAAGACATTGAATACACGGCATGTTCAGGTACAGACGATGACTTGGGAGCCTTCTGGAGAGAGTGTGGAGTCTCCTAAGCACACATTACCACCCTTGGTAGTACCAACAGCACGCGAGGGACTGGAGCTACAACTGGCACAGGAAATACTACAGAGAAAGCGAGCAGAGGCAGCTCTAGAGGAAACCATAGATAATTTTGAAGTGTTGAGTGGTCTTGCTTATAAGAAGCTAAGGGAGTTGTGGGAGGAAAAGATGCGTTGGGAGAATGCATGTATAGAGCTAAGAGATCGATTATTAGACACAATTCATCCAGCAAGAGATACTATGGTGTCTTTGCCTAGTGACTATGTAGAAAGTACACTCAATTCATAAGAGCCTTTTATTATCACTAGTAATAGGTTGATTTATTTTATTCTATGTTTAGTTTCCTATCATCTTTCCCCTTATTATTGTCTATTCTTTTATATTTTGATATATAAGGTCTATGATATTCGATCTAGTACCTATACATGCTGAATGAAATGTATATATACTTATAAAATAAAGAGAAAAAGGAAAGCATACATGCGATAGTTTTGTGAGGAGAGAGTTGGTATTTCTTTTGGCTATAGAATAAAAGAAGGATGCTTGTCCTATAAATATATTATCATAATGAATTACAAGTAAAAGCTATAAACACCGTTACAGTGCTCATCATCCCATGTTATTCTTATTCTACATACCACACGATCATCCACTCTGATCCATTTGATTCTTTACAGGGTAGCGTATAAAGGTGCATTTTTAAAAGGAGACATACCAAATCTATTCAAAGGATACTATTAGTTAAGTTTATTTATGGTATATTGCTATAAAGTATTAATGCTTCGAAATCAGATGAGCACACCACTCAGCAACATCGTTTATATTTGACTCTGTTGTCTTTTCAGTTTTGGAAAAGAGAGGAGAGATAATAGAATCATGGACTGAATCGACAGAGCAAATAACATTTACATTCACGCCGTCCTTTTGCACATTTTTGATAAAAGATTGAATACTCTCTCTCAATATCTCCATATCGCCATAGACAACGAGCATTGGACAAGCACCCGTAAAATCTCCATAGAGAGGAGAGATACTAGGTTGTTGGATAAAGGCCTTACGTTCTTCAGCCCCAAGTTCACTGAGTTGAGGCAAGTAATTATCCACACATCCAATGAGCATCGGTTTGCTCAGAATATCAACAAATGGCTTAGAAAAGTCTATTAAATTGTTCTCCAAGGTGACCCAAGGTGAAATAAGAAGGCTACCTGCTGGCATTGGAAGAGGAGGAAGCATCGAGTTGGATGGGATGTCTCGCTTTTTCAGTACATCAAGCAGCAATGTTAAAGCGAGATTGCCACCTGAACTGTCCCCACCTTCATTATTGAATTTTCATGATAATGCAAGTATATGTTAATATAATAATGGTCAACATTTGTGTCATGTTCTCACAGAAATATATAATAAAAAATATTTACCACAGATGACTTTTGAAGGAGGAATACCCAAGTCATGTACAAGGTATCGGTAGGCTTCTACAACCTCATTTTTACCAGCAGGCCATGCTGTCTTGGGAGAGTGTGTGTATTCAACAGAAAGGATGGCCACTTTTTTACCATACTTCTCCAACACACTAGTAAATTGTGAGAAGAACTTCATATACATTGTGGAAAATCCAAAGTTAAATCCGCCTCCTAGAAAATAAAAAAAATAAAGAGAGATCGGGAAAATGTTTACGTTAATCACTGTTATTATCTTTATTATTAGTTCTATTATGATTTTACCATGCATGAATAATAAGACAAAATCAGCAGAGGTAGCTCTGTTCTCAACTATAGCAAGAGTTTCGTTGTTTCGTGCGTTAGGGAAAATCCAATTGCCGCTCCAGGTAGACTTGTGCAAAGGATGGATCCAGGATCTTAGATTCAACGGTGTCAAGAACATGGTCGCTATCATCTTGCTTCTTAGATTATAAGGCATAGCTAGTACTTTCTGGATGATATATGTTCTATTCTTAAGGGGCAAAGCAGCGAGTCCTGATTCCATAACTGATAATAAATAGTCTTGGGCTAACTATTAGCTGACGTTTCTCTAGTCTAACTCACACATTTTTCTTCCGTTTTTTGTTCCAAGTGTGATAAGTACTAAGGCAATTGACAAAGATTTAATTCCTGGTAAAGATTCTATGACAGAACTCATATGGTAGAGGAAAACTAATCAAACCAGATAAAAGATAAAGGAGACCTAAGTAATAAAGCTCTCTATTTATATTTCTAGTTTACAATTTTTTCCCTTTAAAATTCAGGAGCCGTTGAGCGGAAACAGATGCTTAGAATCAACACACTGTAATTTAAGGCACCCTTCCTGAAGACACCCTTCTCTTGTGCCTTATTATATAGTTTGAAGCACCCCAGAGTAAAGCCAGATAGATTAAGCTACATGTCAATGTACTCTGGCAAAAAGCTCAAAGAATAGAACGGACTCACAATCTTCCTAAATATCAATTAAAGGTAGCTTATCTTGAACATCTTCAAAGTGAAATTACTAGTCTAGTACGTGGCAAGAGCCCGCTGATGACGGTAGCCCGTGGACTATGTAGACCTGTTTGGGATCCAATTCTTCTACTAATGTGCAAGCGCAAAGAGAGACATCGTCTATTAAAATGGAAGGTTGCTTGGTTACCACTAACACCTTCAGTTTCTTGCCAATGTGGTCACACATCTGCCAATCGGGACTACTGTCTTAAATGCACATTCGTTGATCATGAACGCCCCACGTTCTTATTCTTCCTAGTTCCTGCACCACCACATGACGTTCATCCTATTGACTATTGTCTAAATCTTCTGCCGCGCACGGTTAAGTCTTTTGTTAAATGGCGAGATCTTTAGCCCAGTTTTTTAATACTGCTGCAAGCCATTGATTGAGCCACATCTACTCGAGACTTTAAGGTAGAGCCATCAGCTGGTAGCTTGCTCATTGAGGCTGCTGATGGGTGTGTTGAGCGGGAACGCCAACGCCGCCATAGAGTACAAAGGACTCCTTCAGCAACAGACACTGTATTCTCACTTTTCCTCCGATCTCTCCTCTACCACCCATTCTTAACCCGTTTAGCACAGCCAGAAGCTGCTAGTGTAGTTGCTACATATATTCTCAGGATTGTCCGAGTTGCTCTAAGTATCCTTCGTTGGATTTCGAATCGCCACAGGATGAAGGTTATCTTTTTTTGGTGTCCTGGTTTCCTTGCTGACTTTATGGTTTTCTTGGATGTCTATTCATAATTCTCATTTCACCATTATTTCTTATTCCTCATCATTTTTCCTTTATTTGAGGTTTTGTGTTTCTCTGTCCTTGTGTTTCCTTCCTCTTTGCATTTTTGTTTTTTCATTTTTGTATTTGAAGTGTTTCTATGTTTATTCTTATTTATTCTTCAAAAGTTCTCATAAGGTGGCTAAAATGCCCAATGCGCGAATAGCAAATTACACCCAAAAATAAAAATACTTTGAACTGTAATTTAAGGCAGTGGTAGATCTAAGAGGTTTGTAGGTCTCGAGAGAGAGTGGCTACCAACACAAATATCACACACAAAATAGGGAATCGGGGGATGTACTAAACGAAGTAGTCTTTCTGCTAATTTAGAAAGCGTGATGACGGGGACTATAGAGTGTTCACCAACAATAGTGACAGAAGACCAATAGTGTATGTAACCTACGGTGTTACAGGGACGGGAAAG
Source organism: Spinellus fusiger (assembly GCA_025094145.1). NCBI lineage: Eukaryota > Fungi > Mucoromycota > Mucoromycetes > Mucorales > Phycomycetaceae > Spinellus > Spinellus fusiger. The sequence goes on along the minus strand of JALLLS010000020.1, from coordinate 359,936 downwards.
GAGATTATGATAGAAAAGAAAAAGGGTAAAAGAATAAGAAGCACTGTTCGTTTCGATATTTTGAGCGAGCTTAGCCTCAACAATACGATTCAAAAGATACCAAGGATATTTGATATTTATTAGATAAGTCTATGGTACGCCATATATACGCCACGACCTCAAAGGAATGTGATTCTTGTTACGACCACCCAGTTTAATACGGGCATTCCTACGTCTTATTGATGCCCAAGCCTCTGATTGGCATTCATGCCTATCACCACAACACTTAATGATTTACTTGGCCTTTAATTACTATTCCCTTATGATGATAGATGGCATGTCTTATTGAGTCGAAGAATAAGGAAAAATATAAGGAAAAATATTAGCATAGCTATATATCTATTTAAGATGAGTGTTTTAATTACTAAGCAATAGAATAAATGACTGTTCACATGTGTGGAAAAATAGGTGTATTATGCTAAAATTAACGTTTGAAGAGGGAAGAATTAAACAGTATTATCAGTCATAAGTTCGACTTACTATTTGTATTATAAAAGTCAGATGGAGTGAGGTTTTTAGATCTTTTCTCTCATCATTATTGAGTATGTATTTGTATATCTATCAAATCAATATAAATATAAATATATACTAGTAGCCACTTGGCCCTTTGTAATGGGCCATGATTGATAACCCTTATGACTCGAACAAATGCCTATCAGAGTTGCGTATCTTACAATTGATATAAACAGTGTGTTAAAGTGTTAGTATTTTATTCTGGATTAAATATAATAATAATAATAAATATAGACCGAAAACTAAAGCAGTTTCATGCAAAAAAAATTAGCAGTAGATCTACCTTCTCTTCCTGATATTCGTGAGTTCTGAGAATCCAAAAGGATATAAATCCTACCTGTGGTTGTTTTTTTATGAACCAATAAGTGCTAACTTCTTGCCTTTAAATATATTAGAAGATATACATTATACATTGTACTATTTATCTTATTTACTATATGTTTGTGTTGGTTCATCTTATAATGGTTAATATCCTTAATATCTACTAGCATGATTAATGAATGTAGAATAACTATTTAAATGTACAGTCTATCTAAAGAAAATTCGATGAGAAAGCACATTTTTAATGGATGGTGTTACGGATTAAACCTGACATTATATTTGCGCTACTAAACAATAATAGCTCTTACATAGATATATTCTATATTTGCGTGAGCATTTCTTCTGTGATAAAGGTTGAGAAACAATCTAGAGCAACACAAAGGCAATATTTTTTAGTATAGTCAAGTTGTAAAAAAGAATCCCTCATTTTAATATTTATAGAAAGTCCAAGTGATAGAACCAGTTTGATTTAACCATAAAACTATAATAAAACTATATCCAACCTTAAACATTAACCATTGAACCTTATCAGCACTCAGAATAAAATATAATGAAAAAATTAATTGCACCTGAATCTATGTCATTATTATACACGAGACCTTCTGTCTGGTTATTTTCATACAGAATCTTCCTGAAAAATAACTTAAATCATACTTAACTTAATTTGAGTTTTCCTGATAAAAGTGGTATTGCCCCCAGGAAACTTTTCTTTTTGAATCGTCTACCTATTCTAACACTATAATATTTCTAATTCCATTTAGTTGGCCGTGTGTAAGATAAAAGTATTGTTTTTTTAGGGAATCTTCTCTCCTTTTGTTAAGAGACCAGTCTTGTGTCTTTCATTATGGAAAAGAAGATATATGAGATTTTAATATCTGACCAACTTTGTTTATGAGTAGACCAATAGAGAATATAGTATTATAAAGATTGGTGTATAATATATGTTTATTCTTTATTCGTATTTCTATTGATTTAACAGTAGAAATATACTAGATATTATAATATCTTTTTACATGACAAAGTCGAATAAGATACACCTCATTATCACTTTTTAGGTAGTTTATCTGTATCATGGGTTTCCGTCAGTTAGTCAACCGAGGCTCCAGCGATAACTGGGGAGGAGAAGGATGGAGATGAACCAGAAGGCTTGGACCTTTTATTGGTTCTAGTTGTATCCCTGGAGTCATGCTTTCTTTTGTTATATCTACAAAAGCGCTCTGGGCGGGTACCATTTTCCCTCTGAGACATTAGAATATGTCTAAAGTTCAATGTAGCAGCTAGATCACGATTCCAAAGCCTCAATGTCTTGTCTTTTATACAATTTTGGTTTTAACACCTATTTGAAGAGAGAGAAATATGAGTTTCTTTTTTTTATATAGAATTAAGAAATGACCTGAGAAGACCATGACATTTAACTTTGGGCATTTTTGTTCGTTGGTATGGCCTGGGGTTCTTGACATGTTTAAATGTTTCCAAAGGTGAGTACTTGCACGCAGGACACAGGTTCGATGTTTTGAATTTATTGATAAGATAGAGTCTGAATCCTTCTTTCTTCAACATCCTCCGCATGCCTTTTCCCTTTATTGTCATTCTTCTGGTAGAATTCGCACCTGAATAACTTGCTACAGGCTCCTACAGAAATCAAATACATACAAGAATCCTAAGTTGAATCTATAAGCATATTGTATCTTTTTTACTTCATTAAAATCTTTAGTTAAGAAAGAATAGATAGAAATACAATAAGAAAAAGGAAATAGATAGTTATCTTATTACCAACACTGAATAGTGTCAGCTATTATTTATTATCCATTGATGTGATGGTGTCGTTAATGATTTCTTAGGTCCAAAGGTATTTGGTTTAGTTAACGTACAATTAACTCTGCTCTTATTTATTCAACTTGTTTGTTATTCTTTTATACTTCTTTATACTTTAATGATTATTACAGATAGAAGAACTTCAAGGAAATTACCACCAAAAGACATACATTCTAATGCAGGCTGTTGTACTTTTATATTATCTCTAAAAGATCTGTCAACTGTATTAAATACGCTACGACTTAGATGCTTTATTCAATACCATTGATTCTGTAGCTGTTTTATTTATTTATTTATAAACTGTTAAATGTTAACCTCTTTCTTTAATAAATGGGGTCTGAGGTAACAGCATCCTGTACACCACTCAATATATCTCTTCTCAATGTGTCTTGGTTATGCCGTATAGAATTCAGACAACCTTGTTCAATGTTAGCATACATGTCTACTCTATACTGATAAAGAGGGCTTTCCAAATAAATGCAAGTGATTGGAATCATTTATGTACATTAGTCTGAAACAGTAGTGTTTTATTGTGCTTATCATGATATTCTGGTTATTGATTGAGCATGTTTTTATAGTCCAACCTAACTGTCCTGTAGGAAAAAGAAGTACTTAACTCATAGGACTGTATGACTGATTCATCTCACTCATTCTTTGAAGTAAGCTCATTTCTTGGTCTTATCACAATGTCACTACATTCTGTTTGGTATCTATCATTTCTTGGACAGTTAAGATGACTTTTGTACAAATAGCCACACTTACAACAGCTTATCTATCTATTTTGAAGATGGTTCACTCAGATAATGCTATTAGGTATATAATTTGGATAAACATACTTGTTCAAGAAAGTGTGAATACAGCCACACTCAATTGAATTGAATACCTTTGAGTATAAATATCAGGATGAAACAGATAAGACATGTTCAACATTAAATAAAACATTTCACATTTGATCTATAAGCTCCAAAGTTAAGCATATCAAGTCTCAATATCTTTAATTATAGAAAATATAATAATAATGCAGTTAATACTTTGTATGGCCTTCTTTGGCATCAATGACAGACAGATGCCAGACTGTCATACTCAGAACCCATCATTGTGCAAGTTCAATACTAATTTCTATATTGATAATAGATACTCTTTTCTTTCTTCAATTCATATTTCCAAGGCGTATCAGACATGTTCAATTGAGTTCAAATCAGGGATTTGTGTAGGCTAGTAATCAAAGAACCCTAATTTGATGTGTCTCTTTTCACCATCTAGCATAGGCCCCAGTATGACAGCTAGCACTCTTTTATTGTAACAGAAACTCGCTGTTATTCTTTCTGATACAATTTCATGAACCAAGGATAGAACTATAATTCTCTATGAAGTCGTAATCATTTGACTAATATCAATATTAGCTCTGTATTTAAATATGGTAGCAAACAATAACAACAGGTCCTATGCTTTCAAGAGAGAGAGAGTGTGTGTGTGTGTGCGTGTGTGTTCTTCCTTAAAAATCCATACTAGTTTGATTTCTAAATTACTCTTTTCTTGTAGCACTAGAGTGAATTTATTACTTGTACACTACATTCCTCATAACAGTTAGATAACCCACACCTACACATCCTTGGGTGTGTATTTTCTCAAACAATTATACCACAAACAATAAGCACTGCTGGCTAATTCTTTCTTCAGTAATGACTGTGACAGACACAGGCCCAACGTATGTCCTATAAAATCAATGCTAGATATATTGTAGAGTAGAATGAAGTGGTTTATTCTATCTTGATGAAGAGTGCCTCTGTTTGTAGGTGAGCTAAGATGGGCTTAGTATTATGTTATCTTGTACTCTGATGCATAGAGCTGAGGCATACATGTATTATTTATAGGATAAATTTCAATAAATAAGAGAAAACAGTTATAGAGAATGAAAGGTAGAAACGCTGGTAGTTCATGAGAAGAATGTATATGTATATAGTCTTCCCTTTTATCAGTTCTTTGTCAATCCTGGTTCTTCTTCTTTCACAGTTGATGCATTATTGATCCAGCTCAAATAGGCATTCCACAAGATACCCAGACTACTAATGAATGGTAGACGGTATTGGAGAGGCATCATCTTGAAGTTAATAAGCTGTACTATAGGCCACACTTTGTAATTCATAATAAGAACAGGAGCATATGCGTTTCTAAACTTGTCCTTGACACCTTCCCATTCGCGTGTTTCAATATATCCCATGACAGTGAAGAATACAGCGACACCCGCAGGAGCAAACAGCACTTGGTCTGCAACCTAGAAACAGTGATAATAATAATAAACAGACGTGAAAATAGAACTTTATATGAGTCCATGATAAAACAAATCTTGATATTCATCTCTCTTACCATACGTCGTATAGCAACACCATCCTTTTGTCTATTCAGTGCACTCTGAGCAACTTTCGACAGTGCACCTGTAGCCACTGGCATAGGAATAAACTTGTCAAGAAACATAAACCACTTTCCCAGTATAGGTGCCACAGTAAAGTTATATGCTGCAAATCGAAGTGTACGTTGGAATTCCCACTGAGGAGGCGGACATGCTGTTTCTTCCACTTGAAGCTTCTCAGGCAGACGTTCGTCCAATTGCAGTCTGTGTGTATGGTTTTCAGAGATAGCAACACGTTGTTCTTTTTTCTTATTTACGTGGTAATCATAATGAGTTATTGATTGTGCCAGTGTATCACTGATTGCTCCTAGAATGCCATTTGTTACGCATAAAGTCAGAATAGGACGCTTATTGTAGGATGTATTGTAAAAGTGCTTAAAGGTGCGTAAAGAGCTCATTGAATAAAAGAAAAGAGTCACATTGAAACGAAGTCTATTCGTATGATTTTTATATGTAAACATCTTGACATAATTTGTATTTGGAGTCTAACAGAATCAAGTAGAAACTAAGCCTAGCCTTAAACTAGAGACTACATAAAGTCATCGTCAGAATCATCCTCCGCGCTTCTTTGGTTACTGCGCATGTTTTCTGTGCTAAATAAGTCTTGAATCTCCTGTTGTGCCTTTCGACTTTCCTCTGCCAATTCTCGCACTCTTTCTTTCTGTAAAAAATAAAATAAAATAATAGATACAAAGTTAGGCCACTGTTTCTGCTGTAGAAATGGTCTACCTCTTGGAATTCTTGTTCACGAGAGGACTTTCGGTCTATTTTCTCTCTCTGAACCTTTTCATAGATAAAGTCAACCTGTCGTTCTTCTTTGGTTTTGTTCAATCGATTGAAAATAGCATTAACACGTTCTTTAACATGGACACGTTTGACCTGATCCATTGAGTATATATATTCATATAAAAACAGGACTCACTTTCTTCAGATTATGGAAGGTAACCTGACCTGTCTCCATACCAGGTGTCTTTTTCAAATTGTCCCAAGGTGTATAAATAATAGTAACATTGCCCTTTTTATTTCCTACAAGAATGGGTGACTAGGCTGGCTCTTCTTCCTATCTTTACCTTCGATACTATTGGCTTTGACAAGTTGAGCACAGTCCTGAACCACTTCTTCTGGAATATCAAGCCATGTTTGACCCACTTGCAGTCGTACATAGACGTGTGCACTTGAGAGTTTGTCGACATGGAACTACGACCTAAGCTACTCTTTTTCTTATGTTCCTTATGAACCTACCCTAGTAATAGCCAACATATTAGAGAAGATATTTAGGTCATAACACACAACAGCTACTCATCTTACCACACATCCTCAGGGAATCCATGCTTAATCAAATCCTCATCTATTCAATAGTCTTATGAGTGCCTGTCTCTCTGTACAAGATAGATAGAAAGAAAGAAAGAAAGAAAAACAGACTTACTTTCAAACTTGTCTCTGCCCATGTAAATAGTCACAGGTGGACTCACCACTATCATAGTCTTGTTTATTTTCCTTATCTTTGTTTGTGTACCATATTATTCTTAGTCTGTCTATGGGCTATTACCATTGCTTGTAAAGTATAACACCATGCTAGTGCACTGACACTTAGCCTTGAAGTCAGACTTGGTCCTGCTCTTCACTGGAATAGTGGCGCCTTCACTGTGACTGTATTTCCTTGTCTCAAGAGACTCGAAACTCAAACGAGAAAGATAAGTTATTCTCCTCCATTATCACCATGCCACCATCCAGACCTTCTTCAGCAGCCTCAGCCAAGTCTAAAAACAAAGGCAATGATAAAAAACAAGGCACTTCCTACAAGAATATGCGCAATACGGATCTTCTCTCGGCAGGATCCAAAATCTATGCCAAGAAGAGAAAGGTCAACAAGGAGACTGTTCCTATAGTTGAATTTGACTTTGATAGGCGAAAGTAGGTTTCTTTTCACAGGGCTAACTAGACACTAACACATTAGAGAGTTCTTGACAGGATTCTCAAAGCGTAAACAAGAACGTAAAAAGAAGACTATTGAAAAGTACCAAGAAATCGCCCGACAGGATCGATTAAAGGCCCGTGCTGAGGCCCGTGAAGAACGCAAACGAACAGCTGAACAAAACGTGGCACAAATGGCAGAATTAATGAGAAGTAAGGTCAATGCTATGGAATGAAATGTATTTACAATGATAATAGACAATAGTGGAATGCCTCTTGATGAAGATGAGACAGTATTTGACTCTTCAGAGTCTGATAATGAAGAAGAACAAGTAGCAGAAAAGAAGACACCCAAAGTGAAAGAATTCAAGTCGGCTTCTTCTTTGACTACAGTCACTGTAATTGAAGACCTTGATCTTGAGGAGGATTAAACAGATATACTGTTGCACTGTAGCTATTGCATTTTCAAAGATACTACAGTCTTTTTCAGTATTATTTCCCCTTTGCCTATCTCTTCTTTTTGCCATTCATCCATCTCTGGCGTTATGTTTTGTGATCTACATGCAATTCTCTTGTTTATAAACATAATCCGAACACTTGTAGTATACTATCCCAAGTTTAATCTTTATCCGTCTATCCATCTATCTATCTATATGTGTGTGGGTGTGGGTGTGCTGTTTAGTGACTTTAGCTACTATTATTACGCTATCAGCATTTATTAGCTTAGTGCTTATAGACTATCTTGTAAAAAATCATGCCTATTATGCAGATAGATCTGGTGGATGGTTAACTAAGAGCAATTGTAGAAACAATAGGATGGTATATAGATAGAGTACAATGTCCAGCAGGAGAATAAGACATATAATGCATCTCAAATTTAGAAAAAGATATAAAATGACAGCACGCTAATATATGTACGTTTAATAACTATTATTGTTAGTAGGTTGTGCTGACACCTATTGGTCTCCATCACTGGACTTAGTAGAGAAGAACAGACTACACTATTTTCATACTAAATCTCATCATAAACCACCTCATGCGAATGATTCTGTTAATATTGATGCTCTTGGTTGTGATGGAGTGATAGGTAGTTTGAAGTATTGAACATATAAAAATAAGCCTTCACTCAAAGGACACTCTTCTTCTACTCCATATCTTCCTTCTCAGGCTTAAATATTACCTCACTAGAGGCCAACCCAAGTTTGTTTATTTTTGCTTGTTTCTGCCTTTAGACAGTCTGATTTGTAGCATCTTTTTATACTACGAGAAATACATGTATCCTTAATACAAAAAAATACTAAGAATCTTTATTTGATCATTTCCATTAACAGTAGCTTTGTGTAAAATATGTCTACGGGTGAGGTCTTCAATGTTCTTCTTTGGTTAGCTGAAGCTCTCTTGGTATGTCTAGGATTGATGTTTGAGATAGACGCTGTCCTGCTTTAAGTTAATGCATAAAGAGAACCAAACAATTAAGAGAAAAAAGATGTTTGAGCAAAGGGTAGACTTGGTAAATAAAATGCATTTCCTGTCTTTATTGATAGTAGTGTATAAATCATTTAGTTTCATTATCTGCTATATCTTTGCTTACTAACTATAAACATACACTTTGTTGGTCATTAAGAATAAATGAATAGAAAGTAAAGTGACCCGACAAATGTAATCGATGGTTTTAAATGCAGCTTTCCTTTTTTATATTCATACTTTATCTTAATAGTGTTATAACTTCATGAATTCATTAGGTAAAGACATAAAACTTTCAATAGATACATAAAAGAGTGTATAAAAGACAAGAAGAAAGTTTTATTAGAAGGTTAATTAATAACCACTATGGCCACCCTTGGCATCAATGACAGTCTGGCATCTCCGCCCCATGCTGGCAATGAGGGTGTCTATTGCCTTTGATATTTTACCTCATTCCAGCATCAGGGCCGCCTCTAACTTCTCTTTGGTAAAATATAAACTTCTTTCCTTCCTGATAACCTTCTTGAGGTGGACCCATAGATGCTCAATTGGATTGAGATCAGTATTGTGAGGACCAGTAAGGAAGAGTTTCCACACTCTTTGCTGCCTTCCATTCACGAGTTGCCTTGCTCGTATGGGGTCTAGCATTGTTCTCCTGTAGGTGTTAACTGACTCCAGAGTTTAGGAGAGAGATACGCTTGAGCTCGGGGCAGTAGGCTTCTCCCAAGGCATTGATGTGCTTGGCGGAGTGTATCCTGCCCTCCACTACGATCCATCTCCCAACACCCTCCCCACTGAAACAGCTCCATACCATACCATCACTCCACCACCTCCAAACTCCCTTGTTTCCAAGAAACTCTTGGGCTCAAAGGCCGTACCAGGCTGTCTGATGAATTTTGTGCCCCTGTCATAGCTCATCAGTTCTACTCTGGACTCATCGGACCAGACAACCTCTTGTCACTGCTAATGCGGCGAGTTAATGTGCTCATGAGCCCACTATAGTCTTTCTTCCCTATGTTTCTTGGTGAGAAGAGGCTTCACCACTGAACTGAAATATTATAAACCTATTCCATCAAGGTACTTCTTTAAAGTCTTGTATGATACTTTGATGGTCATGCTTGCCATGATGGCCTCCTTGGTCTGATGAGAATCACTGACTACTGTTCTTCTCAACCATCAGAGAACCATGTCGTCCAACTTTCTCTTTCTGATACTCTTGGGAGAAGGTACTACCAAGATTGTCTTCTTGAAGTGTCTCACAATGTCCCCTACAGTGTTGCAAGGAGCATTGAACATGAGAGATGCCTCGACCTGAGTAGATCTCATGTTCAGCATCTCATGGAGAATGGATAAGCAATTATCGAGGCTGGTCTATTTCCCATACATCTCGGGGGTCTTGGTGAAGATGATCACGGTGTTGGATGAGTCATCCATTATAATAAAAAGAATTGTTATGAAGATAGAAAGAATAATGTTTATTATTTTTGGTATAAAAATGGCCCTGAATTTGAAACCATCGATTACATTTGTCGGGTCACTTTACAAATAAATGCTACTTATTATCTTTATGGTGACATTACTACAGTTGTAGAAGAAATCATGTAGAACGATTTGCAAGAAGTATATGGTTTACTGGCCATTGTTTATAAAGTCTATTCTCATATCATTTCATAGATAATCATCTGTATAAATAAATAAGAAATTCATGCTTTAATTGTGAATTTGTACTCACTGACAAAATAATAATACATGTCCTATATGTCTTGTATGTCTATATTTGAATTCATATTAATATATTTTCAATGAATTATTTTTATCATTATTTAACCTGAGATATTATTCATAGCATTATCTAATGTGTCACTCTTGGTAAGGAATTGCTTTATGGCCCTTATTTAGACATCAATTATTAAATCCTATAGATTACTTTCAGAGCTACATATCCAAGGATTATAGCGAAATAGGATAGAAAATAACTAATCATTACCATGCATGAGATGCTTAAGATGGGTTTTCTCGTCATATTATACTCTCTATAGTGGCATTTACAATGACATATCATTAATAGAAATATACCATTTCTATTGTGTCATACATCATAAGTATGAGGCTTAGTTTTAGATACCTGTCATTTCCTAGTATTCATTAGTAGACTTTCGAGTAATAAAATGGTAAGAAATAACAATAATAAAGAGTAGTGACACACGAGTATTGTTTTCTTGAATGTTTATAGATTCGGATATTTCTTTCTTAAGAGTGAATAAGTTCCAAATGAAATTAAACTTATTTGGGCTTATTAATATAAACAATATCGCTTTGTATGTTTTTGCACATTAGTAAAATACTAAAAGAAAAAGAAAAAAGCATGCCGAATAACTTATGTTTTAATTTACATAAAAAAAGGACTTAATAAACTGATCTACGGCAATAAACAGCAGAACTGTAGTCTAATAGTTTAGAGTTTTTCTTAATAGTAATTGCAGTAACATGCAAACTTCTGATTTTTATTCCATATATAGGCACTATGTATAAGTTGTAAGAGAGAGAGAGATTTTATGATTGAATTTAGAATATCAATCTTATCAGCTTATGTTTGTCTAGCAAGTCTTCTAATATGAACACCTTCTCTAAGAATATTTAATACTTTTACAGTATCCTCCCATGAGATGCACGCATCTGTGATAGATTGCCCATAGGTTAATTTGTGGGGTCCTTCACTAGGAATATCTTGACGACCTATGCAAGTACATGTCATTCATTATACTGATAAAACAGAAGTACTTTATCTATTTTACTTACCCTCCACTAAATGAGACTCGATCATAACACCAATAATGTTATCACCGGTGTTTTTTGGTTCAGCCATTTGCTCAGCCTATCATAATAAAATGTATTCATCAAACTGCCAGCATTATCAAAGTGTTACTTACAATCGACCTTGCCACGATGGCCTGGCGTTTATGGTCTTTACTACTGTTACCGTGACTGCAATCCACCATAATATGACTAAGTAATTTGGCCTTCTGTAATGTCTCAGCACATAGTTTGACATCTTCAGGCTCATAATTAGGTCCGGTCTTTCCACCACGTAGAATAACATGGCAGCTATCATTGCCTTCTGTCTGAACAATGGCGGATAAGCCTTGCTTAGTGACAGATAAAAAGTGGTGACCATTACTGGCGGCCTTGATAGCATCCATAGCTACAGTAATACCACCATCCGTGCCTAAATAGTAATAATGAGTCAATTGTCAATCCTCCATAATAAACTGCTTATGTTATTCTCTTTTTATCCTTAATAGACTGACCATTCTTAAATCCAACAGGGCAAGAGAGACCAGAAGCAAGTTCACGGTGAATTTGAGACTCGGTAGTTCTTGCACCAATAGCACCTACACCATATAAAATGGTAAGTTGACATACAAATCTATTTTGGATTTATTCATTATTCTTTACCCCAGGCAACAAGATCACCAGTGTATTGAGGAGAGATCTAATGCAGTACCCATGTTAGTTCTTCTTCTTATTTATTCAATTTAGCCTACTTACAGTATCCAAGAATTCACAGCCAGTAGCAACTCCCATCTCATTCTATTTATTGATTAGACACTAGAAGATGAAGCCCAAGGAGCGTATATCTTACCAAATCCAGTAACAACTGGCGGGCAATTCTCAATCCTTTGTTGATTTCGTAGCTAAGGATCCAAGTGTTAGAAAGTCCATGCTTCCAGATTCTTCATTTCTTCTTTATTTTTCTATGCTATAATAGATCTTTCGTGAACATGACTTGCCTGTTATTCATGAAAGGATCATTAATAAGACCCTTCCATCCGACAGTAGTTCTTGGCTTTTCAAAATAGACACGCATTATCACCAAAAGATCTTCCTTGACATCTTTAGCATAGTCAATCAGCTTGATTGCTTTGGAGGGAAAGATAGGTGAAGCAATTGGGCAATTGAGTTATCAATGAAAGTGAGTCGCCTTGTTTATTGATCTCTCTATACCAACACTTTACCATATTCCTTAGCAGCTTTAATATCGTGAATTGAGCAAGGACCCACTACCACCAAGAGACGATCATCTACACCTTTTATAATATTCTCAGCCTCTTTTCTTCCTTCTACGATAGTCTGTGCAGCCTTGAGTGTCAATGGAATATCCTCCATAAGGATTTGAGGTGGGATCAAAGGCTTAATACATCTGATACGCTTATCATCGAGTTCATTGAGCGCTACCATAGTAAAAATGTTATGTTTTTTGTATGATAAAGAATAGAGAATGAATAAAAACACAAGATAAAACAGTGAATATGGCTATTTACCTTCGTGATACACGGTTCTTATAGGCGTAGTCATAGTGCAGTAAAAGGAGGAATAAAGGTGATGCTTGTGGCGGAGATTGGGCCTTTATAAGCAAATGACTCAATGTGAATCCTATACATAATTGGCTCTACCGTGACTTTATGACATATGATAGGGATCTTAAAAAGAAATGTAAAAAGAAAACTAAGACGAGGACTTGCAAAATGACTCTCTTTTGAATCAATGCCCTACTCATATCACAGTCACTCTGGACAGTTTTGTCACCACGGCCATGGACAGCTTGAGCGTGTTGTACAAGAAGCCATAAGGAAAGGATTCAAGAAGTATGGTCTGAGTGAACATATGCCTCGCCTTGAGTTTTCCCATATGTATCCCGAAGAAATACAGGTAGACTGATTCTTTATGCCTACAATTCATCAATAAGGCCAATTGTACACCCGATACTCTTGCTACTACCTTTGAGGATTTCTTTAAAGAAGCAAGAAGACTCCAGTGGGTTTATAAGGATCAAATTGAGCTTCTGGTGGCAGCAGAAACTGAGTTTATCAGTACAGATTATGCAGATCAGCTTCGTCTCCTAAGAAACTGTTTTAATATTGACTATGTCGTTGGCTCTCTTCATCATGTCCAGGCTATTTCCATTGATTTCTCACCAGAACTCTATGAAATTGCACTCGAAAAGGCGGGGGATGGTAGTTTAGTAAAGCTGTTTAAGAACTATTTTGATGAGCAGTTCGATATGCTATCAGAAACACGGCCTGAGGTCGTGGGCCACTTTGATCTTATACGCATCTTTGCTGTCACAGAACAAGCAGATATTGCACTTCATGATCCAGAAGTATGGGAAAGAATTGTACGTAATATAAAGTATGTGGTGGACTATGGTGGACTGTTTGAGATCAATTCAAGAGCATGGAAAAAGGGATTATTGGAGCCTTATCCACAACAAGACATTGTAAAAGTAAGCAAGCAGAGAGAATTGAATTGATTAGCTATATATTCAACTACCATATATATTCTCTAGACTATCCAGCAACAAGGTGGGAGGTTTGTCTTGTCGGATGATTGTCATGGTCCACACGATGTGGGCATGGATTATGATAAGCTTCAAACTTATTTGAAACAATGCAATATCCATACAATTTATTATCTTACACTGCGTGACCGTGCTATTGTGATAGAGAAGCATGAAGATATACACGAGGATCCCTTCTGGGAAAATATGAAAGACTGGGAATAATAATAAACTTCAAGGACGTTGTTATTAATCTCTTGGGTTGAGACTAATAAACAAGTGCGAGTATTCTTTATTGCATAAACATTGGTAAATAAGCCTTAACATCTTTAAATTGGGAATAGGTGTTATAACAAACTGTGTTATTTAGAAATAACAATAATAAATAGAATTGTACAATAAAAGTGTGTTTATTATTATGAATAGAAGATACATTAATGTATACTGGCGTGTGAATGAATGGCATAAAAGTAAACTGGCTTCTTTATGGAAGAGCAGAATTTCTCGAAGCAAGAATATCTCTTTCTAAAGACCATCTCAAGTACCTTTACTCTTCTTTATAAACACTGTATATATCAGCTTTCTCACTAGTTGCTTACATTGCCTGTTTTCAAATTTCTTCCCTACATTTCTACATCCTACTATTTTACAAAGCACACACACCCCCACCCTCTCCTCTCCTCTCCTCTCCTCTCCTCTCCTCCTCATTCCAACCACCCTATTCCACCTTTTTACCCTCTTCCAATTGGACCATCAATGGGTAACAGTAGCAGCAGCAGCAGCAAAAAGGTGTGAAGAGTACTATGCATCATCACGTCGCAGGAATTACCCTGATCCGTTTTTAAGGGTATAATCTCAGCCTCTCAAACAGATAAAAAAAACAAATGCTTTTTTTTCTCTGCTTGATACAGCACCCCTTGAGCGTTCGTACAATTCGAGAGAAACAGGCTGTTTGGAATCCTTTCTACTCTTCTAATGAAAAGTAGAAAGGATTCCAAACGACACGGTTTCTTCCTTCATGAGAAGAAAGAGACCATGCCATGCATTTTATTATGCAGGAAGATGCTTATCTTTTTTTTCCCTTAACAAACCTCTTGCTCGATTGTCTACTATAATAAAGTTAATAAAAACAACATAACTCTGAATGGCTTACTTGTATGAATAATCTGTAGTTACTTAGGATTGAAAATCTTGTCAATCTCCTCCAAAGAATATCCTTTTGTCTCAGGTATGAACCAAGTACCAATAGCCAGAAGAGTGCAACATCCACCAAAGAAGTAATATCCACCATACACCGTATTGTCCATGAAAATAGGCATAACAAAAGTCATGAAGATACCCACAGCCCAGTTCAATCCATAAGCCAATGCTAAACCTTTGGCGCGTGTTCGCATATTGAGAATCTCAGCAGGATAGACATAGGCTACAGGTCCCCAGCTGTAGGAATAGGCAGCACTAAATATAAAAATAAATGCAATGGCAGCATTACGGGCTCCGGGAGTGCCTAGACCAACATTGCCATCCAAATCAACCGTATACATCGATTGGAATAATCCTCCAACAATGAACATGGACAGTCCCATAATAATTGCACCTGACATGAAGAAAGATCGACGGCCTATCTTATCAATAGACCACAAAGTTACCAAGTTGCATAATAAAGAAAGAATGTTGCTGGATCCGGTAGTAGCAATGGCGAGTGAAGTATCAGAAAGGCCGGCTTGCTTAAAGATCTGAGGTGCATAATATGAAATAGCATCTGTACCAGTAAAAGCAGCACCATTACCAGCAAACAAGGCTAACAAAGTACGCTTCAAGTTGGTGCCTCTGAATAATTCACTATAAGTACGTTTGCCAAAAGACTGTTCAAACTCCATTTCAGTAACAATAGTATTGAATTCGGCAAGCACAATAGGATCATCGCGTGTGGATCCATGGAGATGAGCAAGTACATCAAGAGCTTCTTCTTTTCTTTGCTTATCAATAAGCCAGCGTGGTGAGAATGGAAGAAAGTATGTAAACATCAAAAAGATACAGATCACGACTTGAATCAAGAAAGTAGTTCTCCAACACCAGTCATTTGCAATGTAGCTAGTGCCAAAGTTGATAAAGTAGCCAACAATTGTACCAACAGAAGCCATAGAGCTGTAGAAACTGATCAATCGGCCACGGATATCAGGAGGAGCAATCTCAGAGTGGTAGAGAGGAATGGCATTGGTAAGAAAGCCTTCACCAAATCCGATAAAAAGACGACCAGCAATCAGCATACCAAAGTTCAAACCAATGACTTCAAGTAGAGCACCAAAGGCAAATAAAACAGTACCAAGCATAATAGTATATTTGCGGCTGTACCAATCTACAAAGTATAATGTATGAGTTTCTTCTGTGTATCATAATAAATATTGTATAGGCTTTTAAAATCATAGGAATAAGAAATTAAATTTCTTCCCCTCAGATTTTGTTAACCCTATGAAAATAATAAAATAATAATAATAATAATTACCACAAGTATAGCCAGACATAAGACCACCAAGGGTAGCGGTGAATAACATCATAGCAACCAGTAGACCTTGGCGATAAGTTGAGTCCACATTCAAGAAACGTTGAGCAAATAACTCCATTGCTAGGACACCAGAAATGGAACCTGAGTCGAATCCAACAACAAAGCCACCAGCAGCTGCCACTAGTGCAGCAAGATAGAGAGATTTGCGTGATTTTCTCACAATCACAATAGGACTAATACTGTTATAGTTCAAAGAACTTATATTGTCCTTAATTGACTCCGCCTGCATGTCAAACTGTTGATGGAAGAAGAAGAAACAAAGAGGGAAAAGAAAAGAGTGGGCATTTTATTTAAGTTTTGAAAATTAATTTTGTGTTTAGAATAGATCGTAGCCTGAATTATCTCCGATAAGTAACCATGGTATCAATTTAAGACCTATATCCATCTTGATATTGGTTACTTATTATTACTGGTAAGCCTTCAATCATAGCCCATTTAAAAACTGATGGCCTCCTTGAATAATTTATTTGAATCTTTGTTTAAAATCTAAATATTGTTTTTTCCAAACCTTTTGTTCATCTTTCTATGATAACTCTAAATTGGTCTAAAAAAAACTCTTCTAACTATCCAATTTTAGGTTAAAAATCTGGTGTCACCTATTTCTATGATCTGAGATGACTTATTTTATCTTTAAATGAGAACTCTGAGATCCGAGCCTAGCTATTCAACACACTCAAAGTCTTTTTGATCTATGAGGCTTATAGTGTGCTTCAGACAACCATCTATCAAAAAGAAACATAAGAACAGATAGGGAATCGAGGAAATGTATTTAGTACTTAAAGTTCAATTTTTTTTAGAAAGGTTGAAAACGATTCTTGATAAGAATAAAAAGTTTTGCCTTAGTTGGCAAGACGATTTTAATGAGTAGAGACAAACAGAAGAATAGCGGAGACTTGGGGCATAATACTAACTTATAAAATGGAAGAACGCTTCCATGGCATATGTCTGTGAGATAACCAGGGCGACCAACCATTGTAATAATGATCTCGAGTCCAGAATAAATATTCAGTACCTATTAAATCAATAGACAAATTTGATTATATTCAGCCAATTAATATTATATATATTACCAGGGTTAACTTCTAGCTAGTATATACTTTTATAATACATATTACCAACTAGCTGATAATCATTCTTGAATATCATTAAAATATTCTATCTGCAGTATCGGAAGTGTTTTTATCTCTTTTCATGGATAGAAATATTAATTATGAAATGATTGGCCAATGTCGCTTATTACTTTAGCCATCTCTGTTGAGTAATATTAGTGGCAGAAGAAAAATGTAAAAGTCTATTTGGATGCCACTTTTTTGTTTAAATACTTCTGCTGATAATACATTCTGTTCACCTTAGTTAGGAGCCTGATTTTCTAATCGTATTAGAACCACATCAAGTTCATTATATTCTTCAGACGTTGGTGATAAATAATTAGGCGGATATCATCTATCTGTACCACTACTTGTAATTGTTGAGTAGAGTTACATAAATGAGTCAAATCCTGATTTTTTTTTGTATAAGACACCTTTTATTAAGCGTCTTTTACGTAGTTATACGTCGCACCGAGAGGTCTGACTGGGAAGAACATACTGGACACAAGTCACTTGCAGAAAATTAGAAAAACAGAAAAGGAAAGAAAAACAGAACTAGCTAAAAGAAAAATGAAAATGTAAGAGAAACAGAAAGAAAGGTAAAATTATACTAGACTATGACATGTCTTTGTTTTCGCGGATGAGGGTGGTGAAGAAGGATCGATCACGTTCAGTGACAGTGGAAGAAAGGAAAGGAGAGTTGTAGAAGTGGCTGGCCCAATAATCATGCTATATGGCCGGTAGAATTGCTCCATAGACTTGACTGCTAGTCAGAGGTTCATTGGGAGGGAGAGAAAATGAGTGTAAATGTTGGATGGTGTCTGTTTGTAAAGGAGTTGTAATGATAGGCAGGAGTGACTATCTTGTCGTAAAGACATTTTCTATAATTGGAACTACATCCCTTTTTGGAAATACCAACTCCTACTACTAAACTGAGAAGGGGATGCCATTGAATACTAAGGGATGATGATAGTTTGTAGTATTCAATAACATACCCCTGAAGCTAAATACTAGTAGTAGAGAAGTATAAAAGACACAATGTTATGAAATAATAAACATCAGAGTTTAACTACCTGTTAACTGACCGGATTTCCTTTGGACTAACAAGCCATTGACGACAATCTGTTGGCTCGGAAGTTACTGAGACGTTGATTAATATATATCGAAATAGCTAAATACATAGGACTAGCATTCCACTGACGATATTGTGTATATATACCTTATGATAGACCTCTCTAATAAACATCGAATTTCCTTGGTATCTTTTGAATCGTATTGTAGAGGCTAAGTTCGCTCTAAATATCGAAACGAACAGTGCTTCTTATTCTTTCACCCCTTCTCTATTTTATCACTATCTCTTTATCCGTCCCTGTAACACTGTAGGTTACATACCCTCTTTTGGTCTCTGTCACTATTGTTGGTGAACACTCTTTCGTCTCTGTTATCACTCTTTCTGCTAATTCAGAAAGACTACTCCGTTAAGAACATCCCCCAATCCCCTCTTTTGTGTGCGGTCCTTGTGTTGGTAGTCAATCTCTCTCGAAACCTACGTACCTCTTAGATCTTACATTGCCTTTAATTATAGAGTGTATATGTTGAGCCAATATGGCAGCACAGTCATCCAGACAGGCCAGACCCTTGGATAAGTCACTAGGAAATGATCGGGAGTGTGGTGAGGATGGGAGCACGTCTATTTAGTATAAATAGACTTGTCGAAATTGTTTTAATAAAAGTATCTCATTCTTGAGTCTGATATTCTTTCTTGAATTTAACAATGTTGCATGATTTTACTGACTTTCTCTCTCTCAGAACAAGAGCCACACAAACTGGGAGAAAATTGCTATGTTAATTTACGATGAAAGTTTAGGAATCGTCCATTCTACTAAACCAGCCCTGAGTCTCTATAGTCATTTTGGCAGAATCAGAAGCACACTAACAGCTATAACTGAAAGTGTTGGATCATCCAGTAATATCAATACTAGCAAGAAGCAGTTGAAGCTATTGCCAAACGATAAAAAAAATCATAGAGATATTTGAAAGTCTGGATTTGGAAAATTGTTGGACGTTATCTGCAGGAACAATTATAGAAAAAAAGAAAAGAAAGAGTATGCAATTAGCTGCAACTACAAACAGTAAGTATCATTAAAGATCATTGAAGTTAGTGACATGACAATAACTTTGTTTTAGCCCCGTACATTCCTTAATTTTGGATACAAGCGACAAGATCTGGAAAAAGCACTTTGTTGAAGAAGAGCTTTTAGATATCAAAGCTTATAACAACAAGAGGTTAAATGACTTGCCTCCATCGCTTCAGACCTACATTGACCATCTCATAACATCAGCAAACAGCATTTCTTTGAAAAAGAAATTGGTCCAAGAACAAACGTCTCCTGCCTGCGAGTGGCTAAGAAATATCATTTTGGAATATATCAGGCTATTCAGATGGAACTATCTACCTCTCACCGACCAGTTGGAAGGAGATATTATGAGACGAGTATGGAAATTTGTGGACACTGTTTTTGATTACTCAAAGATCAAGTGTAGAGGGTACAGTATGCTTGTAACCTGAATTTATTCATGATTATACTGATTTTTTTGTACAATGTATTTTAGAGTTGAAAAAGTAAGTCATCATCAGCTAGTATGAATAATGAGAGGACTCTGGCTGTAATTGACAAGATAGAATGCAATTTGACTGGTAGAAAGCTGGACTTAATCTTTTTTCGTCAATTACTAGAATACGGATATTGTAAATGTGGTCGGAATGATGACCAGACGAAAGAGTTATATGACGGTGGATTTAAGATGGCCAAGGTATTGAAGGAAATGATGTACACATTATATCAAAAATCACCCGATGCCTTGCATGAATTGGCTCTTGTTGGCTTTTTGCTCTTTGGTAATTATAGCTATGCATATGCTTTACGCTTCTTGTTATTAATATTTTTATCTCTTACCTATAGAAACAAAATTCACAATGGTGCTATGTGACTCACCTGCTGGTTATGTGTGCCGCATCAACCACACAAAAACCGCAGACTTGCTCGAAGAAGCGGATGATATCTGTAGTGAGCTGTTGCCGGTGTTAAAGACTGTATACCAAGCTAGATTGATGATGGAGAACACTAATAAGCTTGTAAAACAACAGCCAGGTGACATTGGGGTTGATCTTGATCAGAACAAGAAAATCCTTCCTAGCTTTAATAGTGAATTAATCAAGAGAAAGAGAAGAAAAACTAACAATTTCGCTGAAGAATAACTTGGTCACCTCCAACAAATAAATTGACCCTCAATAAGTAACCGATTTTTTTTTTCAAATGTAAATTTCCTTTTTTTGATTCACACTTTATCTTAATAGCGTTATAACTTTATGAATTCACTATATAAAGACATAAAACTCTCAATAGATATATAGAATAGTGTTTAAAATACAAATGAGTGGGTTTATTTGTAGGTTAACTAATAACCACTGCTAGTCTTTAACATCAATAACAGTCTGGCATCTCCACCCTATGCTGGCAATGAGGGTGTCTGTTACTTCTTTTGATATACAGTTCAAAGTATTTTTTATTTTTGAGTTTTGGTTGCTATTTGCGCATTGGGCATGTTAGCCACCCTATGAGAACTTTTGAACAATTAAGATATACATATAAACACTTCAAATACAAAAGTGGAAAAAATAAATGCAAGGAAAAAAGAAACAGAAAGATAAGAGTATAAAACCTCGAAATGAGGAAAAAAATGAAGAGAAATATGAGAGATGAGAGAAAATGACAATGCAGACATAGACATTAGTTTGAGCCTAATCCCACAAGCTTTCAATAGACCAAAGATTGGTCTATTTACAAGTCTTTTTGGGTGTGTTGATTGTCTCCCTCGACTCCTTCCATGGCTGAGTCAGACCCAAATGCCTGAAGGGCTTCTTTTTCAAGGGTGGCGGGAGGGCTGGTGACTGTGGCCTTGGCCTTGAGGTCTGCCAAGAGCTTCTCAAAGGCAATAGTGGATAGACGGGGTGTGGCAATGCTTGAGCCAAAGTGGCGAGCAATGCTGTACCCTAAATGAATGGGGGCACGAAGACAGGTGTTGGACACTCTTTGCTCAAAGAGTTCTTGGGCCATTACAGCCTTGGTGCTATTTGACTCCTGCTGGAGCTTAGGGTCTGCAATCACCGTTGCAGCTACTGGATCAAAGCTTGCATGTGGCTTGATCTTTGATTTCTCGAGTTTCTCCTCGAGTTCTTGCTTGAAGCTACCGTGTACAAGCAGTGCAATTGTACCCCTTGCTGGGAAGTGGATGTCTATGATCCGCGACTGTTGGATCTTCAGTGATCCCAACATCTTGCGGATCTGGCCGTACTTGAGGTAGCGGCGACAGGGCAAGTATACAAATTTGTATACTGAGGGCCCAGTAAGCTCTTGTAAGGCCCGAACTGTTTGTGCTCTAAGCACTGCTCTGGCCTTTGCTGTCTTCTTTGGTGGGGTGGCGTTCTTTTTAGCCATGTTGGCATAAGTGACGGTAGCCTTTTCTATGGTAACTGTGAGTTTCACTGTGGGGATGAAGGTGGGAGTAGGGGTGGTGGGTGATTTGGGTGCATTTTCTGCACTCTTGGCATTGATCTGAGCCTGGAGAGATGTAATAAGGTCATCCTTGACCTTGACTTGTGCTTCCAATTCCTGCATGCGGAGTCCAATTGTTGCGATTTGTCTCTGAATATCTGACAGAAATGCTATCATCTGCTGGGTGAATGTATCAGGCTTTTCTACCTCAGTCATTTGATACTCGTAAGTCTTTGCACGAGTGCGCTTGGTAAGTAGTCTGGGTTTTCTACTCCCGGAGTTAGGAATGATAGTGGCAGTGGTGGCCTCAGACACATAGGGTCTGACAGGTGCTGGTACAGGAGGTTGCTTGATGGTTGGTGGTTGGCCAGGATCCGTAGTTGGTGTATCCAATGTGTACTGTGTACTATGTGAGTGGATGGGGATTGTTGCTGATGGATAGATGTTACTTATTCTGAATTTTGCGATTTGTATTTTTACTCTTTTGGGGCAATATTGATTACACGAAAGAGCCGTTTTGTGTAGATATACAGTCCGTTGAGGATGCTCTAAAAAAAAAACTCAACAAACTCTAGTTACAACTTTGTGTATAAACAGCCAGTCTCTGTATAAAGCTATATCTATTATTCCAAATAAGTTGCCATATTTCTATGACACACACAGTTAAAATCCAAACCTGGACCTTTAAAGCCATATAGAGTAGACTGTTTTCAGTTGATAGCAGTTCTTTTCTTTTTTTTTTGCCATGAATATCTTTACATGATGCCTTGCCCCAACCTTGCTCAATTTAACACTCATCAGGAGCCTTTGAACTTCGCTACAGCTTTTGATTTGAAGAATGGCTATATCTTAACCATCAGACGTTCCAGAGATGTAATGCTAAATAATAAGAATAGATATTGAGGTTATATCAGCAGGTGAGGTATGACTCATAACCTTGTAATAGACAACATAGAGTTATGTACACCATTTCTGAAAACATATCGCAATTCTTCAGAGAAAAGATCGTACACCTAAAATAAAATTGCGAAATGTTCCCAGAAATGATGTATTTTGTATTAAGATGGATAGTTTTACTATGTATATACTTTTTTTCATTACTAAGACACTTTTCTACATGTCATTAACACCATTGTGCCTTTTGAAGAGATTAGATTCTTTTGAGAAAAAGAACCAATCTTCAATTGATCTATCATACACTTACTGTTGCCATTCTTCATTAACTCATATGTTTTAGTATAGTGATAAAGGCATACCTTGTTATGGTTTTAATAAGTCTTACCTTTGGCTAATGAATATCTTGATTTATTTTCCCCATAATCGTTCTTGCATCTCTCATACCAGGTTTTTTCTTTCTTCTGTTCTTTCTCTGTGGGAACTCCATAGCATTTGTTACACAAAGGTATTTTAGTATACTACTCATAGAGAAGCTTGTCATGTTCAACTTGCGAAAAACTTAATACGATCCACTGTCTACAATGAGCAATTAATTAATAGTTTAAAAATCTCTACAATGCATGGCTGTACCCTAATAAATAGACTAGGAATGAAAGGTAAAACAGAGCATTATAGTTTCTTGTGAAAATTGATAACAGTTGTCTGTGTATACTTCTCAACTAAAGAGATAGCCCAGGCTTAAAGAGATTTACTATACAAAATTCACTTTAGAAATAAAATATATAACAAAGAAAAGTCAATTGTGGGGTTGGTACCGATTCCAGAGCAATAATACCTCTAAGAGTATAATTTCAGAAACAATATAAAAAAAATTAAAATTAAAATTATCTATTGAGTTTGTTTTACAATTCTTAATGATAAAAAGAGATTTCTTAAAGTACATGCTCTTCCCATTTTAGTTGTACATTGCTTTAGATGAGATCAAGAGATCTGACAGTCACCAACTGATCTTTTGTGTGAGCGGTCACACTGATTGATGTTATATTTGAAATAAATCGGATATGTAAATTGTTTGGAGAAAATCAATCATTCTTCTGTAATGTTGGCACAGACAAGGTTGTAAAGACGTAGAGGGTCAGGGTCTTTGTGTGGAGCGTCTACTGTCATAGACATCCGAGCACAGGTAGAAGTTTAGGGATGTTTTGGCTGGCGCAATAAGTGAATAATTGAGAAAGTATGAACAGTCAGCGATACTGCAAATTACGGTAGCAAGTACAATGGATAGAACTAACACTGAGCTCCACCAGGCACTAATAGAAGATCAGTGAATAAGAAAGAAACCACCAACTACTTTAGCCTTGGAGTTTGCGGTACTCAATTATTAGTCTCAATTATTAGCCTTAAAGTATTACTCGAATCAAGTTATTATTTATTAAAGTATAGAAAATATGAGTTTGCATAGCTATGAAAAAGGCCATGACACTAACCTGACTACTTTTTATTGGGCTATCCTTTTTCTTATTCTTTTACTTTCATTCATACGAAGAGGCATCCTGCCTTCCTACTTCACACTTGTATCCACTGGGTATCATTGCCAATGGATTGAGATAACAAATAGAATAAACTTCTAAATGGATAAACAATTGAGATACTACAGTCTTTATAAAAATCAATTAATATATCTGACAATACAGTATATTCAGTTGGTACATTACAGAACTTTTTATTTATTTATTTATTTATTTTTTAGATTATTTAGATTATTTAGATTATTTTTTTCTTTTATTGTATAGCATGGGCAATGTAATCATATAAGAAACTTCTATTAAAATAGTTGTATAGATCATCAGTCACTAAAAGAAAAGAGTGTATCAGTTAAAGATGTGATGACGAGTTTGATAAGATCCGAGAAATTACAGATTAATGATAGCAACAAAAAAATTGATATTTGAATACATTAACTTTATCTTTTGTTTTAATCTTATAAAGGCTTGTACTAATGTATGCCTACAGATTTTTTTTGTATTCTTTAATGAATAAGCTAATACGTTATGACATGCGGCACTTGGAAAATATAAGCCACGTGGACTGGGCTATAGGATAAATGTTAACTATTCGAACATTAGGCACACTATAACATAACAGATATACTATTGATTAATAATCTAAATAAGCCTCAAGCTAGAATATAAGGAATAAATAAAGCTAATTTTTATAAGGCAGAGGCAAAGGGTGTGCTTGGCAAAATAGAAAGTACATTCTTTAACTTGTAGATGCTTACTTATATACTTTTTCATCCTCATGTTATCTATCTATTTTCTTATGGCTATTCAGTATCATGTATAGCCATCCTGTTTCTATAGTTTCCATATTATTTATGCTATGGACGTAGTAGGTAGTTTTGGCTTTATGAAGCACAAAACTTTGACAGTGAAACACAGTGGGTCCATATACTTCAGAGGAAGCACCACTCTATTTCCGACACTAAATTAGTTCATATTCAGACATAAAACAGTCGCACTATATCTCACTCAAATGTCATAGATACAAGCCGATAGACAAACAAACAAATAGCTAAGTTGTTGGACATACAGGTGCTGCTTTATAAAAATAGTTATAATGTGTTTTCTATTAATTATATATAATGGTTATAGTATATATTGCATGATTTTGATAAAAGGTTGTCTAAAATGAACAAATCAATGAACTGTATAGCTTCTAGGTCAGGATGATTTCATTCTGAGATCTCCAATGATTCAATCTGTCAAATGGCACTGCTGAGGGAGTGACAAGATTATTTGTAATCCTAAATTCCGGGCAATTTTCCCCATCTCTTTATCGTGCTTTTCTATGAATAAAACTTTCTGAATTCCTTAGACATATACTCCGAGAATGAATATTAACGCACTATATTTCCTCAGATGGGTTGTGATAATGTAATTCAACTACATTGGCTTCTAAAACTTTTTATAAATCTCAGTAATTATGTGCCATGCTTATTATAAGATTAAAAAAAAAGGTTGTCTATTTGCTTTAAGTAAAAGGCTAAAACTTACTGGTCTAACAATATATTAGTTCTTTAACAGTCATCATTACGGCGTTTAAATAGTCTACAGATCAGAAACATTTAAACTTTTACACAGATTGATATATCTATTAAAAACTAAGCAAAGTGTATTTGAACCCCATGATTGTAATACACATGTAAACTTTCTCTATTTTACATTGTGAAAGTAGATGATACTAGCATAGCGGAGTAACAAAATAAATCAGTGAATTTGACATAAAAGTGAGAACTTGTAAAAGTATTTACACATTTATTTTCACTAAGAAATATAACATGTCCTCAACTATTTTAAAGCTGTAAGAATAGATATTTTGGAATGCTTTTTACGTATGGTATGCTCAAGGACACTGTGTAATCTATAGTAATACCGGTGCATCCATTCCTGCTGTTGGCTATGGTACTTGGCAAGCCCACGCAAATCAAATCTATGAAGGTGTTCTTACTGCATTGAAGGCAGGGTAGGTGGATATATCTCTATGAATTCTAGCTATTTTACTTAATACAATCTTATAGTTATCGCCACATTGACACTGCTTATGTCTGTAAGTTTTAATTTGTATAATTTATTTCGATTTTCACAATTAAACACGGTTAACATGGGTTCATAATAGACCTCAATGAGAAAGAAATTGGGCAAGCCATCAAAGATAGTGGTGTTCCCCGTGAAGAAATCTTCATTACTACTAAGCTATGGAATACTTTTCACCGTCCTGAAGATGTTCCCAAGGCTCTTGAAATATCCCTCAAGAATCTCCAAGTCGACTACATTGACATGTACCTGATGCACTGGTAAGTAGTCTATACAAGTTGTTTGATTCTAGAATCGTAGGCATAATGAGTCTAAATTTAAATATTTAGGACCTTTGCTTTCCAACCAGGGGAAGATCTCGTCCCCAGAACAGAGACCGGTGAAGTCATTCTTGACAATATTGATTTCACAGAGACATACGCTGTTAGTATTATGAATGGATCTTTTAATAGATTTTCTATTTTATAGATACTTATTATATATTGATGACTAGGCCCTTGAAAAACTCCCAAAAGAAAAGGTTCGCGCCATTGGTGTCAGCAACTTTGATATTTTTAATCTCGAGAAACTGCTCAAAACTGCCAAGGTTGTCCCTGCTGCTAACCAGGTATATTGTTGATGAGTGTATATCAGCTTCTATTGTTTTTTTTTTTTACTAAAAACTGCTTTATCTTTGAAAAGGTCGAAATCCACCCATACCTCTCTCAGACTAGGCTTGTGGAATACTGTCAAAAGAAGAACATTCTCCGTAAGTTCTACTATAAATATTCATTATACTACGACAAATCATACTCATCAACATCCTTAGTCACTGCCTACTCCCCTCTTGGTAGTACAAACTCTCCCCTATTGAAAGACGAGAAATTGGTAAGTACATAATTAGTGTCACTTTATTATTATCTCATTCACTTGTAAATCTCTTTATAGATCAATATCGCTGAAAAGTACGGAAAAAATGCCGCTCAGATTCTTATTGCATGGGGTGTAAAGAGAGGCTACAGCGTTCTTCCTAAATCTGTTACAGCCTCTCGTATTATTGAAAACTGGAGTATCCCTGAGCTCACAGATGAAGATTTTTCAGCAATTAACGATATTTCTGCTAGTAAACATGTGCGCACATGTGATCCAATTAATTTCTGGAAAATCAAAACATTCAATGATGACGCTTAGATCATTTTTCGAAATAAAATATATTTATTTGTACACTTAAGTTTATGAAGCTATAGTAATAAATTGTATGCCAATTGATTATTCTATTATTCAAGTCTATTATTTTATTCGTATATATCATTTGGAAATATTATACTTTGTCAATTCCTACTATATTCTTGCCACTAATCTTAGTAGTGCCTTATTGTGCCAATTTTAAGTGTGAAAATTTGGTACTTTCACCTTATTAATAGAGTCTAAGAGATCATATACTTGGTATCTGTATTAGCTTTATATTCTACACAAGGCATTTCCAAGAGAATAGAACTTATTGCATAGACAGGTCACACAATATGAAGTGTGAAAGTAGAAAAATAAAACTATTTTACACACAAAAAAGGTTGAGAGAATACAATAAAAGTTGTATATTCTAAAAAGTCCTAATAAAAAAGAAAGATAGCGATATTTCTTTTGACCCCATTCTCTAATAGTGTCTTCACATTTGATTCAACCCAGTCAGGGTGTATATCAATTTAAGATATTTCACAATAGAGAAAGGAATTTTTCATTATTATTATTTTATTTGATAGATAATCACAGTACAGTTTAAAGTATTTTTATTTTTGGGTATGATTTGCTATTAGTGTATAGGGCATGCTAGTCACCCTATGATATCTTTTGAACAAGATATACAGTCACGCACAATTGAATTTAATACTTGCTTAAATTTTAATAAAAAAAACTATTATTTTTTTGCATAAATTTCCCTTTTTCTAAATACAGTGTCACGACAAAAATCTAAAATATTTTTTACATTCCGATATGATTCTTGTTTATGGAAATACCCATTCTTTGTCATAAAAACACACATTAAACACACAGTAGAGACTTGAAAATTGGATAAAGTATAAAGAAGGTCATCAAGATAATATATACAGATTTATTAGGTGGAAACCCTTAGTATTTGGTGTCTCCACCCTTGGCCTTAATAACAGCCCTACATCTCCGATGCATGCTGTTGATGAGGGCGTTGGTGACAGTCTTGGGAATCTTGTCCTATTCCTGGACCAAAAGAGCCTTCAGATCCTTGAGGGTGCTCCTTGGGGTCATCTTCTTTCTGACTGCTCTGTCGAGCTCCTCCCAAAGATGCTCAATTGGGTTCAGGTCAGGGCTTTGAGAGGGCCACCCCTCCATAGTGGCAATCTCCCTCTCATCCTTCTATTTCCTAGTCTCCTTACTAGTATGTCATATAGCATTGTCCTCTTGAAGAATATAGCCTACCACTGGATTCAGTGCTGAAAAGACAAGCCAACTCAGGGCAATAGGCCGTTTCTAAAATACTGGTGTATTTGGCACTATTGATGGATCCCTCCACCACAGCAAGTCTACTAATACCTTCACCAGAAAAGGAACCCCACACCATCACCCCACCACCACCAAACTTCATGGTAGGCTTCACATTCTTTGGGAGCAGTCCCTCCTTCTTTCTGCGCACTACTCTGTTGCGATGGTTGTTGCTCATTAGCTGGAACTTGGAGTCATCGGACCAGATGACTGCCTTCCAGTCTTCCTCAGTCTAATGGAAGTGGGCCTTAGCCTAAGCAAGCCTCAACTTCTTGTGTTTAATGCTGAGAGAAGGTTTCTTAACCATCCTGAAAGAAGAAAGGCCAAGATTCTTCATCATTTCTCTAAAAGTGCTCATGCACACTTTGGTGGTCATCTGCTTGCAAAGTTGATCTATTGTCTGAAATGAATCCCTTTCCATCTCGTATACAAACTCTTTCTCGTCCTTCTAAGTCAGAACAGACTTGCGCTCAGAGCTCTTCCCTGCTTTGAAACAGCCAGTTTCTCTGTACTTCTTCACGATAAGGCTGACAGTGGAATTACTGATGCCAAACATGGCTGTAATCTCCACTTGGCTGGTGCCATTTTGGGTGGCCTCTTGAACAATGAGTTGACGATTAAAGTTGTTGATATTTTTCTTTCTGTTTCCAAAAGGCTTGGTGGTTTGTTCAGTGGTGTTAGACATAGTAGATGATATAGCGGAAAAAGAAGAAATGAGGAATAAGTAAAAAAAAAAGATTTTTTAGCAAAATTAGAGTCGGAAAATGAAAAATATTTTAGATTTTTGTCGTGATACTGTATTATTAATCCAACAGTATTTCAGATATATTTCCAGAGACTCACATTCGTGGAGAATATGAAAAGACAAAAGATAGAAGATGATGGGGTATTTATTACCTGTTGAAGACTGTATTAAAATTGACTGTGATTGTGAGTGTAATTAAGATGAAAAAGTCCATAGTTCTAAATATTATCAGAAACATTAAAGAATGTGGGTCACCACTGCGTTTAAAGAGTCATAGGAAACCTAAAAAAAATCAGTGAGAGAGACCTCAGATATCTGGAAAAGGTCATTAGAAAGGACTCATTTGTCATATATAATCAACTGAAATTGGAAATGCTGAAGATTCAGGTGGATGTATGTAGAAACACCATTATCAGCTACTGCAATCAGTTAGGGCTCGGATCTTTTTCTTTATCTCACAATCCAACCTTAACTGAAAAATACAAGGAGAAACGGCTTTGTTGGGCTAAGGAACATGTCAATTGGACAAACAACCAGTGGAAAGGCATCATCTGGTCTGATGAGTCCAGGTACACCTTGAAAGGAAACGATGGAGGTGCCTGTGTCATCATAAGTGTTTTAGGGAACTATGATCCTAATCATAGTGTTACAACAACAAGGTTTGGTGGTGGTGGGGTCATGCTTTGGAGCTGTTTTTGGGCGGGCGAATTTGGCCCATGAGTCTTTGTTGATCACACTATAAAACAAGACAAATATATCAATTTTCGGCTGGTGAGTTCCATCCTTGGTTCATAGAATTGCATCAGAAAGAAAACAGGGAGTTTCTGTTACAAGAATAGTGTGCTAGATGTTAAAATGAGACGCATCATATTCGAGGCTTTGATTACTGGCCCACACAAAGCCCCGACTCAACTCTAATTGAACACGTCCAGTGAGCCTTGGAAAGACAAATTGAAAAAAGAAGAGCATATATTACCAATGTAGAAGGTTTGAAGGCTCTAATTTCAGAAGAGTGGAAGAAAGTTGGTATTGAATTTGCACAACAATAAATTCAAAGTATGACCGACAGATGCCAGGTTGTCATTGATGCCAAAGGAGGTCATACAAAATATTAACTGTATTATTATTTTTCTATTTTCAATGAATAGAAAATATTGATCCTTGGTATGCTAAGGTCTTGAGATTCTAGACCAAATATAGAGTGTTTTATTTGATGTTGAACATGTCCTAATATTTTGTCTTGAAATTTATTTTCAAAAGTATTAAATTCAATTGTGTGTGAATGTAAATAGACACTTCAAATACAAAAGAAAAAAAAAGAAAAAAAATACAAAGAGGAAGGAAACAGAAAGACAGAGAAATATAAAACTTTAAATGTGGAGAATAATGATGATAAATGAGTAGAAATGACAGTAAATGCTAAGTTAAGAATAGACGGCCAGAAAGGCCATAAAGTCAGCAAGGAAAACAGTACACCAAATGGATAACCGTCATCCTGTGGTGATTCGAAATCCAACGAGAGCTACCCAAAGTAACCGGGACAATACCCGAGGACACAACTAGAGCAACTACACTAGCAGCTTCTGGCTTTGCTAAACGGGTTAATAATGGATGGTAGAGGAGAAATGAGAGTAAAATTGAGGATATAGTGTCTGTTGCTGAAGGAGTCTTTGCATTCCATGGCGGCGTTGGCGTTGCGGAGATATTATACAGTAGCTAAACAAAATATTGGGTATATCTCAGATCAAGACCACAGTTTCACCCTTGAAAAGTTATTAAACTTACTTCATCTATCGCTTTTCCATCATAATTTCCATCTTATATAACAATAATAGAGGCCTTATGAGACCTCTTGGAAACAAGAGAGAATATTGACGACTTTACTCGGCCTCATTGCTCACGAGGCCACTGTAGATGGTACCACCCATGTTACCCTCTCTACTATGTTTGGAGTTAATGTACTGCCCGTTTCCCGTATCTTAAAGAAATACAAAGAAACTTGATGTTTCAGGACCAGAAAAGGCATTGTGTGTAATCCCATTCTTAGTTAGAGGGATGATAGAGAGGTTTCATTCAAAGTGGAAAAGGATTTATCCCAGATAATGGAGAAGCTTCACAGGCAAATAACCACCCAAAAGTGAATGAACACTTTCAAAAAGATGATGAAGATTGATCTGCTTCTTGTGAGGTGGTTAAGAAACTCTCTCTCATCACTAAACACAAGAAGCTGAGGCTTGACTGGGATAAGGCTCACCTTCATTGGATGGAAGAAGACTGAAAGATAGTCATATGATACAATGAGTCAAAGTGTGAGCTGATGAGGACCAACAACTGTAACAGATTAGCACAAAGAAAGAATGAAGAACTACTTTGAAAATTATTAAGCTAAAAATGAAGTTTGGAGGTGCTGGTGTAATGGCACGGGGTTCAATCTCTGGTGAAGGTGTTGTGTTCCAAATTCAATCAAAAGATTCTCCATGAATTGTTCAACATGAATAGTGTGCTATGACATCAGAATCCTCTATGAAAGCTTGAGTGCACACAAGTACCATGGTAATCTCTATATCAATCTCACTGATATGTAGTAGCTACAAATCAACCTTCTTAGTTCAGTGTACCATAGGACACTTAATAAGAGCTGCCTTGATCTACAAATCCTTATTGGATAAATAAGACCTATGAAAGTCGATTAAAGTGAAGATACATAACTGATGGCTCTATAATAGTGTGCTTATTCAATAAACCAATAAGGCTCCACCCATGTAGTCTACTATAAGGTAGAATAGATCATTTTAATATAAGGTAGAGGCTACTGAAGAATAAGCACCCAAAAAATAAAAAATAAAAATAAGGAACAACTCTTCACTCAATAGAAATTATCTTTGTTCAGCCTCGTTATTCTTGTCTGAATAATCTCATAACGTGTCGGAAGTTTAATGTATGTGAAGGGCAGTATTGACAATAGAAGATATATTGAGATCTTAAAGAAGGATTACTGCCCTGAGCTGGCTCAACTCAAGAAAATTAATCTAGAGGTGGATTATATTCTTCAAGAGAACAATTTCAGATGCCACAAGAGTAGAAAATCCAGGTTGTGGAAGGCAAATGAGAGTATTGCCACTATGGAGGGGTGGCCTTCACAAATCCCCAACCTCAACCCCATAGAGCATATTTAGGAGAAGCTTGACAATTATATCAGAAATAGAATAGCTCCAAGAAGCACTCTTCAAACTTTGTAGGTAGTCTTGTTAAAATAATGGGAGAATATTTCCAAGAACACCATAGACACCCTTATTGCCAACATGGGGCGGAGATATAGGGCTGTTATAAAGGCCAAGGGTAGAAACACTAAATATTAAGGGTTTTCACCAAATGAATTTGTATCTATTATTCTGCTGACCTTTTTATACTTTATTCAACTTTCAAGTCTCTACTATATGTGTTTAATGTATGTTTCTATTACAAAGAATAAGTATTTCCCCAAACAATAATACTATCGGAAAATGAAAAGTGTCCCATGTTTTTTTGAACTCCACTATATATGTTTTATACAATATTTTCTATTACATAAGCATATCAGAACTTAATAATCTACCTAAGATTCTGTCTAGTCGCTGTAATACAATGTCTATTCCGAGACAAATGGCAACAATTGGACTCCGCATCTAGGAATTGGAAGCACAAGTCAAGGTCAAAGATGACCTTATTACATCTCTCCAGGCTCAAATCAATGCCATTAGTGCAGAAAATGAACCCAAATCATCCTCTCTTATCCCTAATCCCATCCCCACAGTGAAACCCATAGTTGCCAGCCCTCCATGCATTTGGGTCTGACTCAGCCATGAAAAGAGTCGAGGAAGACAATCAACACACCCAACAACACTTATGAATATACCAATCTTTGGTCTATTGAGAAGCTTATGGGATTAGTTCCAAACTAATGCATATGTATTCATTGTCATTTTCTTTCATTTCTTCATTTTTTTTTCATTTCGAAGTTTTATGTACTCTTATCTTTCTGTTTCTTTTTTTCTTGCATTTCTTTTTTCCACTTTTGTATTTGAAGTGTTTATATGTATATCTTAATTGTTCAAAATTTCTCATAGGGTGGCTACTATGCCTAATGCGCGAATAACAACTAAACACCCAAAAAAAATTGAACTGTAATACAATATCATAAAGTGGTAGCAATAGAAAAACAAGGCCTAGAAATTAAAGAAGAATGACATCTGAGTTTTCTCCAACTCTTTATTTTACTCTAAGCTTTCATCTCATCTTTATTATCAAAAGCTACAGTTTCAGTTTCATTTATAGATATAGTAAAATAAAATAAAAAGTAAGCAGGCCTGTCCCTACTTTGATATCAGGATGGCCTCATTATTCACATTCTAACAACTGCAAATTAAAAGATATAACTCATTTGTGCCCCCTAAGATGCTCAATCGGATTGGAACCCGGAGCTTAGGTGATAGAGTAGGGCATACTCTCAGTGTCATCTTTTACTCATGTTTGCTTTACTGGATTGATAGGTTGGCAACCGATACCAGGCACCATCAGGACAAGACCACTTTTCACATTCAGGAGCGATAAGTGGCATCAGGGTCATTATCATGGTTCAAAATATGTGAAGAAGATCATAAATATTATAATTAGTTTCTATCTGACAAATACTTACTTGAAAAAGAGTATGGAGGCTGTCCTATACACTAAGAGTAAAAGGCAATAATAATTTCTGTATAAATGAACTATGCTTTTATTGGAGAAACTGTTAACATAAAATATCATTAGTGTAGCATGTATTCATATCTTTTGCAGTAGAGATAGTAGAATAGAATTATTCACCTGTATTTACAGAGATTATTACTTTATTTAATAATAATAAAATCCCTAAATCTCTTATTTAGTTAGAATAACTTAAGGTGATGAAACTATGACCCCTAACAGTGTACAGACTGGCTTCAATGTAGATATTATTTATTTAAACACAATGCTCTTCTTAAGGCATAGCACTTTTGTGAGATCACTGCTATAGTGGTCTATGAGACATAAATATTCTATCTAACATGAACCATTTTTTACTCATTCTATAAATGCAAGACCAGAGAAGCACATTCACCTAAAATCTAAAAAAAAAAAAAACTTTAATCTAATTTACAGTGTAAATAACTTTATGTTATTTCTTCGTTTTATAAAGAACGTCACATACCTTTTATTAAAAACTTCTACTTAACCAGCTGAAATAAGGCCAATTATTTGGTGTAAACAAGGAGTGATATTGCTATTGCTATTGCTATTTTACTATAGGTCTTCTAAACCAAGTCACATGATTGACAAAGTGCATTGTTGATGTAACAACGTACTTTGGAATAGATTACAATAAAGTATCAAAGAAGGATATTTTTCAAGTTTGTCTATACACATTGCTAACTCACCTATTCGGTAACTATAATTGGGGAGGAGGCTAACCCAAATGTTGAAAAAGCCAGAAATTGCCGTTGAATGATAACAATTGGTTCACACCTTGCTTACATCCTACTCGGGCAAGTTGTCTTTATCTTTGTAAAGAGAATCACCGATTCTAATACATATTTCAAAACTAATTTCAAAACTAACTCTTTGTACTCATGGTTGACTCTATTTGTACACTAGTGTACTACATGACTACCCATATGTGGCATAATTTATAGCCTTTGTTATTATTATCCTTGTTCGAATAACATAACTCATTTATGCTTTACGATAGATCCTAGTTGAGATCTCAAAGAATATGGAAGTGGCCTACTAACTATCACAATAATAATAATAATAAACTATTAATAGTTTGAGGTTAAATAGTTAGAGAATCTAATAAGTGAAAACAACAGTCAATGACATTCACTTCTTTACAAATACTACTGATTTATCTATTGATTAAAAGACAGGGGGCGGACTCAACAAATTATACTTGATGAAAGAAGTTCGTTTTATACATTTGCTTAGTAGCTCTATATCATCTGCGGGTCTATGCATTAGTAATGACTATATTTGTTTTACTTTACATTTATAAAAATAGGCTTTTTATTCGCAAATAAATACTCTTATGTACCTTAGTATAGATTACTACAGTACCTAAAGCCTCTTTTTATCGATAGCAGACCTTCCTTTTTAACACACTATATAGTTACTGAAAAATCACTATTTTAAGAACTCTAACGCACCTATTAAATAGCTTGGTGGAGTCTAATAGCATTACTAATATTCCATGTGTTCTGTACGACAAGAGATAATACTCTTGAAAATTGTATCATTTCAGGTGTTATTTATTAGCTTTTGTCGATAGAGTATGTGCACATCTACTTTAGCTACACAAATAAATGTAATAAGAAAAGCACAAAAGCACAAAAGCACAAGAATGCTGGTAACAGACGCTGGCTATTGAAGCATGACGACACTTCATAAATGCAGCATCAAGTAGATTATAATGCATAGGTTGAGCTTTTCATATATAAGAACAAGCCATCAATGAAGACTGGTAAAGAATTATTTCGTTATCTATATAAACTGATTTCATATAGATAGAATGAATAAATATAGGTATATTGAGTATAATTGGAAGTCTATCTGCGTCTTATATGTTTTATTGAAGTGTACTTTGACTTGCTGAAAAATTTTCAACAGAGTACTCGGGTAGTACCGGTTTTATTGAATCTCATGAGAGAGAAAGGAAATCAATATTAAGACTAATTTATTGTTCGTGCTAATTAGTATCAGAGAATCATTGTGTACCTCCTATGAAGGGTTCATATAATAAAGGCTAGTATATGCCTTATAAAATACCTTGTTTCTCGTTTTCTTCATTTCACAAGACAAACTCTCTTGATTTCTAAGCCTGATTTCTCCCCAAAGATAGCGAATATTTGATCCACGACATGTTGACACCCCAAATAGCCGCTTCAATGTCAGAAGAAGACTTTGGGTGTATCACTTATTCAATGGTTCGATATTTGCAATTCTTACCTTCCGCTCAATAAATACACACCTATCTATACATGAATACATAGATTTGGATATTTGAACAATAATCGATGCATTCTAGAAGTTGACTTTATTTAGATAAGATGAAATATCAATATCAATAGCAATATCAATAGCAATATCAATATCAATAGCAATAGCAATATCAATAGCAATAGCAATAGTTGTAAAATAGTAGCAAGTGATGCATTAATGTTTTAACTTTATTTTGTAGCCAGATTTGGCAGTAGTTAAAAGAGAATTATTATTTAACTTTCTATTCTTTTCATAATAAGATTTATTACTGTTCAAAACTTATTTCCTTTTCTTTACTTGATTTATTCAAAATGCTTACCAGTATCTGAAAGTGTTATTAGTCACTAGCTATCTATACTTTTCTTTTTCTTTTTTCTTTTTGAATAAAGTTGAATACCATTTAGTTTCCTATACATCCCATAGAGTTAAAAAATGATAGAAGTCTGTTTTCTTACTATTCTCTTTGGCTCTGTTTTCTACTTTATTGATTCTACATGATACTATTTATAAAAAGAGCCTATACTACTGCTTAGGGTAGCTGATGTGTGTTATCTTTTATTGTTATATTAAGTATCTTGAATATCAAAGTATTAAAGTTTCAAAGCTTCTTTATTTAAAGTTCTCATAAGGCAGTTTCTCTACTTGGTAGATCATATGGACATTCAATCATCATAAGATAGAGATACAAACTCTACATGGATGTAGAATTGTGTATTTATTTAGCAATAAAAAATGCCATATCTATCAGAATTTCCTACTAATTTTCCTACTAACTTTCCTACTAATGATTCCTACTAACTCTCCTACTAACTCTCCTACTAACTTTCCTACTAACTTTCCTACTAACTTTCCTACTAATGATTCCTTAGTCTATCTGTTCTGTACTCACTTATACTTGTAGGAACAGGAGATATACTTTTCAATCCACTAAAAAGCATCATGAAAAATTTTATTCTATAAAAGGTAAATACAGACTAACCCTCATGACTCGCTAGAAAAGAAAAAGACTAGCAGTGCATTTAATTTCCAGTCCTGACTGTCATTCCAGGTAGAATGTCTATTTAGTGAGTGGGCCTACTCTTGCACTCATTAACATGGAATACCACACTTACTCTTCGTCTTACTCTTCTATTAAATCACCAGGGATGTACTGCGGTTGGATTCATACAACAGTTGGTTATGCTCACTAAACCTGTCCAGGGTGGGTTGTATCCTTCCTACCCATAGAATGCACCCTTATAAGGAATGCCTTCCCTTCTACTGCTGACATGGATTTACCGATTATTTTCACCACCAAAATCGGTAGTCTCATTTGATTCACATCTAAAATCCTCTTAATTAATGCATATTAGACTCATCAATTTACAATAATTCCATGGACGAGTCTTCTCTATTATTTTGTCTATTTTCATACTCAGTGTCTCGAGCTATTCTAACCAAAGTAATACGACGTGTGAATTGCATCTCCTACCTCCTACTACAAGATATTTGATGATGCACCAGTGGGTCGAAAATATGTAATCTACAAGTGCCATGGGCTCATGTCGCCATTTCAATCGGGATTGAATCCAGAGCAACAATAGAAAACAACTACAACGATAGCTGCACTCTACAAAAGAGACTCATGTCACAGGATGCATTGCAAATCATCACAATAAAAAAGGGACTGTCTATGGATTGGCCATGGCTTGTAGCATTAGACTCTTTCTTATGTCCCAAAGAAACAAAGAACTACTCTTGTTTTTATTGTTCTTCAAAGGAGTAGAAGAAAAAAGAAAGGGTGTTTTCTTTGTACCCCAAATGTCAAAACTAGTAACATTGGCTCTCCAATCATTAAGAGTAGAGATAATATAGATAATATAGATAATATAGATAATATATAAAAATATAGATTACAAAGGGTAAACCAAGGATCAACTCAATCCAAAAGATACTATTTCCCTTGATAGAAATAGACGTCCCTAGCTTTTGTCTTTGATAGAAAACTAAGGCCCGTTCTGCTCCTCCTCTTTCAACATCCGGCACATTCCATGAAGGTGTTCTGGTGCCTTGATTGGTAGCACTTTCTTTTTTGTGCCTTTTGTGGGAGGCAGGGTCACATGGCACAAAGACAAGAAAAGATCACGCCCATATCATTTTCAGACACGGCTTTGTTTCAACAGGTTTGAAAACATTTTATTGTATTAGGTGGAAATCACTATAGTAGGAAATAAATGTAATACGGAAGACAAGATAGATAAAACATGAATCAAATGTAGATAGACTTGTTTTTTTTTTCTTCCAAATAATAAGAAATGGAGAAATGGAGAAATGGAGAAATGGAAAAACAGAAGAGAGAGAGAAAAAAAGGAAAACCCCCTTAACTGCCTATCCATACTATTTACATGCCATCTCTAATGACAGATAAAAGAAAAGAAAAAAGGGGGAGGGGGAGGAGGAGGGCAAAAAGAGAAAGAGAAAGGGTATCCCTGGGATGATAGGTATCAATAGAGATACCATGTCAATGAAGATGAGATGCAATGCAATGGAATGATTATTTTCTTTTTCTCCTTTTCTCTTGTGTATTGTGTATTGTGTATTGTGTTGTGTTGTGTTGTGCTGTGTGTGTGCAGTAGGTTGTTTTGTGGGAAATGGCAAAAGAGCCAAGGGAATTGCTCGCTGTTTCTTTTTTTAGGCTTGGGGTGCAGTACATCCAAACCGTGAAGCATCGTCAAGTGCATCAAAACAGTCTGGTTGCAGTTGGTATCTCAGCGGAGTAGGTTGAATAAGAAAAATGTCAGATCTCTTTGCTAGAAACGCACGCGGCTTCAATGGACAAACAATCTTATTAGCACGCATCATGTTGACTTCAGCAACAATCATACGTAGATGAGATGCATTGGCACGTAGACTACGGGTGTGGTGGTGGGGTTGGAGGGTGTCTTGGAGAGGCTGTACACAATCAACAGGTGCTTCCTCTTGCTTGTCAACACGAGTCCATTCTTTTGGGGTTTGCATGTCCCATGAAGACCATTCCTTGGACGTGTGCTCCAATGCCATGAGAGGTGCCTCAAACACACCAAATGTCTCTAGTGGGACTTCCTGTAGGGAGTCTGTGAGAGACAGGACATCTGTGGACTGCATTGATTGGATGTAATGATCACAGAGGATGTCTGATAAGGCTGTCATGCTGCTGGGTTTGTCGACAGGTGGCCACTCGGATTCGGAAGCGTAAGAGCTTGAACTGCTTGTCAAACTGCCACATGAACTGGTTGTACTTGCACTTGTACTTAAGCTTGTATTCTCTTGCTGTCCATTGTAGTCCCGGTGACCTTTATCACTGAGTGTGCTAGGTGGTACAGTGACAGCCAGTGAACTTATCAGGGCATGGGTGGTAGGTGCTGTCCGTGGCATGAAGCCTACACGTACAGGTGGCTGAGTGGGTGTTTTGAAAACAGTCTTTAACCAGTTGCGGATAAAGTCAGAGTAACTGCTCCATAGTGGTGTGGTGGTGGGCTATTGAGTATAACATGACAAATGCAAAAATAAAATGGTATATTATAGTATATTATAGTGTAGATTACAGTAGATTACATGATAGAATATAGAAATTTAGATTGGACATTTAGATTGTACATTAAGATTAGACAATTAGATTGGACAATTAGATTAGACATTTAGATTGGACATTTAGATTAGACAGTGGACATTGAGTATGAAAGGACATTGAATGTTATTACACTTACGGTGGATGATGGAACAGGTAACGGTGGTGCCGAATGGTGTTTACGTTGGTATTTTGGAATAGTGCCATAGGGCTGTGGTGCGTATTTTAAGATGGTTTGTGCCTGTCGCTTGTAGGCCACAGAGGTGTCTAGTGGTGTGGGTGGTGGTGGACAGACAGAATTGGGAGTAGACGCCAGTGACATTTTAAGAATCAGTAAGGAAGAGAAGGAAGAGAGAAGGAAGAGAGAAGGAAGAGAGAAAGAAAAGAGAAAGAAGAAGGAAGAGATGAAAGATAAAACAAGTGCAAATAAAGTGAGATCGGAGAGAAAAGCCAATGCGAATAAACTTTCAAAAGCTCAGGTGTATGGACTGCAACTGAAGGAGTTGGAGTGAAATAGAGTGGTGTCTAAGCGGACGACTGTGGATTGGGTGGGTGGACGGGTGGGTTGGTGTGAGCGGGTGGACGAGTGGACGGGTGGAGTGTGAGATGGTGTAAAAGTGCAGAGCAAGACTGTCCATTTAAGGAGTACTCGCAGGGATAGCAGCGTTCGTTGGTGTCCATAAAAGGCAAATCAACCCGCAAGATACGCAAAGAGGCATGCTCATAGATAACGCAAGATATATATGTATGTATGTATGTATGTATGTATGTATGTATGTATGTATGTATGTATAAATGTATGTATGTATGTATAAATGTATAAATGTATAAATGTATAAATGTATAAATGTATAAATGTATAAATGTATAAATACAAAGAGACATAATTTCCTAAAATAACACTACTATAGATATGCTCTCTATAATTGGCCTGTAGCTCTCATTCTAAAAGTATAAAAAGAGGACACTATCTGTATCAAGAATCTCCATGTCGCTCTGAAGTGTCCATCACAGGACTATGCATGTGACTCTAAGTAGTCAGTCACTCAGTCAGTCACTCAGTCATTCACTCATCTAGACAATGAAAGAGGCATACAAAAAGACAATGTACCAGAACAGGTGCCCATTGTCATCAAAGGAAGAAATAGAAAAAGACCAAGTGCATGGAGAATGGAGTATGAGTGATGGCTGTAGAATGAAGGATACCTCAGGGGGAATTCAGGGAAAAGCAGTCACTTTCCCTAGATGGAAATTCTTATCTCCCAGGCGTAGTATGCTGAGGCTGTTGCCATAGTTATTTTTTCTTTTTTGTACTTTTGCTGCTGCTGCTGTTGTTGTTGCTGATACTGCTGCTGAAGAGTGCTCCCATGTGAGGTCGTAGCCTTTGGTCGACGTCATCCTTTTGTATTTCCTACCTTTTTGTTTGTTTTCCTTCCTCTTTCTTTCCTCTTTCTTCCCTCTTTTCCTCTTTCTTCCCTCTTTCTTTCCTCTTTGCTTGCCTTTCTTTGCCAAATTCATACTCAGTAAAGCCTTTGATTTGTTAGGCTTCTTTACATTTAAATCCTTCTCGTTCTATTCCCCTTTCCTTAAC
Source organism: Spinellus fusiger (assembly GCA_025094145.1). Lineage (NCBI taxonomy): Eukaryota > Fungi > Mucoromycota > Mucoromycetes > Mucorales > Phycomycetaceae > Spinellus > Spinellus fusiger. The sequence goes on along the minus strand of JALLLS010000020.1, from coordinate 317,978 downwards.
TTTATAGCGTTGTGGGAGTCACTAGGTAAAGAGTGCTTAATAATTTACAAAGGAACTGACAAGGGGAGGGGCTGCTATTTAGTGACTGTCCAAGTATTAAGAAAAGAGCACTGGACAAGACTACCGTTATTTTCCTTTACGCTTCCAGCACCTTCTTTTCCAAAGACACAAAGGAAAAGAATTCTTTCTCAAGTAATAAACCATACCCATTAGGATGATTGCCACTCCTCAAACAGAACTTCCAATTTCACTTCCAAACTTGCCTTCTGCGTATGATAGCAATAGTGTGCAATGGACACAGCGTACAGAAGGTAATCTACAAACACCCACAGGCACGAGGTGGTGCCTGTATTTGTTATCTGTATTCAATGTCTCCTCCAAAGATGATTTTGTATGCACTCTTTTTGGTTCTTCAGGCCCAGTCCATAGTGAAGTAGAGAGAGTGTTGAGAATTGCCACTACCCTGGGATCCTCCAACTGCTATGAGACTGTTGTGTCCCAGGCGTTTATTTACCATCACACTGTGTTTATTAGTTCTCCTCTGACAGATCCTTTGCAGAAGCACTGGTCAGAAGGAGAGTTCAAGACATGGTAAGGAACATTCTTTAATGTCTATCCCATACCCCTCCACACATCCATACAAACACGCTCTCCTCTGTCTGTCTATGTCTGTGGGCAGTATCATGCAACTGATCGAAATGGCTGAAGAAAAGACAGGCTGTAGTGCACTTGTTATGGCCATTGATCGCCACCAGCCCCTCCCAGGTAAGCGTGTATAGTAAAACATCTGTCTTTTCTCGGTCACAGTCTATTGACTCTTTCTTCTTCTATGGGGGGGGGAAAGTGTCTATGCTGTTACGCGCCTTTATGTACTTGGGATTCCAACTGGTCCACCCCTCTGTCTATCAGCAGGCACCAGGGTTTATATTGGTGGGTTATGAATTATAACTACACAACAAACAACAAACAACAAACAAATAAAGCCTATGACATTGTGATTTGTATTTTATCAATGTTTATATTGTTATGCTCATATTTTGCTAATAGTAGTAGTAATAATAAAAAAGAAAAAGAAACACTCTCTACACCATGAATGATAAATAGACCTACAATAACATCAACAGGTAAGTGTTTGTTCTTATTTCTATACAAATACACAGCGTAAGAAAGAAAAGTATTCCGTCAGGCTCATTAAATCAGTTTTTTTGTTTAATCAACATAAAGGATTAAGACGATAATATGTTTTCGATCATTCGGAACACTTTTCTCTCTTACTTACTCTTTATGTTCATGTTGTACAAGACACTAGACACATACAACTTACCACTTAACAGACAGAGAAACCCACACGCGTAGAAAGAAAGAAAGAAAGAAAGAAAAAGGTAGGATTTGGTGGATGGAAGAGGTTTCTCGCTTGTTTTTATAGCCCCTTTCTCTTCTCTCTTTTTTTCAAGTGCAGCTGTGGCTTGGATTAGACTGCTATACACACCAAGAAATCTTTAGGATATAAAAAGAGATAGTCAAAATACAATTGTTTAAGAAATGACATCGATTTGAGGAGCAAAAATAAGTTGACGTATTCATGTTAGTTTTTAAATAAATAAAAACTATGTAGATTTACCTGTAAATATCTGAATCCCATAGGAAAACACTTTCGATGTGGCGATGTATAATATGAATATCTATTCTGTAGAAAAGAACAGAGCTATTTGGAGGCGAACATTTAATCCCTCTTCTGTGACTGTATAGATACCCTTTGATGCATTCACATCTCTGTTCCAAACAATTCCGCAACTTTGGCAAGCGCGGATACTGTTGAAATTCACTAATACCTCGGTGAGGATATTTGTGTTATAAGTGTGGCAGATCTTGAGAACAAAAATAAAAGAAATAGAAAACTAATATAAAAAGTGTAATTGTCTACATCTTTAATAAAATAGACTTTGATCCAAACAGCTTCCTAGAGTATAAACAAAATAATCTTTAGGGACTTGAGTAGCTGACTGTTTCTTGTTCTCGACTTTTTTTCTTTGGTTGGCTAATGTGTTTGAAAAGAACCTTTTCACTGTCTGTCTGTTTTAGCATTGACTATGGACTGTGTAATTAAACACTATAAAGTTGGATAAAAGGAAGAAGTAAACCTGACATTACAACTCAATCACTGCATTTATTGTTTAACATGTGCTATCCTTAAGCCCACAGTATAACAATCAAGTACTCGTCAAGATGAGCATAACTGAGCAAGGTATTGTGCCATTATTAACAAAGAGAAACAATAGAAGGAGGTGATAGACACTACCAAGGACTATTCTTGAGATAAAAAGGTAAGCAGTGTCTTCATCTGGGCTTGAGTTCAATGTAATCTACAAGACATAGCACTGACTCTTCTTCTAATAGATGATATATGACTCATTATTCCCAAGACAAGTATTAAGTACAAGGTAAGCATACTATCTTTCTTATTGAATTATTACTAATACACTCTTCTGTTATTAGATAAGTTAAGACTCTTTCTCAAGTCAGTCTCAGGTGGTCTTCTTCCTTCTATACTGTCTAGGGTATACTCCTGAGCATACTTATCTATCACCCAAGGATAAAGCACAAGGCCTTTAGGGTGTGGATTTTATTGCTATGAAGGGAATTCACTTAGGCAGTATCTATAGTAATAGTATAGTATTAGCTATACTATTACAATAAACAATTTTATTCATAAACACTATATTCTATTGATAATACAATTTGATATTGAGGTATCCACAAAAGGAAATAATAATTTAGATACCTTTGATTTTAAGCATTGTTCCATAAAAGGGCAAAATTTGGGACCCTCGTAAAAGGAAGGAGGTATCACCGCTTAAAAGCCAGAAAAATCTTTGAATGTGTAGGCGGCTATGAAAACAGGTGCTCCGATAACCAGTCCAACACACTACTGCTCTGGCGTGACAGCCTCGGCTTAGTGACTTTTCCTCCAAGTGTCTCCACAGTGTCCATACGCTTTCTCTTTCTCTCTCTTTCAGAAGGAAGTCTTCCATAGCGAAAACGGACATTTGTATCCAGACATTGACACCGCCATAAAATAGAATCACGGGACCACCTTTCTTTGTAGGCGCCTGGAGTGCCGTTGGGTTGTAGGGTGCGTTGTAGGGAGACATGAAGATAGAAGCTTTTGGTGGCCTTGTCAACATCACGCTGACTAGTGACATACCATGTTTCGAGCTGCTTCCACTCATGACTTGTCCATGGCGGCTCATTGGACGCAGGCTGCATAAACAGAGCAGAGGGGGGGTAAGGGGACAGTGAGTAGTATGGACTCGTAGTGGCAGACCCTATGTCTTTTCTTTTTGGAGTGATGAACAGCATTTCCCTGCCAATATCACTACCCTGTCTTGATATGTATCTGTGCAGAGGAGTGCTTGTGGTGGAAGATGGTGTTTTGGTGGTGGGCGTTGTTGGCTTCATGAAGGTGGCTGTAGAGAATTGTGTGTGAGTCATGAGAGAAGAGATAAGAAAGACGGAATTCACGGTCCGACATCCCATCGTCTATGCTTTAGGTCGATCTCTTTTGCATTTTGTGAGGAGTCAGGACACATTCTCTATTGGCTTGGTCGGTTGAATTCAAGGTACATCTCTCTAAATGAGGGGGGTGGAGGAGACATGTTAATAATAAATGTTAATAATAAATGTTAATAATAATAGGCGAGAGATCATCCTAAAGACAATAGTAAGAATAGCCATTGTAATAATGATCAACAATGGAATGTCTTTAGTGAGAGTGAATTTCAATAGCCATAGGATCTTGCTCTATTTTGTCACTGTACATAGCATAAAAGAAGGGGATCTTATTTAGAGTATTCTTGGACTGTAAAAAAGGTCTTCCTACGTCATTCGTTCTATGCAGGATAGTTCATTCATCTATAGTATAGTGGGCTTTCTGAAGCATGAAATAGGATTCCATCTCTTACTGTGTTCCCAAACAGAATCAGTACTACTAAGGAATACATACACCATTGAATATTGGCTGCACTCTATTTCTATTCATTGAATAACAAAACAAAAAAGATCACCCAAGGAATCACCCAAAGAATGCGTTGTGAAGGGTATTCAATGCCGAGAACGGTCATCCACTAAAGATAGGACAGATCACTTCATTCTGTAGAATAGATGACTAGTGCATAAAATGAATTTACTTCTTCTCTTGGCAAGATAAGAAGAATGTTACTTTCCACGTGTTACAAGATAGAGAATAGTCAATAGATGAGATAGTGTCAAAGTCCATTCAATGCATTCAATGCTGTGTAGCCTATAGACTGGGTGTGTTTTATAGGTTTATAGTAAAAGAAACCACGAGAAATCTACAGAATGACCAAATGCTAGTGTAATAACATTTGTATTTCTATAGTAGAGCATAATAGAATGGAGTTGTATGTTACATGGGCTGACAGATTGCTTTTCTGTCTGTTATCTATAAGCATGTATAATGAGTATTCTTTAGTGTTGAATAGAATAGGATACTCCTCTTTGAGATACTTTATTGGTGTGATTCTTCTTCATAGGCGCCTACGACAATGGAGTGTGATGATAGTAATTAATAATTGATAATAATTGATAGTAATAATTGATAGTAATAGTCATAGTCATAGTAATAATAACACCAATAATAATAAAGAGAAAACATGAATGGATACAACTGTACAATAGACACATAACAATGCATAGAATACTGAATGAGGTTGGGATTGTTCTGTCTTACTTTGTGACTTGAAATAGCCCTGAATTCATACTTCTTCTGTCATTGTGAAGAAAAGAACTCTATGAATAGCATAGAATGAATATAAAATTAAAGAAAAGAGAGGGAGAAAGGAGACATCAACTGTTCAAAGTAAGTTCACATCCATAAAGTGAGTTTGATAGCCAAAAAAGACGGATCATCCAACAAATTGACAGCAATGTCGAAGAGATAGAAAGATATTCCAGCATAAACCCTGCTCTTTCTCCCTATTTTTCAATCACAAATAGGTCAACACCAACACAATGGACATAAGAATTATTCCACAAGGACAATGTTTAAACTATAAAAACTCACCAAAATGGTTCTATTGGAGTATTCTATAGTGAATAAAAGTATATGTCTTTGTGGGTGGATCTTATCCTTACTCCTATTCTCATTATTCTCATCTTTCTTCCAAGAAGTACTCATTCTCTCCTATACAAATGAGCCACCACCACCATTACTACCCCCCCTCCCCCATGCAAGTAATACAGAGTGTAAATAGAATTCAATCCCACAACGCTACCCAAGTTAAGATCCCGAACACATCTTATATAGAGCCAGCCAATGCTCCCTTTTTTTAATTGTTGGGTAGAGTCAAGCGTGTACTTGTGATTTTTGATTCCTTCTTCTTTCTTCTTTTCTTCTTCTCTCTTTACGATGAAAATAACAATTCATAATCGTAAGCCACAAAAGAACTTTCCTTTTGTGTTTGAGCTGGAGGGAACACCTTCCACTGTCAAGGTTAGCCAGGTATCTGAGGCACTGGCAAACAAGTTCCCCAAATACTCTGTCGAACGCCAGCGCCTTACTACAGAAGACAAGCGTGTTTTAGCAGGAGATCAGACTTTGGAGGAGGCAGGTTTGAAGGACAATGAAGTGATCTATTTCAAGGACCTTGGTAAGTTAAAATAGAGACAGACAGGCAAGCAGATAACTCACATTGCTCTTTTATATATATATATATATTATTTTGGATAGGCCCTCAGATTGGATGGAGAACCGTGTTTTTGATTGAATACGCTGGTCCTTTGTTCATCCACAGTCTGTTCTACTACCTTCCTTCTATCTTTTACTCTGGAAAAGTAACTCACTCTCCTATGCAGACTGCTGTCTATGGGATGGTGATGCTGCACTTCTTAAAGCGTGAATTAGAGACTGTGTTTGTCCATCGATTCTCATGCGGCACTATGCCCTTTACAAACGTGTTCAAGAACTCTGCTCATTACTGGCTTCTCTCTGGTGTTAACTTTGCCTACTGGGTGTATGGTCCATGGTATGACCTGACAAAGGTGGCTTCCAAGCGTAGCGATATGTGGTTGTATGGTTGCATAGCAATATGGGCTGTAAGTGTTTTCTATTCTACTTGGAGAGTATATCTGTACAAAGGGGGAAAGTGATATATATATATATATATATATTATCCAGAATATGTACTGTCTTCACTCATACAAAACTATACTCACTATGGATACAGTGGGCAGAGGTCTCCAACTTTATAACACATGTAACACTTCGTCAACTGCGTCCTCCTGGTACTCGTGTTCGTGCTATTCCTTTTGGCTATGGATTTGACTTGGTGTCTTGTCCCAACTATTTCTTTGAGACAGTGGGATGGACCTCCTTGTGCTTCTTAACCATCAGCTGGAGTGGTAAGTGCTATTCTTCTACAAATGCTCAACTTACACCCCATCAGTCTTCTTGTTTAATATCGTAGCCACAGGCCAAATGTACGTATGGGCCATCAAAAAACACAAAAACTACCGCAAGGAATTCTCTGACTATCCTCGTAACCGTAAATCAATGTTTCCCTTTATTGCCTAAGTCTTTAAAATAAACACCCTGGGGCTTGAGACGATAATGTTCTACAGCATGACCCATTTCATCAAATACATCCTGCACAGTCTTGCGGAAGGTAGCAGAGTTGGTCTCGGGGCATGCCTTCCAGCTAGACAAACTTAATTTCATAGTGTTGCTGCTGATGGCATAGTTGATGCCATAACCATCAGGCACAACAGCACCAAATCCACCCCAGAGAAAATCACCAGGGGAGGTGTTGGAAGTGGACAGCTTCCAGTACTGAGATCCCCAGTAGGAGGGGTGCTGGAAGATGGCAGCTAACTCACTGTTGGCCTCTTCAGGTGTCATCTGGAGACGAAGACCAAACAGATGACGATCCACACCTTGGCCTAGTAGAATAGCCCACAGAATAAGAGAAATGAGTTACAACTGTATAGGATGGAGTGAGCTTCTTTCTCTTTTGTTTTTTACCATTACTAGCAGCCTTCATGTATTCTGTCTGAGAAGCAATGGCACGCTCCATCATCTCCAATTTGTGGGTCATCTTACAGGGTTAGCTTTACAATAGAATATACACCACTTACTTTAGCATCCTTGTCTTCCCATGCTTTTGTAAAGGCAACAGACTCAACAGAACAACTACGAACAGTCTCGGTTCTTCCTGTTAAGAATTTACGAGTAGAAGAGGATTCGTAGGTTGGGCAGGGGTGTCCATAAAGGCGATAGTAAGCAACCTGGTAGGCCATTTGTAACCAGCCATCAGGACTTATTTTAGCCTTCTTCATGAAATCAGATCCATAGGCATCATAGTGAAGCAACACACTGTCGTAGTCCTGAATCAACAGATCAGCATTCTTCTGGGCAGTCTGTATCTTCTCTTTTGTGCCATTGGAGATATCCCAGCGAAGAAGAGTAGGTTCTGGAAGTTGGGTAAAGGGAAGATGATCATGGAGAGGTTCTCTGAGAACAGAAGATAGGGATGAGTCACATACTCCAAGTCTTTTTACGTACTTTTTAATCACGTATTCAGAAGTACGCTGGGGTACTACGGCATCACAGGGAGAGTGCTAGAGAAGAAAGATGATTTGAGTCTACATAGATTGTTGGAGAAAGAAAAGAAAGAGGGGAAAAGGTGGGTTTCTTGTTACCTCTCCATTGACACCAGCACGACCGTTGTTCTCTATGATATACTGTAGTGACTTATCAAACCATCGATTGCGTGCACTTCTGCCGTGAGCAAGATTAAGATGGGACTTGTCCAGGTCCAAAGGTGAACTGTAATGATCAAGACACAAGGTAAAGAGAGAAGTATCAATTGCCTTGAGGGTGGCTTTGTTCGTAGGATTTGACTCAAGAGATTGACGCAACTCTCCCCAAGTGTCACGCTGCTCTGATGTCAGAACACCCACAGGAAGTTGGTGCTGTTCAACAGGCACTGCCTCCACTAACTCCACAACACGTCTGAGTTGCCTGGTGAGGATGGATTAGAAATACATACACACATTACAAAATAAAACTTACTCTTCAATGCTCTTTATGGACACAGTCTGACCATTCTTAAACACAGGCACTTCAAAGATCTGGTCTTTGTACATGACAGTAATGTGCTGAGCAGTAGCAGGACAGCTGGTAATGATAGTATCTGCCCTGGGTCGGGCGATTCTACTTGTCCCAAATACATTTCGAAGCTGGTGCATACAGAACACACCTGAACGTGAAGTCTCGGGTGGGATGGTCTCTCTTTTTTACAATAATAGCACCAGCCATAATAGTCAAATCTTCCGTTTGTTTGTTCATTTGTTTGTTCATTTGTTCATTTGTTTTTTTCTGATGGTACTACTGTGGGTAGGCCATAACTTACGCATTCACCTGGTTGGAGTAATCCAGTAAACCAGACACCATACCAGCAGCTCGGCTCAATTGAACATCCGTCACTCCCTCCTCCTTGTTCTCTTTCACATTGCCAAGGTCTTTAAATTGACACCACCAGTTCACATTCAACATAACAGGCGCACGGTATTCCAAATAAGCACGGTTTAACCATAGACCATCTAACCAGGATAATCCTACTTGGGCCTCCTGTTTATCTAAGGCATGGAGTCTCTTTTGGAGTTCCTCAGCAAATCCATTGGGTTTGATGAAATCATCGATCACACTACAAGCAGAAGTATAGTCCTCTGTAGATAATATAGGCAGCAGAGTGCGTTTGTAGCGAGTAGCTGTGCCTTTGAGTTCAGGAATTGGAAGGCGGGGTATCTTTGACTGATTCTCAAATGTCTTGGTAGCATAGTTACGGCCCAAACTATAGTATCAGCCATAGTTTATTAGTTGAGCAGTCCATTGAACAAACAAAACAAAAAACAAAGATAGCACAAGACAGTAAAAAGTATCACCAAAAAGAAAAGAAAAAAAGAAAAAGGGGGTATGCCTACCCATGTTGAGTACGAGCCCCCAAGCTATACAAGTATCGAGAAGAGCGCTGCAAATAAGCCATTCTTTATCTTCTTCTTTCTACACAAAGAGGAACAAATGTGTCGAGTGGAAGTATATAAACAAGTAGAGAATAAAAGCGCGTTTATACTGCTCTTATTTCTATTACTCCTATATACCCCATCCCCATGTGATAACTGCATAGACACCAAGTAAGGGGTAACATCTCCGCATCAACCCAGGAGTCACTCATTGGACTGATTTCCAATGCTTGTGTGCCTATATTTAGAAAGAAAATGGATTGGACTTTAATTTACTTCTGCCTGTAGTACACACCTAAAGATTTTTGGGATATAAAAGTAAATACACGGACAATAAAATAACACTTTATTTTTGATTGGCTAATGTGTTTAAAAAAGGCCTTTTCGCTGTCTAAATGAACTACTTCAAACTCTGTCTGCCCATTCTAGCAATAGCTACACTATCTTCATAAAGTATTGGTGCATCTTTGGGAAAATTATAGTATAGAAATGTAGTATGGTTCCAAAAAAGACTTACATGTATCTTAGTTTAGTGCAGCAATAACTACACCGAATTCTTTTTTTGATGTTTTGGTGGGTCAGATACTAACTAGATAGATGTTTGTCTAATTGTTGCTGATTAATAAAGCTTGAAAGCTTCATTTTACGAAATGAGAGTAAACCATTGGCATTCCAGTTTTCCACAGCAGAAGTATCTTCATTTGAATAATAGTTATGCAATACTGGGGTAACTCTGGCTCTCTCCTCGAGGTATCTTGCAAACTTTTCATAATTGACTGTTGAAGATGTATGTCCTGACAAAGACAAATAGGCTTCTATTCAATACCAGTGATTGAGCCTTTGACTGCTATAATCTTTAGAGCAGGTTCCATGAAGAAAAGAAAATAAAGACGAGTTGACCTTTTCTTTTTATACTATTTCTGTTTTATAATTGGTTTTCACATATCATTGATTCAATTCATGATTTGAAAACCAAGAAGTTGTGCTAAAGCATAATGTTTGTATATCTATCAATGGAAACTGTGAATTCCACGGGTTTTCTATGCACATATACAGTCCCATGCAATAAGTGAGTTGAAAGAATTCTTTTTATTTTATTTTGAAAAATAAAGGTACATCTATCAGTCAAAGATGTTCATAATAAAAGATTCATGGAATAATACAATATTTGGAATAGTTATTCTTTAGATGATTGTCTACATTCTTATCATAAAGAGATTGCTCAGTGCTTTGTAACAGAGTCTTTATTTTTAATTACTCTAGTCCCTTTATCATTGCCCATAACTGTCAAACAGGATTCTTCAGACCAAACAACCTTGTTTTTATACAATAGGACACTCTTGTCTATTGTACTCTTTGGGATGTCGACATTGTCAGCAATCTCTTGATAAGTAACATGTCTTTTTCATTGTCCTATGATTTGAATTTTAATAAACATGTCATGCTCTCTTCTTCTGTTAGGACTATCTTTATGTTCTTGGCTAAGAATTGGCTGGTTTCTATTGTTTGAAGTCATTGTTTGAATAAGTTGTAAAATAAAAAATAGAAAATTGATTTGCTGTCTACTCATTTTTGCATGGGACTGTATACCTTACCAAAATGTGAATATTTTTTATTCTTTGTTCTTGTTATTATCTTGTTATTTCTTACACTGTCTATACAACTTAACGTCTAAGTACTTGTCAAGATGAGCATAACTAATCAAGGTAATGTACTATTATTAAAAAAGAAAAACAATAGAAAGAAGTTGTAGACACCACTAGAGGGTATTCTGAAAGTAAAAAAGGTAAGCAATGTCTTCATCTGGGCTTGTGCTCATTGTATTCCACAAGACACTCAATGTATTGTTATTAGGCAAGTGAAGACTCCTTTCAAGTCAGTCTTAGGTGGTCTTTTCTTCCTTCTATACTGTCTAAGGTGTCTAGGGTATACTCCTGAGCATAGTTATCTATCTCTCAAGGATAAAGCACAAAGCTTTTAGGGTATAAATTCTACACACCAGGAGATTTTTCTGGCCTTTAAGCGATGATATCTTCGCCTTTTAAAACTGAAAAATTCTTGCCTTTTATGGAACTGTACTTGAAATCAAAGGTTTGCAAGTATCCAAAATTTTCTTTCCTTTTGTGGAATACCTCAATATCAAATTATATTATCAATAATAAATATTGTTTATGAATAAAATTGTTTATTATATTATTATAGCTAATAATAATATAGCTAATAATATACTATTACTATAGCTACTGCTGTTCTAGGTATATTCTTTCATAGCAATAGAATCTATACCCTAGAAGCCTTGTGCTTTAATATTGGAGATAGATAACTATGCTCAGGAGTATACCCTAGACAGCCTAGACCATATAGAAGGAAGAAGATCACCTTGGACTGACTTGAGAAGAGTCTTAACTTATCTAATAACAGAAGAGTATATTAGTGATAGTTCAATCAAGAGAGATAGTATGCTTACCTTTTAGTTAATACTTGTCTTGAGAATAATAAGCCATCTATCATCTATTAGAAGAAGAGTCAGTACTATGTCTTGTAGATTACAATGAGCTCAAGCCCAGATGATGACACTGCTTACCTTTTTATCTCAAAAATAGCCTTTGGTAGTGTCTATCACCTCCTTCCATTGTTTTTCTTTGTTAATAACCACACATTACTTTGCTTATTTATGCTCATCTTGACGAGTAATTAAGTATCAAATATTATGGGCAGTGTGAAAAACAACAAAACAATAACAGACAAAAGAATAAGAAAATATTTTGATTTTGGTGACATATCACTTTAGCCTCTACTTTCCAATAATTTATTAAGTCAAAACTCATAAGTCAAACAGCTCACTCTTTTTCTGTTTTTATATTGAAATCTCTTTTACCATGTCCCTCACCACCATCAACTTCAAGAAGAATGAAATTCCCACCTGCACTGTCTGCCAGAAGATTTTCAAAACAAAGGGAAATCTGAAATCACACCTTTCTACTCATAAAATGTAAGGATAATCTCAAGTCTAAAAGTAATGTTGCTCATTCTCTACTATGAATAGTTCCATGCCTGAGTCTTCTTCTGGGTATTTATTGTAGAAACAGAAGCATAGAATGATAAGAACCAAGCTCATCATGATTTCTTTCTATTGTTTACAGACCTCTCCCCGCCATCACCACAGTCTTCCGTGTAGAAGAGGAAGGTGATGATGACCAGGAGTTTGTTGTTGAAGATGAGGAAGTTCTTGAAGAAGAACCTCTTTGGGTTACCGGGGAAGATGATTTCGACAGCAGCAACAACACCTTTGAGGAGGCTGCCTCTGTAGATGATATCTTCCCATTCTTGACAAAGCTGGAGATGATCATACATCGTTTCTTTACTGAAAATGAGGAACGTATCTCAGAAGATTTGCAGGGGAGATCATCACCTTGTGCAAAGATGTGAGAGAGGCTTGTCTTGCCAATCCTCAGGAGAAAGTCCCTGCTTTAAACAGGGTTCTTAACCTCGAGAAGAGGGTGAGAAGCCATGTCCCCAAGTTCCCCCACCACCCATAATGTTACAGTGGTTAAAACCTGCAAAGGCTTGCCCCTCACCACCACCATCCACCAGTTCTCTATGAACAAACCCTCCGAGCATTTGAGGCTCCTCACTGCCAATCCCCTCAAGACAAAGATGCTCTCTGCCCTGCCAGACAGAACTCCAAATCAACAAGTTTCTGTAACTCAGGGAGAGAAGTGGAGAACTCACCCGCTGTTTCAGCACCCCATGGTCACTGTTACCATCAATGGTACTTTGTTGATCTCTAGGTTGGAGACATTGTGCATGCCTCTCTTGGTGAAACAACAACAACAACAACAACATACAAGCTCGCCTCTTTCTTCATGCAACATGGTAGACTGATGGCTGAGGCTTATGAAGCAACACCTGGTTTCTCTGTTGGCAGCATTGTCATTCTTGACATTGTTAGAGACATTAAGATTTCTTCCACTACCCACATTAACTCCACCAACCACCACCCTCTCAAAAGAGTCACTACCAGCTCCAGAAGACAGTTCATGCCAGTGAAAATTGTGCCTCTGAACTTGTTCTCAGATGACACAAGTGGAAACACCACTAAGAAGTGGAATAAGTTTGAGAATTGGGTGATGTCTCCTGCCACAATGGCATTCAAAGAACAAAACAGGGTTGAGAATATGTTCTTTCTTTGCACCAGCAACAAGTTGTCAGCAATAGAGATGCTTCCGGAGCTGGTAAAGGACTTGGAGATGTTGGAGAGAGGCATTGAGATGTTCGATGTGGAGTTTGGAGAATCTGTCCTTGTTGTTGGTGTACTTTACCTCATCATGGCAGACAATCCTATGCATACAGCTGTGGCATGTAGTCTTGGTGCAAGTGCCAATCTACCATGTAGAAAATGTTTCTGGAGGAAGGGAAGTGGAAGTGCAGTAGCAGATGGTGCCCCTGCCAGAAGAAGAGAAGAGTTGGTGGAGATGTGCCAACAGTACAACAACAACCCCAACAATGCCAGCCCCAGAAGTAACCCCAGCAGTGGCTATAAGCTAACTGGTGGTGAAGCCCTCTTGTCTCTCCAGTTGTGGGATCCCTCCAAGGATTGCCCAGTAGAAATATTGCATACTATCCTCCTTGGTGTTGCCAAACACCTTGTGATTGGTATGGTGCCATTTTACACAGAAAAAGAAGTCAAGCACTTGGAAGAAAGCTTCTTCAACTACAACTCAAAGGCTTTCACAAGAAAGCACCACACAACTTTTTGCCTCTGTGGCTCATATCTTGGAAGAGATTTTAAGATCATTGTTCAGCAGATGCCCACCATTTTGAATCAATTAATTCAAAAACAACTCATCAGCAACAATACTTCAAAAGCAATCATTTTTGATTGTTTTGTTAAGCTTGGTTCTCTTGTATCCCTGTTATACATGCAAAGAATTGAAACATCCTTAGATGTTTATTTGAACAATGTGGAGTCCATTGTCACAGATTTGAAGAGATCAATTGCCAACTACAATGCATTGGCAGCACCCAGCAAGTCTGCAAAGAAAGCAACCATTGGCAGCACTCTCAAGTTGCATTTGCTTGGTCATCTTTGTGAAGACATTACTTGCTTTGCCTCACCCATTCATTATGAAACAGAAAGAGGCAAGCAATTCAACAAGTTTATCTGTGAAAGGATAATCTTCACTAACAGACACTTGCCCTCTCAAGATGTTGCTATTTCCTTTGGGAAAAAGTACATGTTGGTACACATCTTCCAAGGTGGGTACTGGCAGGTACCAGGCTATGGTGGTCTTCTCACTGCTGGTGCCAAGGTTAAGCTGTTCCAACAGTTCTGTCCTCTTGTTCTCTCCCATGAGCCTGCTGATAATAACAGCAGCTCCAAAAGTATTGTTGTTGGTCTTGCTGGTTTGTTTTTGTTGTCTTCTGCTGTCTTGCCTGTCTTTGGTAAGATTGTTGCTATTGAGAAGAATATTGCCACAATTCTTCCATACAACTTCAAACTAGCCTCTGACCAAAACTCACTCACTCACTCACAACATCTGGCTTTTGCCAAAGAAACCCACAACCTTTTCTCTTTTTTTGCCATTGGCCTTAAAGATAACATTGGAAACAATGTTGTCTTGCCCTTGAGCACCACTGTTAAGGTGAGCTATGATGGTGTAGTAGTTGTAGAGGCAGTTGACATTCAGTCAATGAATGAATGCACTGTGCTCAATGTAAGTAAGTTTGGCTCTCTCTTTTAGACAATGACCACTGGAGTTAATTCTGTGTGAGTCCCACAATAAATATTTTTAAACATTGTTATGCTGCAAATACTGTGGGTTTAAGGGTAACATATTATGTTAAGAGAGGAATATCAGTGACTGAGTTATAAAATTAAGAAGATTCTTGTTCTATTTCTTGTCTTTATAGCCAATTTTCTACTTTATAATTGCAAAGTCAATTATCTTTGTTCTGATAGGCAGGCAGAGTTTGAAATCGACCATCTGGACAACAAAAAGGCATTTTCAAACACATTAGCCAATCATAAGAAGATTTTGATTTTATCCTCAGAATATTTCCTTATATATCCCAAAAATCTCCTTGTGTGTATTGCTATACTATACTATTATCTATACTATTACAATAAATAATTTTATTCATAAACAATATAGTCCATTGATAATATAATTTGATATTGAGATAACCACAAAAGAAAATAATTATTTGGATATCTGCAAACCTTTTGATTTTAAACACAGTTCCATTTAAGGAGCGTTTTTTACGTAAAAGGAAGGAGATATCACCGCTTAAAAGCCAGAAAATCTTTGGGTGTGTATTTAAAGATATTGAAACAAGTGGTTGTAAACTATAAATATTGTGCTAATATGGAGTCAAGTAGGTTGACCATACCAAAACCCTTGTTGATTATTACAAGTACTCTATAAACACCTAAATTCTCTAATGAATCATTCACTGTAGTGTGTTATCAAACAGAAACAATGCTATAGATGTCTTTTTGCAAATAAATAAATATATAAAGACTGTAGTTGCCTTGATGCCAGACAAAGATATGAAATTCTCAAGATACTCATTGAACAGCATAAATCCTGTAAAGAAGAGATCAAAAGAGTGTATTCAGCTGATGAAATTTTACTAGACATTCATAAAGCTCTACTGTGGAAAACAAAAATTCTAAGGTTAATGTGGAAATGATATATATTTATATATTACACAGGTATATCATCTTTTTTTATTCTATCTGATAAATCCGTGGTATTGATGGTTTTTGTATTTGTTGTGTTTATTAATGTTGTGTATGAAAAGTAGGAATAATAAATACCAGTATAAACATTCTATATCTTCAAACTTGTAAATGATTGTTTTTATGTTTTTATGTTTACTTGTATACTTTTTATTGTCTATACTATTTATCAATCAGATAATTATTATGCAGAGTCATATAAAACCTTAATGTCTCAACTATTTATAATTATTCATGGTAAGAAGAAAAAGATAAGGCAGTTTCTTATGCTGTATGGGTACAGTTCAAAGTATTTTTGTTTCTGGGTGCTGATGCTATTTGCATATTGGGCCTAATAGCCACCCTATGATATTGTTTGAAAATAAAATGGAATATACATATAAACACTTTAAATATTTAAGTTGAAAAATTAAATGTAAAGAAAGAAGAAATAAAAGAATATAAAACCTCAAATGAGGGGAAATAAGTGTAGATGATAGTAAGATGATAATTAAGAATAGACATCCAGGAAGGCCATAAAGTCAGAAAGAAAACTAAGACACCAAAAGATAAACATTATTCTGTGGCAATTTGAGATTCAATGAGGGATACTTAAAGTAACTTGAAAAATCCTTAAAATAAATAGAGCAGCCTCAAAGAGCAAAATATCAACTGACAGCTCTACCTTAAATTCTATAGTAGATAAGACTCAATCAATGGCTTACAGCAGTATTATCAAACTGGGCCAAAGATCTTGCCATTTAACAAAAGACTTAACTACATATGGCAGAAATTTTAGACAATAGTCAATTGGATGAATGTCTTGTGGTGGGGCAGGAACTAAGATGAACAAGAATGTGGAGCACTCATGATCAACAAAGGTGTAAGTGAGGAAATGGTCCCTATTGGCAAGGAACTGAAGGTGTTAGTGGTAACCAAGCAACCTTCCATTTTAATAGACAATGTCTCTCTTTGTGCTTGCACAGTAGTAGAAGAATTGGATCTCAAACAGGTCTCCATTGTCTATGGGCTACCATCACCAACATATTCTTACTATGCACTAGACTAGTAATTTCACTTTGAAGATGTTCAAGATAAGCTACCTTTAATTGATATTTAGGAAGATTGTGAGTTTGTTCTATTCTTTGAGCATTTTGCCAGAGTACATTGCCATGTAGCTTAATCTATCTGGCTTTACTCTGGGGTGCTTCAAACTACATAATAAGGCACTAGAGGAGGCTGTCTTCAGAAAAAGTAGCTGCTTGCTCACTAAAATTGGCTTACAGA
Source organism: Spinellus fusiger (assembly GCA_025094145.1). Lineage (NCBI taxonomy): Eukaryota > Fungi > Mucoromycota > Mucoromycetes > Mucorales > Phycomycetaceae > Spinellus > Spinellus fusiger. The sequence continues at coordinate 300,928 of JALLLS010000020.1, read as the reverse complement.
TAAACAAAACAAGAGTACATGTTAGGGAAGTAGGGAGGGAGAGCGGCTAATTGAGCAACCTGGATTGTTCCAAACCTTGCAGTAGCAGATCTAGTGAGACAAAGTCTCAGACAAGCAGACTGACAGATTTGTAGCAGGTAGATGCCTAGTTTATTGACATTACAAATAGCCAACCCATACTCAAGAATAGGCCAAACAAAAACAGTATAAGTTCTTAGGGCTGCTGTAATCCCAAAGCCATACATGTTTACACCCATTCCTCTCAGCTTTTGCATTACTGCAATTGCCTTGACTTGTGAGTGTGAGAAAAGTGCATCTTAGTTAATACCTTGACATGAAAAAGGGATACCAAGGTACTTGAAAGTATCACAGGTTGGAAACTTGTTGCTACAGAGATAAAACGGCACATTGGCTGGGGCATTGAGTACTTCACACTTGGAGGAACTCTAGTTGTAGCCAAGAAGGATCAAGTGAATTTCAGCAAAGGTCAGCATTTGATGTATATCTTCTGGGCAGCCCATAAGAGCCATATCATCAGCATACAACAAACAATTTACAGGAGCCCAGGTAACAGTGACATAAGAAAAAATTCAAGAGGAACCTGATGACCCAGATGAATTATTCAAAACTATAGAAGTAGGAAAAGGATTATAAGGAGAATTATGTAACTTGTCTGCTGCAAGAGTACACCAAAACTATTCTCAAGAGTTTAAAAAAGAATAAAAACAAAGACTAACGAAACAAGCTCAGCTGTAAATCCTTACCACATGCCCATTACAGGGGTCGAACCTGTGACCTTGGCGTTATTAGCACCACGCTCTAACCAACTGAGCTAAACGGGCATCTCTCTTTCTTATCGTTCCTTAATTTGAATAGAATAGTTTTAAGCCCGGAGGTATGTGCACAGAGTGGAATAGCTAGTGGTTCTTGGTTTGGACTGAAGCCCACATAGATCAATGAAGATAATGTTTATTTATTGAATTCACTTGATTATTTATACTAAATTCTACAGTGTACAATTGCACATACATGTCTTGGCTTAACATGTTCTCTTCACAGTGAACATGTTAAGCCAAGACAATATATTGCATTAGCATTTATCTTATTAATTATATTATATTATCTGTGTGTATCCACACAGGATAATGTGTGTTCCAAAAAGGGAAGACATGTGCAGCCAATAGTATTACTCTATTTGACAGGACAGTGTCTAGCACAGACATTCTGCTAAGCAACACTTTTTTCAAAACCAAAATTGTAAGTCTATCCAAATTTGAAAATCATCCATCCATCACCAAAATGCTGCATCCATCAAAAAACACAATCCATCCATCAACACCACCCACCTCCCCACCTACTGTCCAAGTTTCAGGTCATCACCACTTGAATAGCAGTAGATACACCATGTCTTTTGGGAATACCCACCAACAGTTGCTGCAGTTGCAGCAAAACACAGCTGCTCCCTCCCAAGCTGACATTATTTTGGTGTTGACTTTGCTCTCCAATGAGATAACTCAGGTCAGACAGCATAATCACCAGCAGCAGCAAAAGCTTGATGCTTTTGAGAGACTCCTGGAAGAAAACTCAAGACTGCAAGGGACAGTCAAGGCTCTGGAGGCAGAGATCAGTGCCCTCAAAGCAGCAGCAGCATCACCAACAGTCCCAGCCCCCACCAATGTCCTGACACCAAAGGAAACACAGACACCAAAGAGTAGAGCAACTGATCCACTACAAGGTCTGCCTACTGTCAAGGACTCTTCTTGGGCCACAGTGGCCAAGAAACATGCCAAGGCTCCTGTCAAGAGGTCACAGCCTTCAGAGAGACATGTTGCTGCTGCAACAAGAGCCTTCACTGTCTCAGTAGGTGAACAAGGGTACAACTATGTGTACATCCCCTGTGAAAGACACATGAACTGTCCAGAAGTGCATAAGCTCCTCAGAACCCTTGGCTTTGATACTGGATGCATCCTGGATGTCTGTTTCCCTGCCAGATCTGTCATTGGCCTGTTGGTGCACCTTCAGTATGAGCCAGAAGTGCTGTCTCTCTTGGAAAAGGCTGGCATCACCACCTACAAGGACTTTGATCCTACAGCACCAGACACCTTGCTGATCCCAAATATGCAACACTGTCAAACAAGGACCTGGCCTCAGAAGCCATCCACCTGCATGAGAGCAGATGCCTTCAGGCCATTGCCTACATGCACCCCCACACAGCCTTCTCTGTGGCCACAGCATTTGCTGAGGTAGGATGGATTGAAGAATCCCAGATCCCTGAGAACCCCAACAAGAGGAAGCAGTACCAGGACATCAACAGCATTCAAGGCACCATGAACAGATGAAAAAATGCTAGATGCCTCAGAAGAAAACACAACTTATGAATAGAGTCTCTCTGGGACTTTGGAATGCCAATGGACTTCAACAGTCTTTGGTACATGACATTATGCAGCACACACACTCCTTCACTATGCTCTTCATCACAGAAACGTGGCTCCTTTCTCCCTCACTCCTCCCCACATCATGGACACAGTTTCACACTTATGGTAAGCCAGTGGTAGGCAACTACTGTGGCTCCATGGGTATCTGTGCTCTCATCTCTCCCCTATGCCCACCCCCTATGCCCTTGGAGTTCAATTTGGATCCATTAGAATTGTATGCCTTTACCTTCCCCCTCCCTATCCACAGAAGAAGCCCTAGAGGTTCTCAATACCATTCCTTTGAACAATGACACCCTGATCTGTGGAGACCTCAATGCACGCCTTGGAGATCATGTTGGTGATCATGCATCCAACTCCAGAGGAAATGCCTTGCTTTTTTGGATGGAAGAACAAGGCCTGGCAGTCCTGAACTCTTCTCTTGCATTTGGTCAGCCTACCTACATCTCATTCAGGCAACAGCAACAGCTTAGTAGCATCATTGACCTCTTTATCATCAACACACCACTTACCAATGCATGCATAGAGGTTGATACCAAACACTCACTGAACTCTGATCATAGACTTCTCACTTTATCTTTTGATTATGATCTCTCTGACTTTCACCTCTCACAACCACCTCTCAGAAGACTATGGAACTTGTCTAGATTGAAGGAGCCTGACGTTGGTAAGCTGTATGCACACCATTTCCAGACATTGTCACAAAGTCTTAGCACAGAGCTAGCAGCCTTAGTAGCCTCTCCACCAAGATCACAGCCTCCCATTGACCAGTTGACTGAGCACTTTAACAACAATGTATACAAGGCTGTGACTATTCAGACAAGTTGAAAATAACAAGACTGAACAAAGATAATTTTTATTAAGTGAAGAGTGGTTTATTATTTATACTTTTTGTGGGTGCTTATCCTTCAGTGGCATTCTACCTTTTGGTAGTTAATGATTAGTCCATGGCATAGCTTATTGATAGATGCAACCATATGGTTGGTGTAGATGATCTATCCTATGGTAGTTTACATAGGTGTAGCTTTATGGTTGGTGTAGGTGTTCTACCTAATGGTAGACTACATGTTGGAGCCTTATGGTTGGTTCATTGAATAAGCACACCATTATAGAGCCATCTATTATGTCTTCACTTTTAATTGCCTTTGATAGGTCTTATTTAATCCACTAAGGATTTATAGATGAAGGCAGCTCATTAAGTGTCCAATAATAATTTGAGCTTAAAAGGTTGATTTGTAGTTACAACCAATCAGTGAGATGATACAGAGATGTACTATGGTACTTGTGTGCACTCAAGCTTTCATAGAGTATTCTGAATGTCACAGCACACTACTCATTTTTGACCAATCCATGGAGAGTCTTTGGATTGAAGTCAGAACACAACAAGTAGACTGAAGACAAGGCATACTTAGTCAATTGTATCATATGTAAATTAATATAAATAAGCAACTATTTTGAATGAATAAAAAGTATCTTCTATCCTCTCTTTACTATTCTTCTTTGATCTATGTGGGCTTCAGTCCAGACCTTTTTATCCTCAGTTTCCTCTTATTGCTGTCTCTACTTTTGGGCTTAGTATTATCCTATCAAAATTGGTAACCAACAAAACATATAAGCCTGTTTAGTTCAGTTTAAAGATTTTTATTTTAGGAGTATTTTTTGTCATGTTCTGACTTCAATCCAAAGACTCTCCATGGATTGGTCAAAAATGAGTAGTGTGCTGTGACATTCAGAATACTCTATGAAAGCTTGAGTGCACACAAGTACCATAGTACATCTCTGTATCATCTCACTGATTGGTTGTAACTACAAATCAACCTTTTAAGCTCAAATTATTATTGGACACTTAATGAGCTGCCTTCATCTATAAATCCTTAGTGGATTAAATAAGACCTATCAAAGGCAATTAAAAGTGAAGACATAATAGATGGCTCTATAATGGTGTGCTTATTCAATGAACCAACCATAAGGCTCCAACATGTAGTCTACCATTAGGTAGAACACCTACACCAACCATAAAGCTACACCTATGTAAACTACCATAGGATAGATCATCTACACCAACCATATGGTTGCATCTATCAATAAGCTATGCCATGGACTAATCATTAACTACCAAAAGGTAGAATGCCACTGAAGGATAAGCACCCACAAAAAGTATAAATAATAAACCACTCTTCACTTAATAAAAATTATCTTTGTTCAGTCTTGTTATTTTCAACTTGTCTGAATAATCACAATAAGTAGCACCAATCAATTGCATTAACACTGGTAAGTAATTAGGGTCATGTGTATAGACTCAAATATAGGAGACACATAAGTTTAACCATGTCAATTGATTAGTATATAAAGAATTGTATATTCCACTAAATAAAAGCAATATATTCTTGGATAAAGTCCTGTTATTTCTATAGTCTTCAATTCAGATAAAACAATTATATTTAAATAATTCAAAACGCCTCTATTTTTCAAATCAGCTTGTGGTCTGAATTAATTTATCATTTGACTTAATCCATTGCAATAGAAAATTTTAATAGTAATTTTTTATGGTGCTTGTGTGCAATCAAGCTTTCATAGATAATTCTGAATGCCACAGCACACTAATAATTTTGAACAATTTATAGAGAGTCATTAGATTAAATTCAGAACACAACACTTAGAGAATCTACAACTTACAAATATTTTTATAGTTCACTATTTGTTACTTATTTGCACCCATTAATTATAACTCAAGTGTGTGCTATTTTAAAACTCCACAAGTCCATGTAAAGGGAGATGAGAGATTAATTCATTTGTAACTCATTATATCACTAATCTGCTTACAAAAAAAAGTGTATGGCCAATTATTAACCGATAAACTGATAAAAAGAGCTTAATTTTTTATTTTCTCTATGAAGAGGTGTTCATGTCAATACATAGTTTTAGTAAGACAAAAGTTGGTCTTTTTATGTAGAAGCATACATGAAAGTGGTAATAGAGTGAAGAAATCAATAAAACAAGAAATACACATAAAGAAAAGGTGATAGATAGATAAATAAATAAATAAAATAAAATAAAACAAATATCTGAAAGACTAAAGTTTTCTGCAAGCGAGAAAGTGTAAGATCATTTTACTAGTAACATGTGTTATGGCTGTCAAAGCACAAAAGTATATATAATCATGGCTCAGATCGCACTCTGCCTTTTTTTTCTTATCTTTCTCATTGTAAAATATTACATTATATAGAATGAATGAATGAATGAATGAATGTTCCATGTTCAACGCATGGAATAGAAGGTAGGAAAATCATTCTCCTCATCATGTCTTTAGCATCACTCATTCAGTTTGGACATGACACCATTTAAACATGGCCATCTTCAACTTTTTGTTTTGTTTTGTGGTGCCTTTTCCAACCATCAATAGGTATGGATTTGGTCAACAGTCTTCTGATGAGACTGATATAATCACTGAATGGATCAGTGTAGCTGCTGCAGTTTTCATAATTACAACCAATCAGAAGCATCTTACGGACCTACTGGTAAATATGAAAAATCTATCTTATACTCAATCTATACTTACCTATGTTTGTTTTTAAAACTCTTTTTACATAAAAGAAGCACACCATTGGTCAAGAGTACTCATAGACACCCAAGGAAAGTTCATTTGATACAATATATTCTTCCTACTCTTTTTTATTCTTGACCCATGGCCAATATAGAATGAGAAAAATAACAACTACAAAAAAATCAGAAAAAATCTTATTCTATTTGGCCATGCACTGGTATCTTCTTGGTTCGTCTTTCTTTGACATATTCTACCTCTCACAGTTTTATACCTTCAATGGACAATCATAGTATATGAAGCCTATGTCATAAATCATAGGTATAGTCTTTATATAGAGATGTGTTTATTTATTTAAATATTATTGTATATGGTGTATATTAATAAATCTTATGTACTTTTATTTTTATGAAAGAAATAATAGACACAAAAGAAGCTATTGCTTATGTATGTAATCTATTATATCATTCACCTTTGTCTACAATGTATATATAACCAGATTAAATTATTTTAAACTGTATTATAATAGTGTATACATATGTCTTATTTAACTACCTTTGAGTCATAAAGCAAGAGTCTCTTTTTCAAATGGTCTCCAAGTGAACTTAAAGATTCTCAATCAGGTTTAAATTAGTACTTTGGGTTAACCGGTAAACAATTATTATTAGACTATCACCCCTATTGCACAGCCTATTCATATTAATGTCATTACTTCTCATGAATAAATATTACAATAAATTAGGTCAAAACATGGAGAGTCATTAATCAGGAGTCTAATGAAGATGCTCAAGAGCCCACCTCAACTCCTTGAGGGCAATATTTAAAGCTTGTCCATTTTTTTCCTATATGATTAATTACCAAAAACTCACCATGCACCCAGAGCCAATAGTTCCTCTTTTTATATATTTATATATAAATATTTATAAATATCTTTTGGCTCATATATTGAAGGAAATCAAAATCAAAATAGTTTATGAAATTTGAAATGAATTTGCCAAGACATTACAGAGATTACACCAAGCAACACTCTAGTTTTCTATAAATAATTAATGTAGATAACCACTATAAACTAGCCACAAAAAAGTAAGGTTTCATTAAAGATATCAATAGTAGATCCGTTTTATTAAACCTAAATTTGGTTTATACGCATAGAATCATGCATATTCTTCTTTAGATATGCCTTTTTTCCTCATTAATACAGACTATCAAACCTATTATATTTTAGCTTTAGACTAAGACATACTAAGTGTGAATGACCATAAGGTATGCTATTTTACTATATATAGGGTTCTGCTTCATGTGTTTCCACGGAAGCTGTTTTATATCTTTATAATATACTTTATTAGACAGACTATAGTCCCAAGTAATAAATGACTAAAAAAATCAATCTTTTTGAATCTTTTTTGAAAATTAAAGGCATATCTATCAGTCTAAGATGTTCATAATAAAAGGTTCATGGAATAACACAGGATTCGGAACAGTTGTTCTTTAACTGATTGTCTACATTCTTATCATAAAGAGATTGCTCAGTGCTTTGTAACAGAGTCTTTATTTTTAATCACTCTAGTCCTTTTTATCATTGACCACAACTGTAAAACGGGACTCATCAGACCAAACAACCTTGTTTTTACATCATTCATATTTCTCAAATCATATACAATTATTTGTATAGGGTTTCTGCGAATAGACAGAACGATAGCCAGTTTTGAAGTAGATGACACCTTTTCAGGTCTTCCTGTATGTATTTCGAGTTGAATTATGCCTTTGTTTTTATATAATAAAACACTCTTGCCCACTGTGCTCTTTGGGATGTCAAGATTTTCAGAAATCTCTTGATAAGTAACATGTCTTTTCCATTGTCCTATGATTTGACTTCTAATAGACATGTCATGCTCTCTTCTTCTGTTAGGACTATCTTTATGTTCATGGCTAAGAGTTGGCTGATTTCCATTGCTTGAAGTCATTGTTTGAATACGTTGTAAAAGAAAAGAAAAAGACTTCTATTTTATTTCTGAAGAATAAAAAATAGAAATATATCTTTTGTCTAGTCACTTATTACATTATTTTATATAATTACTGAAAAATCACTTTTTAAGAAGGGTGAATCCGGCCATTGGTAGTGATGGTGTGATGTTTTGGAGCTGCTATTAGGCTAATGGATTTGGCTCATTAGTCATTATTGATAGCAGTGTAAACCAAGACGAATACATAATTGTTTTAGTTAGTGAGTTCCATCCTTGGTTCATAGAATTGTATCAGAAAGAAAACATCAAGTTTCTGTTACAATAAAAGGGTACTAGCTGTCATACTGGGGCCTATGCTAGATGGTGAAAAGAGACACATCAAATTAGGGGCTTTGAGTACTAGCCTACACAAATCCCTGACTTGAACTCAATTGAACACATCTGATACGCCTTGGAAATATGAATTGAAGAAAGAAAAGAGTATCTATTATCAATATAGAAAGTTAGTGTTGAACTTACACAACGATGAGTTCAGAGTATGACAGACATATGCCAGGCTGTCATTGATGCCAAAAAAAGGCCATACGAAATATTAACTGTATTATTATTCTATTTTCTATAATGAAATATATTGAGACTTGATATGCTTAAGTTTGGAGCTTATAGATCAAATGTAAAATGTTTTATTTAATGTTGAACATGTTCTATCTGTTTCGTCCTGATATTTATTTTCAAAGGTATTCAATTCAATTGAGTGTGGCTGTATTCACACTTTCTTGAACAAGTATGTTTATCCTAATTATATAACCAATAGCATTATTTGAGTGAACCATTGTCAAAATAGATATACAGGCTGTTGTAAGTATGGCTATTTGCATAAAAGTCATCTTAATTGTCTAAATAATAATAGAGACCAGACAGAAAGTAGTGACATTGTGATAAGACCAAGAAATGAGTTTACTTCAAAGAATGAGTGAGATGAATCAGTCATACAGTCCTATGAGTTAAGTACTTCTTTTTCCTACAGGACATTTAGGTTGGACTATAAAAAAATTCTCGATCAATAACCAGAATATCATGATAAGCACAATAAAACACTACTGTTTCAGACTAATGTACATAAATGATTCCAATCACTTGCATTTATTTGGAAAGCTCTCTTTATCAGTATAGAGTAGATATGCATGCTAAAATTGAACAGGGTTGTCTGAATTATATACGGCACAACCAAGACACATTGAGAAGAGATATATTGAGTGGTGTACAGGATGCTGTTACCTCAGACCCCATTTATTAAAGAAACGAGAGGTTAACATTTAACAGTTTATAAATAAATAAAACAGCTACAGAATCAATGGTATTGAATAAAGCATCTAAGTCGTAGCGTATTTAATAAAGTTGATAGATCTTTTAGAGATAATATAAAAGTACAACAGCCTGCATTAGAATGTATGTCTTTTGGTGGTGATTTCCTTGAAGTTCTTCTATCTGTAATAATCATTAAAGTATAAAAGAAGTATAAAAGAATAACAAACAAGTTGAATAAATAAGAGCAGAGTTAATTGTACGTTAACTAAACCAAATACCTTTGGACCTAAGAAGTCATTAACGACACCATCACATCAATGGGTGATAAATAGTAGCTGACACTATTCAATGTTGCTAATAAAATAACTGTTTATTTCCTCTTTATTATTGTATTTCTATCTATTTTCTTTGAACTAGAAATGCTACACAGTCAACAAAATACAACATGCTTATAGAATCAACCTAGAGTTCTTACATTTATTTGAATTTTATAATAGACTGATGAAGAACCTATAGCAAGTCTTTCATCTAGGAATCCTACTAGAGTAATGGCAATAAATGGAAAAGACATGCGGAAGATGTTGAAGAAAGATGGATTCAGACTCTATCTTATCAATGAATTCAAAATACCAAGCCTATGTCCTGAGTGCAAGTTCTCACCTTTGGAAACATTTAAACATGTCAAGAACCCCAGGCCCTATCAACGAACAAAAATACTTCAAGTTAAATGTCATGGTCTTCCCAGGTCATTTCTTCTTAATTTTATATCAAAAAAAGAAACTCATCTTTCTCCTTTCAAATAGGTGTTAAAACCAAAATTGTATAAAAGACAAGACATTGAGGCTTTGGGAATTGTGATCTAGCTGCTACATTGAACTTTGGACATAGTCTAATGTCTCAAAGGGAAAATGGCACCCTTTCAGAGCGCTTTTGTAGATAGAACAAAAGAAAGCATGACTCCAAAGATACACCTAGAACCAAGAAAAGGTCCAAGCCTTCTGATTCATCTCCATCCTTCTTCTCCCCAGTTATCGCTGGAGCCTTGGTTGACTAGCTGACGGAAACCCATGATACAGGTAAACTACCTAAAAAGTGATAATGAAGTGTATCTTATTCGACTTTGTCATGCAAAAAGATATTATAATATCTAGTAGGACTGTACTTAATTTTATATATAAATATTAGAAACTTTACATGAGGCACAGTAAAAATAATAATCAAATAAAGAGTGTTTATTTAATCAACATAATTTGTAAATTCATAATAAAAAGAGAAATATTCATGTCTTGTATTGTTTTTATTGCCATTTGATATGACTAAAGATAGTGGGTGGTGTATTGGTGTCTGGCTCATATTCTCTTGCTTTTGCCTTGATGCCTTCCATAATATCCTTCAATGCAGCCTTGTCAAGATCATCACGTTTACTCAAAACATCTTCCACAAAGGCCAAAGGAACATCTGGATAAGCTTGACGTAACGAATAATAATCCACAAAAATCATACGCCGGTTGCTTTCAAGAAGCGTATGCACCTTTTCAATCACATCAAACCGTTCTTCCAATTCCTCCACAGGATTGTACTTTGCAAAGAAATTAAAGGAGAGTCGAACATCATTCTGGATCTTATCCAAACATGTTTCCATACGGAAGCGAGCATTTTTATGACGCATGGCCTCAAGGTACAGCATAAGAAACCGGTCCAGCATATCACTGACAAGCTTCGAAAATAAATAGTTATTGAGATGGGCATAGTCATCACAGTAGTCTTTCAATGTCTCAATGACAGAAGGAACAAGAGGTTGATCATACCAACGTGCAGTAAACAAATCTTCAAACACAGATTTGATGTCGTTAAAGGTCACCTCCAACAGAACCTCGCGTGCAGAAGCAGCAATTTGAAGGTATCCATTGACACACACAGACAACTTGTCTTCCACTTGTGTCTTATACTTGGCTTCTACCAAGGGTGTAATACGCTTAAGAATGGCCTCTGTAAAATCAGAGCATTTGATCTGATCGTTGGCAAGAGCCATGACGTATTCCACAAAGCCTTCAGGGACATCTTCGGGTTGTTCAATTTGACGTCGCATCTCAGACACCAGAAGTTTCTTCCAGAAGCTCTGAGAATCCTTCATTACCTTGTGACATTCATACACAACAAGGTACAGAAGTTTGCCTTGATTGGCTTCAGCTGCCACATCAATCTGCTGGTTGATGATTTGGAACATGTCCACGGCTCCAGCCATGCCATACTTCCCATCAGAGGTCATTTCAGGTGGGCTTTCACGACCCACAAAGTCGCGAGACTCGGAAGACATGAGATTGGAAGTCCATTCTGCTAGTTTGGACCGTACCAATTTCAGATACTCATCCACTAGTGCCTGTTCTTGTCCATCCAGCAATTGAGGCTCTAACAGTTCTTCTGTGACGCCCAGACGTGTGCTCATGGTGGTATAGTAGTCCCTTACAAACCTCAGCAGTCTAAGAATTGTTCCTGCGTCTAGATCTTGATCCACCATACCATTCAGCATTTCATAAGTATGACGATGGTATTCAAGCACAAAATGAGGAAATATCTTGTATTTTGCAGGGAACTTTGGCACCACTTGGTCAAATACCAATTCAAGATCATTAAAGATAAAGTCTGTAATCTCCAGTGCCCCAGACCAATCCCCTGCCTCTCTGTAAGGCGCCAGTTCCTGATCAAATCTCTCGACAATCGACTGGTGGATCTGCTCAAAGAACTCCACACGGTAGGATTTAATGGTACGGGGATTTCCTTCTGCCAGACGCCACTTTTTATGGCCCTGCATGTCTTGATGGCTTGTCTGGGCCTGTCGAGCTGCCAATGCCTTTTCGTCGGCATACTCTTCACACTCAATGATTTTAATCAGACTCACCACAGAAGCACCGAGACCTTCATCCACCAAGTCAAGCAGATGACGAGCCAATGCCCAGAGATGGTGTGTAAAGTCGTCTGATAAGACATCGACACGACGAAAGTAGGTCTTGAGGGTGATGATGACGTCGTGGGGAGAATCACGGGCCTGGTGCATGGTTTGGTCTCTGAACTCTTCAAGCTTAAACAGTTCATAATGAACATGGAGCAGATTGGTCTGAGGAGCAAAGATATCTCTTTTCATGGGAGTAAACATATGTTCAATGTCGTGTAGCCGTTGGTACAAGGCTTGGAATGCTTTCACTTTTTCCTGTGTAGCGACAAAGTTCTGGTGTACTTGGGAGACCTACAAGGATGAGCACTTGGTGTGTGCAAATGTATCTGTTTACTTTGTTGATGCGAGGAAAGTCTTTGATCATGGATTGGGCGTCATGACATAGCTTGTCTATTTTCCACATATTGGCCTTGACCTTGTTGTTGTTTTCACTTGATAATGACAGTGTTTCGAGACATTCTTGGACATTGTCTAGTTGTGTTTGTACACCCGTGTTTAACTGAGCATCAATAGACGCCTTTTCTTTTGCTAGACGACGAGCAAGAGGACCGACCTTTGTGTTGAGGTCATCAGGGTGTTTTAGTAGTTCGGATAGTTTTGCTAATGCTATTTCACGTGCATCTTCCATGGCAGAAGAAGAGAGATGAGAGAGATGGAAAAAAAAAGAAAGGGAAGCGGGGGATTAATAGGTTTCCGTTGTTAAAGAGCCATTTTATAGGCGGTAGAGTGGATTCTACAACCCATAGGCATAAAGACAGAGGCCATGAACAATAGTGATACTGTTACTATTAGTGGTGATAATAAAGAGTATTTTAATATGAACAACAAGCACGCCGTGGTAGTAATAATAATAATAATAAACAAAATGAAAACAGCTATTTTATTTCTATCATCTATTTCTATAGAGAGAGAGAGATAGATATATAGATAGATATATATATATATCAACATTACACTCTGCCTCAAAATAAGCCATCTACCAACTGTTTTTTGCGTCGTGAAAGCATATCCTTTTGAGTGGTAACGATCTTTGCTACATGGTGTGCTCCTATTTCTTTGGCAAGAACACGTCGCTTCATTTCTGGTGCATGGTCCCCATCCAAATCCCGCAACATATCATCACTATTGCACTTGGAGGCTATTTCCTGGATCCAATCACCAATGGTACGAGAGGCTTGAGATGCTTCTGGGAGAATAGCCATCATTTGTAAAAAGGAGTGACCAATGCCCTCCAAGAACTTAACTCTCACAATAGAGTCATTGTCATTGCTACTATTGCCCTGTTGCTGTTTTGCCTGTCGAAGGCGACCGGCAAATATAACTGTATCATCTACAAAGGGATCCTTCTCACCACAAATCATGTATGTTTTTGGGAATTCAGCGAGTAGTTCAAGCGGGGCAATGACAGGAGAAAGAAGATAGTCTGTGTCAAAGTCTGGAGTAGCATGTGGACCAAGATACACTTGAAAAGAAGAAAGAAGAAAGAGGTGAGTGTTTATATATATATAGCGTTATAGAAGAATAGATCCTCCTGTGTCTACACTTACTAATAGCCATGGCACGCATCTAAATATAGAGACAATAAATAACCCATCTCATTATAATTACACACACACACACATATATATATACATATATATATATATCCACACCTTCTCCATGGACTTACCGCATCAGCAGAAATAATACGATCATTGAAGAAACTCATGCGACTGGTCATAGCAAGATGTGACGATTGCCATGCACGGGTATCTCTGGGTATCTGATAAACACACTGACGAATAGGAGCATGCACCTTCTTTCTTCCCAGCACACGTCTCCACAGACTCTGGTTCTTCTCGAGATCAGGCACTACACTCAAGGGACTCACATGGCTAAAGTGATCCTTGGACTCCCACAATGTCTCCAATGATCCTGATCTAAACAGCTGTGTTGTGGAATCCGAATGAATAAGAGACAATTGCGAAGGCGACATCCAACAGGACAATTCAAAATCAAGGGCTGGGTAGATAAGCACCACACCCACAGGCAAGGGAATCAGTTCTCTTGCTATTTCAGAACTATTCTCTGACTGGGCACAGATCTTTTGATTGTGCTCAATGATCTTGAGGGTTACTGCTGCTGATATATTGCCACCAGCAGAGTCCCCAAGAACAATAATCTTCAGCTTTCGTGTGCCTGAAAGACCAATGATCTTGCCCCGTGTTTTGATGAGCTGGACGTAGAGTTCATAGCATTCTTCAATGGCCCATGGGTAGGGGTACTCGGGTGCCTTTTTGTAATTGACACTGCAGATGGGCAGACCTGTCTGGTTAGCCCAAATGGCAATGGGATCTTGGTGGCATGGAGGAGGCATGGAGACAAAGCCACCGCCTGGGAACTGTAGGAGGAGAGTGTCGTGCTGTTCTAGTGTTTCCAGTGGACGTGCATAGTAGAGATAGACTTCTGTAGGCGGGATGTCGGCGGCTGATCTTTGAATAGTGATGATCTGTTCTAGAGTGAGTTTTGGAAGCATAAGGCTGTTGATCTTATTCAGGATGGGATTGTAGGCGAGTTTCTCCCATGACACACGCATATGGTCGATGGAAATGGTGGCTCTCACTCTTCGTACTCTTTCTTCAGCAGCATCTGCAAATATAAGATAGTAGATGGTAAAAAGCATGGAGCAGATGTGTCGTAGCCAGAGGGGCTTAAGAGACATGGCAGTGAAGAAGCCAGCATCAAGGGCTGTCAATATCCATGTTGCACGATAGAAACTGCGTTTGTACTGTTTCTGGGTAAGTTCACTGTTGCTGTCTTGTAACCTACCAAGCGAGACAGCGGCTCGGGAGCTGGGGTGAGGAGAGGAGTGGGCACGTACCAACACAGAGGGTGGTGTGCATGGGATAAGGGAGGGGAGTTTTTTAGTCAAGTCCACCTCAGCAGCCCTTTTCCTTACTCTTTTGTTATTGTATTTCTTACCATTCAGTCCCATTAATTGGAACAGATTCTTCAGAAAGTAATATCCCATCCATGTCCCGAGGGCGATTTTCCATGGAGCACTGCCAACTACAATGGGTTAGGCATTGCATTTTGTTTTATATTTTGTTTATTTATATTATATTTTATATTTTATATTTTATATTTTATATTTTATATTTTATATTTTATATTTTATATTTTATATTTTATATTTTATATTTTATATTTTATATTTTGTTTATTTATATTATATTTTATATTTTATATTTTATATTTTATATTCTTTATTTTATATTCTTTATTTTATATCTTGGAGTTCATTCAATAGTTTACCTGCTTTTGTGTTCAGCTTCTGTAGCTTGGTGGGCAATTGACTTGTCTTTCCCTTAGCAAGGACCAGTGATCTGGCAGTGTAAGTGGTTTGTGGCATACATTCTTTCACTTACCCTGCTAACAGTATAATAAGGGCATTCGCTCTCTTCCAATTGGGAGAAGGTCTACCCACCAAGTGGTCTAGCATAGATAACGAATGGGTAAGGAGGTAGAGGAGAAGGAAAATATAGATCTATCTTTTGAAAAAATAGGAACGTCTTATATAGTCTCTTTCACATGTCAGATAAAATCTGCTATATGTCACATGACTAGCAGGATCAAGGTCAGTGAGAGAGACAATCCAAGGAGTGTGATGTTTACAAAGCTGTTTTGGTAGTCTGCTCTTCTCTTTCTTCTATTGGCTGGAATATTCAACGTGTTCCATTTACGTTTATATCTATGGATCTCCCCGTCAAAAGAAAAGCAAGTGAAAGTTTATTTTGTCTGTTTTTAGCCTTGACTGTTCTCTTGACATGTTTGCTACCTAGGAATATAAAAAGCAATGACTGAGACGTTAGTACGATGCATTTCAATAGCCGACATGAGCAGATGAAAAGGGTTATCTTTGTTATAGAATAGAAATAGAAATGGGATGGGATGAGGGATGTTTGTTTCTGTATTTCTATGTGTAGTGCTGCTGTTTTGCTATTCTATCTGTACTGGGAGGAGTCTAAAGGCAGTGGGTGGGTGGACAGGCAAAACAGCTGCGATTGCCTTTTAGAATCAATGATCATTGTCCTACACCGTCTGGAATAAAGACTAGGGATGCTGCTCTTTTATAGGAAATAGTTTCATCCATGGAAACGTCTTTTTTTATTTTTTTTTATTTTCTTATTTGTTCGTTGAGTTTGCCTATTTACGTATCCATCTCACTCTTTATTGACAGATAAATACCTCTTCTTATTGGCTTTGGGAGTAATTCTCATGTCCACACTAGACATTGTTAACTAAAGAAGAGAAAGAGAGACGTCACATTCTTCCTTCCACACAGAGTAGACACGTACTGTTCTTGGATACACCACCCATTTCCCTCTATGAAACACACACACACACACAAATAATCAGAGTCCATAACACTCATTACCACTGTCCAAAAATCATCATTGAATCAAATAAAATGTCACTGTTCAATACTTATTTTTAGTGTCGAATTTCATTTTTATAGACTCTAAAAAAGGCATAAACTCCTTTCCGTTGTGTTTCCGTCTTTATCCCACTACACATTGGCACATTCACAGTGGAGAATCAACACCACCACTCCTTTTAAAAGTCAGAAATTGTTTTGTGTGGATATTAAGTGGGACATGTCCTTTCCCCGCACAAAACAAGAAAATAAAAAGTGGAGGAATTGAAATAGCGCCAGAATAAAAAAAAAAGGCAAAAATATTAGACAATAAAACTCAGACATTACTCTCTCTTCCCCCCCCCTTAAATGTTGTTTTAAATAATGTATTTTCTTTATGTTTTTGGGTGATATCCAAGGAGTTACAGAAAGATAAAAAGTGATTATAAATTGAAATCCAATAGAATCATAGGAACATAAATAATAATAATTATAACAATAATAATAATAATAGTGGTATGGAGTATTAACAATAAAAGATTTAAAACAGTATCAGCATGGGTTTCTATGCACTTAATGTTCTTGGTGTCCTATTTAAATCCGAGATTCAACGGGAGAAGTCTCATATTATTTCCATTTAGTATGTGTCCAGAAGAATAAACATGTATTAACACGCAGGATATCAAAGAAAGTAGTGTACATAATGTAGGACCGACCATAAATATTTAGTAAAGAATAAGAGAAGGATAGATGGGCTGTAGGGTGTTTTTCCTATGTGGACTCACTTGTAAGCATTAGGATACACATGAGAAAGAGTAGTCATAGTAACTAGTAGTAATAACAATCCATACTCATATATACATTATTAATGACTATCTTTTTATTCTCTATCGACATGTTTAAGCACCATATAACTAAATAGAGATGCACAGGAATACACAGGAAGACACAGAGATGAGTTCAGTTGCTACTAGAATACACAACTTACCGTAATGTATCCATCATCACCACTGGCTGCCATGACCATTAAATTAGGATGAAAAGCAAGCGAGCGTGTGCAGGAACTCTTTTGACCAAGGAATCCAGAAGAAGGTCGAAGGGTGGATAGTTTTGTTCCATCCATATTCCACACCTTAATGACTTGATCATCTCCCGCACTTATCAATGGAAACACATAAGAAAAAGAAAAAAAAAGGAGGGAATCGACACATCCAGTCTTCTTCCTTCTTACCTGCAGATAACTTGACTATGATCATGAACAGCAAGGGTTGTCATATCAGCATGTGTATAGGCTTCTATGGTATGCAAAGAGTGGGACTGGCGGATATCCCAAATCTTTATGTCACCTCCAAATCCACCCGAGACTAATTCTCGGTGTCCATCTCTTTGAAGGTGTACATTTGTAATCCATGCCTTGTGTTCATCCCACCGTTGGACCATGCTACGTTATAGATAAATAAATAAGCAGACAAACAAACAACACAAGGAATACATATCCCACTTACGCTGCATTGCTCTTAATACGTCTGTCATAGACTCCCATCAAACCATCACCAAAACCAGCAATGATAATGTTACCATTGACTTGATCACTAGTAATACTGGTCACACATGCTGTGAATTGCGTAGGAATATCCTAAGCATCCACAACAGACAGGGTTATTCACTCCACCCACAGAAGAAGAAGAAGAAGAAAAAGAAGAGTGTCCTCTTACCATAATCGTCATCTCTTGGTGAGCATCCCATACTTTAATGACACGCATGTCTCCTCCTGTGAACAGTGTGCCTCTACTTTGGTGCCATTCGCATACCAAACCACTCTGTCTTGAACTACTCTTCTCCATGTCCTTAAGGGCCCTCCATGAACTCACAAGAATAGCCTCTTCTTGCTCACTGCCATCATAATTCTTATAGAGACGAATTACACCATCATCTAGAATCCAAAAAAGAAAAAAAGAAAAAAAGAAAAAGAAAAAAGAGAGAATTGTATTAGTCTAAAAACACTCCAACACATCCACCCTTCCCTTCTCTGCTATTTATTTACCTGATCCGGTCAGTAAAAGAGCCACATCATCTTCGTTGATGAACTTCATATCAGTAATACGGCTGTTGACAGGGTTATGGTTATCAATAACACTTAGAGGTGTACCCGTCTTCCAATCCCATACGCTAATATCAGTAAAGAATACATTAGTCCTTCTCTTCCCAATCGTATATAGCCTCATTAAGATAGCCCCACTCAAAAATAAATAAAAATAAACACATACACCATGCAATTATAAGCATCAGCAGCAACAAGATGAGACTCATACTGATGAAACAAGAGGCGCGTTGCTTCTGTCTCATTATACACTGAAATGATCTGCTCTTCCCAACGGCTAGTCCCTAAACACCCAAGTAAGATACTCTGTACACCTCTTCTCTCTCTTCTCTCTCTTTTCTCTCTCCTATTCTTACCAGCCCTGCCTTTGGTTGCATTTGATTCTCCCAGGATGGTTTCATTACGTGCTCTACGCCATTTACGCTGATTGTAAACCACACTGCCTGGCTCATCTGCTTCTGCTGCCTACTCATCTCTTATCAGCTCCACCCTCATCCATCTCCCCTGCCCCACTTACTCGCATCTGTGGCTCTGTAAAGTATTCACAGCTCCAGTCATAAAACCCTGATACAAGCGGCAGTGTGCTTTCTGCCTCATTCGCACCTCCTGCCTCCTTATCAGAAACAGACTCAGTCCCGCGCTGACGGCCTTGACGAGCATTGGCAGCAAGAGCCATGGCAGCAGAAGAGACAGAGGAAGAAGAAGAGGAGGAGGAAGAAGAAAAGGGCCCCTTGCTAGCTCCCAACAAAGAGGTTGCATGCTGTGTCAACGGGCTCACCATTCTTGCCACATCGCGTGGATTGGGTGCATGCTGATCATAGATCCCTGTTGTACTCAAATTACCAAAGTTATAGATGGTGCGAAGAGTAGATGCAAAGGACACTGAGCGAGTGAGTTTAGCAGGTCGACGTCCCGTAGCAGCCGACAAGGACACTGAGCGATGGTCATCGTGGTTCGCCAAGGACTGAGCACGGTCCATGCCAGAGTAATTCGAGTCCAGTGCATGTAGAGAGTCTCGCACAATAGAAGAGGCATACTCACTCAATGCAGGTGTGCTCAGTAGCATGGTATTGATATAATCCACAACGATGGATGCTGTTTGAGAAACAATAGGGTGGGGATCCACCGACAGATTGAGGAGGGCTTTCCACATCACAGCATAGACAGAGTCATAGCTGGTCGTGCCAAAGGAGTGGTCTGTTGGGGTGGGACGCCACTCTGCAGGTCGTGCACGGTGTCCTATTTTCCGATCTTCTGAATGTAAATTGCGTTGGTTATGGTCTTCTTCAATGGTTTGACTAGCAGCAGCAAGGAATTTAGCTGGACCCACTTGGTGCACAATATGGGACAAAGCCACGACAAATTCCTTGCGCACAATAGGAGAGCCATCCAACATGGCAGACAAGGCAAAAATAGCAATGTTGTGTTCTATATTGGCAATCTGCTCTGTTTTGTTGGGGTCTCCTAGAAAGGTCCCAAGGGCATACATGGCTGATGCACGCACTTCAGGAACACTGTCTGAGAGAAGGGCACATAGTTTCTCATGTCCGTTTTCAGCAACGGCGGCTAACTTGGCCTCACTGTTGTTCATCCATACTTGAGCAAGACACAAGCAGACCCATTGTCGCAGGAGAGGGTCAGGGTCTCTTACGTGGGCTAGACATGCAGCAATGACATTGCCACGAAGACATGCCTGTTGTCCCATTTTGAAATCTGTACAAAACACAGAGAGAATAAAGGCACTCATGGCACGATGTTCAGAGACATGGGGAATACTGAGCATGGCATTGTTAGGTGTCAGAATGTTAATAAAATAGGCATAGCCGTGGTCTTTTAGCAGGTCATTTTGGCAGGATCGATCTACAGCAAGAATACGGGCCCATATAAACACCAACACAGGCTTCAGTTCAGCTGCTGGACTCTGGAGCAGTTTCAGCACATAAGGAAAGATGCCCACTGACAGGGCAGCATTGACAGCCCATGCACCTAAATCCAAGAACCGACTGAGTAAGATCAGCGCTCTCAGACGATGCACTTGACTAAGAAGCACCTGCAGTACAATGGGCAGTTGTTCTGGGATCTTTGGGTTGACAGCCCCCTCTGATAACCAGACCTCAAAGGCTGTGAGCTGTTCAGCAAAGAAAGTGCTGGATTGGTACTGGTACGCAGGTCCTCCTGATTCTGCTGCTAATAATGCAGGCAGCTGGAAAAGACACATATCGACAGCAAGATCCCATGATTGCCACATTGGATGGTCGTGTGTCTCTGGCAGGGCAGGTGTGGACATGGGTGTGCATTGGTAAGAGCGCATGATTCTCTCTGCCAACAAGTAGTTTCTAAACATGGAGGCAACGGTTAAATCCTGACGAAACAGACGCTTAAACAGTTCAGGATCGTCTTGCAGTACACACCACGCAATTGTGTCTGTAACAGCAGTAAATATCCAATTCAATTCACCCAAGGGAGTTCTTCTCTCGGTGGCTCTTCCTGGTAGTCTTAGAACCATTTCCATAGTAATGTTAGAGGTGAGGAGAGGGTTACGCATCACTACCCATCGCAGTGACATTTCAATAGGCGTAGTGAGGCAGGCAGTGAATACATCGGCAGGCAGATCTGGGTTCATTGGCAGTGTCTCTGTAGGACCACACGCTGCCAGTTGAATACTATCTCTCCACGCTGAACTGGGCAATGCTCCCTGGTGCTGCTGAGCCAGTCGAAGGGCTTCTGTGTCGCGTTGCTCAGCAAACCGATTAAAGGCATTGATGATATTGCCAGCCGAAGAACAATCCCATACATAAATCACAGGCGAGCCAAGCCATGATTGCAAGTCAAACAGAGAGACAGGAATGTATTGCGTGTAATTGCGATTGAATACCCAGATCTCACCACTGGCGGTGGGTTTGGGCACACCATGTCCGTTGTAATGAAACAGAATCCGCTCCTCTTTTGCATTGCGTCTCATTTGGCAGCATACCTTTTTGGTTTCCTCAACAGAAGGATCCAACGACAGCTTGAATCGAGTTCGGCCATTGATATTCTCGTATTGGGTGTGGAGGTTCTTTCCAATGGCTTCGAGGGATTTCAAAGGGACGAGTAGAAAGGGGTCAATCCAGCATTCGAACTTAGCACAAGGACTTGTCTTTACAACATCTGGTGGGTCAGTACCAATATTAAGACACACCACAAGAAGACCTAGTAGGATGTTAAAAGCAGAGTCAAAGAAGAACAGGCAAGTGGAGTGTGTTTACTTGCCTGACACTGTTTTTATGCGTTCTCTTAGTCGCTAGTAAAAGTTGCAAGAGTGAAGGGAGGATGAGTTGCCTTTTTTTATTTATTTATTACTATCATTATTGCCAGTGCTAGAAAGAAACGAGGAAGTCTAGGAAAAAGGCAGGGGAAATGGAATGAAGAAGGCTTACCCAGTCGAGTAGAGTGTTTTGTCCGTTAGGGTTGGCATGGGCAAGTGTGTCATGTCTTTTCTCAGAGTAATAGAGGAATCTCATAATATCTTCTTCGTATGTTTCTTCGTCAAATCCATGACGGACAGATGACAGTGGGTTGATAGTGTCATGTCGAGTGTTTTCTTGTGAGGGTTCTGGTAAAGCGTCTTCATTTCTAACACCTGCTTCTCCATTAACGAGTGTGCTGCTGGTACTTCTAGCGTCTTCGTTGGTGGTAAGATCGTGGTTGAGTGGTAGTTGTATGGCAGTTGGCATTGGTGCTACACATACAAGGGAGACAGTATAGAGTGAGATATCGACACTGCAGTACTGGCAGTAGAAGCTTACCAGATAAATCACACTCTTCTTCACTTGATAATAAGAATAAGAGTAAGTGAGTTTATGTGTGGAGTATGAGTGAAGGGAATAAGAAGAAGAGCAGTAGCACTGATATTAATGACAAGAGAAAAAAAAGTAAATAAAAAAGTAAATAAAAGAAGAAGAGCAGTGTTGGCTTTGTTTTAAATAGATACAATATCAAAGTGTAGGTAAGTGAGTCTATCTAATTGATGATGAGGATGGCGTGACTACTCTCTTTAAGTGGGGACTCATTTATTTATTTCCACATTGAGTTGTATCCTGTCCACAGTAGATTAGAGTGTATATTAAAATATAGATTAAAATATAGAATGAAATGTTATTATTATTACTTTTTCTTTTCTTTTTCACTGTTCTTGCTCAACATAGCTTTGACTTGCATAAGTCCGCTAACAGATCCATGGTCCGATCTTCTCCAATGTCTTTATGACTTGTTGTACTTATGGCCCTTTCTATAGCATGAAAAATAAACAAACAAATGAACATATAGCGCATAATAATAGCACTACTACTCTTCTACTGCTAAAATACATTAAAGGACAAGTACAGGGCTGTTGTTTCTTATTCTACAGTCACTGTTCTCTGACTCTTCTGTATTTGTTCTTTTCAAGACTGCTAATATAGATCAATAGATCAATAGACAGTGAAATAGACAGTGAAATAGACAGTAAAATAGGTAGCCATGGATATTCACAAGAGACAGTAAAAGACCACCCCAACCATTGACCATGGCACGTCACTCATTAACAACTATGTAAAATAGACGTGAAAAGAGAAGCACGTCACTCTTCTCTTCTTGTCCTCTTTTATTTATCACTCTTTTATCCCTCTCTTCTCCTTGACACTTCTATAATGAGCGACGATGACTTTATGCTTGAAGATGATGAACAGGTAAACACCCAAACTAAAAGTGTTTTCTTCTCTTCTATATAAATAAACAAACTTACTTATGAAATAGGACTATGACTTTGACTATGAAGAAGGCGATGAGGAAGAGCTGCCTGATGTGAATATGGAGAATATGTACTATAATGCCAAAGGTACTTTAGAGTGTTCTGTTGATAAGAGGAAAAGAGAGTGCTTTTGACTCAATGACTGTTTATTTATTCATTCTAGCAAGAAAGGAGGATGATCCCGAAGGTGCTGTTGCCGAGTTCCAGAGTGTAGTGGATGCTGAAGAAGAAAAGGGAGATTGGTAAGCTACACTCAGGTCAAACCTCACCTTATACTGTATGGGGTTATTAGGGGATTCAAGGCATTAAAGCAAATGGTCAAGATATCTTTCCAATTGAACAGATTTGAACAGGTAAAAGGAAGAGCAGGGGAGAAGGAGAGAGAGAAGGAGAGAGAGAGAATCTCATACTGTTCTCTTGGGTGGTGTTTGCATAGACACTTCTCTATTACCAACAGCTACTCACTTATATCAAATCTTCCGTCACTCGCAACTATAGCGAAAAGAGTATCAATAATATACTCGACTATGTATCCACAGCAGATAATATGTCATTTATGGAGAGATTTTATGAAACAACCCTTGAGTCTCTTTTTGAGAGTAAAAATGAGGTGTGTTCTTCCTATACCAACACCAACACCAACAAGGACTCAGTATCTATGTATAGCGTCTACGAGTGAAAACCAATTTGAAATTAGCCAAGTTGTGGTTGGATCGTAAAGAGTATGGCAGACTGAACAAGGTACATACATTGGCATCCTACTCAATGTATGGACTCATTGGACTCATCCACACCACAGATTCTCCGTCAATTGCATATTGCTTGTCAAAAAGATGATGGCACAGATGATCAGAGAAAGGGAACTCACTTATTGGAAGTGCTTGCTTTGGAAATCCAGATGCATACAGAGACAAAGAATAACAAAAAGTTAAAGGTGAGAGTATAATGCTACAGATAGATAAGTAGGTAGACATAAGCAGGAAGAGTAAAGGCTAATGATGGAGTCTATAGGAATTGTACCAGCAGTGTATTAGTATCAAATCAGCCATCCCACATCCACGTATTATGGGCGTGATTCGTGAATGTGGTGGTAAAATGCATATGAGTGAAAGTGAGTATCAGTGGCATAGGAGGGGTAGGACTTATACCCTATCTAGAGCAGTGGGATGATGCACAGACAGATTTCTTTGAGTCCTTTAAGAACTACGATGAAGCAGGAAGTCCACAGCGTATTCAAGTCCTCAAGTATTTAGTATTAGCTACCATGTTAACAGAGTCACAGATCAACCCATTTGATTCTCAAGAGACTAAACCGTAAGTGTCTATCTGTATCTTTATAGGTAATGATGCTCTAATTAGGTATAAAAACGACAAGGAGATTGTAGCCATGACCAATCTTGTGAGTGCCTACCAAAGAAAAGAGATCCACGAATTTGAGAAGGTATTGAACAGTAAGTCAGTAGAGATCCACAAGATAGATCCACAGACACAGAGCTGATACTCTCATTGTCTATTCTATTAGTCAATCGTGCCTACATTATGGGTGATACCTTTATTCGTGCCTACATTGATGATGTACTTAAGAATATCCGTACACAAGTCCTTATTAAACTTATCAAGCCATACACAAGAATAAACCTGGAATTTATCTCCAAGGTAAAACGAAAACAAAAATCCCCAAGAAAGACATTTAATATCAATATCCCATGAATAGCAACTCAATATCTCTGTCGAAGAAGTAGAAGAATTGTTAGTGGGTCTTATTCTTAATGAGAAGATAGCAGGCAGAATTGACCAGGTGAACTCCAGGCTTGAACTTGATAGAAAGTAAGAAACATACACACATACACACACACATTTATATACGAGATGGATTGATTCATATAAAATAGGCTGACGGACACTCCTCGGTATGAAGCTATTGAGAAATGGTCTGTCAATGTTTCTCTATTGAAAAGCACTGTCATTGAAAAGGCAACGTAGTATTTAGTAGGCTCAATGCATACTGCTGCTGGAGAAAGAAAGAAAGAAAGAAAATATACAGACAAGTATGTGTATTTTATGCTATGATGCCAATATTCTACATACAATGTGATAGAGGGTCATCTACCTATCTCCTTATTCATACATAGACATAGACATAGATATGCATCTACATCTACATAGGAGATGCTTCAGAATCCAAAGTTATTGCTCTGATTGTAGCCAATATGGTTCAGTGCTGATAATAGCTGTAGTCTTGCAGTAGGAATGTCATCATAGTTGAGAGCACTAATAGCCCACTTAGCATTCTTCTGAGCATCAGCAATGGATGTGTCACTGATGAACTGAGGACTAGAAGTAGGTTGGGGTGGGTAGCCAGCGACAAGGGATGTTGGCTGTGGAGCAATGTCAGGAGCAGGAATCGAGTGATTGGTTCCTGTGTTTGCAGGCACATGAGGCATAATAGTAGGCACTGTGGGTGGTGTGGGTGGTGTGTCAAAGAGCATGGAGTCATCCTTGTCTGTAGGTGTAGAAGGCAAAGGAGCAGTGAAGTTGGAGGGTGGACTAGGGAATTCTGAGATGGTAGGTGTAGTGTGTCTTACTACAGTGGGAAGAGAAGGAGGAGCATTTTCAGAAGTAACTGTGTCTTTGGGAGCAGGTGTTGAGTCTACTGCTGTTGAGTCTAGTTCTATATCTTTCTGCTCTATACCACCAGGGGGTCCTGCCATGGGTGTTCTTCCTTCTCTTAGAGCCTTGAGGATATCGGCAGCCTTCCATTTTGCATACTTTATCTTTGCTTCTATCTCTGGATCTAATTCTCCAAAGGTCTTTAATATCTCCAAAAAGACAGAGGCAGCCACAAATGTCTTTGCTGTTTTCCTACATCAACACATCAATTCCCATATTGCCCGGATTCCTCTAGTAGTAACAGTCGTAGAGCTTACTTTGATGCCTTTCCTTCTCTATCTTCGTTATCAGCATTAAGAAATACCTTGAGAGCAAAGTTCTCTACGTGAGCATAGCCCACAAGATCATCGGTGATAGCTTCCTTGAAGTCACCAAGTGTGCTCTTGAGCTGGTCAATACAGAGATAAGCACATCAATATCACTACTAAAGGAGTGCTTGAGGAGAATATAAACAGTCCTTACATGTTCTAGAGAATCCAGCAAGTGTGACAAATAGGCAGTTGTCTGTTCAGTCTTGGGTCCTTTTGTAATGGCAAGTTGGATGGCATAATACTGTGCTATATGTTTGTGTATAGGTATTTGTAGGTATATTTATATTAATATAAACACACTGGTACAGGTTAAACACTTCAGAGTAGTTACCATAATAGGCTATCGTAGGATCTCTTTGAGCCAGTTCTTGGCTTCTTTGTATAAAGGGCGAAATGTACTTTAGCTCTTCTGGAAGACTCATTTTTTCTTTCTTTATTTCTTCTCTGTTCTTTACTAAGATGTTCTTTTGAACTTGTTTCTCGGTTAGAGGTGTCGTACTGGCCTCTTCTGTCACGCTTGATATCCTTTAAAAGACCGATGGTGTGTAGATTTGCGTTGCGTCACTGGATCTATAGGAGTGTTCTATATCTCCAGTACAACTTGTACTTTCCAGTACAATAAGAGTGTAGACTAGAAAGTGACTGTATTGTATGAGCCTACTGGTGTGCCGATAATTAAGGTAAGGTACAATGAATAATAGCAGGGTAGTTAATTAACATGTAATAAATAGGGCTATAGGTAAGAGTTGTGTTACTGGGAATACATAGGCCAGTATCCAAAAAGAAAAAAGAAAAAGAAAATAAAAGAAAGGTCAAATAAATAAAAGACTACAGCTGTCGTAGAACAGTACCTCTCCACAGTCCATCTGTACAATAACAACACTGTCAGACGGGTGGATTCATGCGATACTATGAGATGGATCTGTTGAAGGAGTGTGTTTAAACTCAGCCACTCAATAGACTTTATTAGAGATGCATTGTGAAGAGTGCAATGACATCTATCCCAAGTATCATCTCTATCTACTCATTTACACAGGACTGTAGACTCTTATTGTAAACAAAAAAGACACCTTGCATAAGTTATTAGGATCCAATCTCAAAGGTTAGTCTATTTATTTATTTAGTCTATAATTTCAGCTGCTTCACTAGGAAATAGCACTCTTCTTTGGTATTACATTCTACTTGTAGTTGGCATTCAATAAGAACATACGACTAAAGACAAGCATTCCACGAGAAATAGGAGGCTGCATTGTATGAAGTGCCATCCAGTACTTGACACCACGGGATATATTATCCATATTATTATTGATAGAGCGCCTAAGAAAGAAAGAAAGAAAGAAAGAAAGATGTTAGGCCCATTTGCTGCGTTGAATGATGAATAGCTTACATGCCACGCTCTTCAGCAGCCTGCTTGAGCTCAGAATCACTCAGTGTATCCACACCTTCCTTGGCCAAAAGCTACTTTGAATGAATAAAACATAAAGTCAACTCTCCTACCTTATCATCTTCAAGCAAATAGTCCATGTGCTTATCCAGACGTCTCTTCAATATACCCTGAGTTCCCCATCCAGACAAGTTCATGAACCTAATCAACAAGATCAGAAACAGATACCAGTGTACAAGTAGCAATAGGACTTCTACACTGTAAGATACTCACTTGCAGTAGGAGGCCAAGTGCTTCTTATCAATGCGTGCAAGATCAAAGTCAAAATCATAATTCTTGGAAATAGCCGTAAAATTGCGAACACTCAAAAAGTCCTCGGGTGTGATCTGTGAATAGAAAAGACAACTAAGTCCCAAGAAATATCCCCAACATCTCCTTCCTTTGACTTTCCGTTGCTTACATTTTGGATCTTTTCAGAGGATTTGATAACATTCATGCACATCGTCTGGCGCAATTTGTCCAGTTTTTCACGCTGCTTTTCCTATTTTTTTTTAAAAAATAAAATAAAATAAAAACAAAAACCAGTGAGTACTTACACTCTCTTGGAATAGGTATATAAAATACCCCTACACACAATGACTTACAATTTGGCTCTCTTTCAGACAGGTGCTGGGGACTACTCCAGGCACAAACATAATCAACAAAGGAATCTGCAAATGTACAAAGCATTATTATTAATATTAATATTATTATTTGGTCATCAACCCCTCTTCTCCAAGTACATTGACTTACAGATTCTGGGAGGATACAAAAGACAACACCAAAGGGTATAAGCTTAAGGACATCTTTTTCGGATCTATAAATCTATAACACAAATTTGTATACGTTTCTCTTGCTTTGTTTCTCTTGTCCATTTACCAACTGAAATTCAGAGCGGCTCAAGACATAGCCTTCCTGCTGAACCTTTCTTTTAAGTTCCTTGGCTGTCTTTCTGTTGCCCCAGAGAAGTTTAATGCCGTCCTTATAAAAGACAACCAAATCCTTGGAATACTTTATGAATCTCACAATACGAGAACCCGACTCTTTGACAGCTTCAGCTTCTACTCTATCCAAAGGCTTCTCCACTGCATTAGATGTTATATGTCCTTTGGAATGGTGTTGAGGAGCGACAGAAGAGAAGAAACGGGGGGTTTTCAAGATATCAAAATGGGTGCTGTTTCCTAGGTGTCTACAGAAAGAAAACAATACATCAACACACATGTTTTTTTTTTATAATTATTATCAGTGTTATTATTATTATTATTATCATTATTAGAATAGCAGAGTATTACATTCTTTTGCTGTTTGCAGTGACTAATGAAGGATAGGCAACACGCAGACATCCACTCGCTTGGTCATAACAAGGGCGGATACTAGGCACCCATCTGTATCCACACATGTTAAGTCTGTTATCTCTACACAAAGACATCATCTCTAGGATATACCTTGCAGTGCCCAGAGTCAATTGACGTCTAACAACGGAGGAAGCCATAAAAGAAGAAAAGAAGAAGCAGGGTAGGGTAGGGTTAGAAAAGAAGAAAAACCACCTGGAAAATACAGTCACACGATGAAGAGTGCCACTGTCGATCCTGAGTTTTCATCATTGGCGTTTTGTTGTACGGAGATCTTCTTTCTTGCTAATAAATATATAGACATAGAAAGAAGAAGTAGGCTCAGGGCATTGCTTGGATGTACCACTCTATTCCAAACCATACTCTTGGATTGTCTCGTCGTCTTGGTTCAAATGGGTCACTGTCATCTTCCATGGTATCTACTAAGGAATAGCAACAAGAGAGATAAGGATTGGATAGAAAGTCATTGGATAGACATCCTCTTTCATTATAGAATAACCGTGACATTGATAGGCACACACCTGAAGATGAGTGGGGCCTGTGCTAATGTCTGGATCTTAAATCCAATAGGGATATAGATTGGTTAACGTGTTAAAGAAGTATGCATTCTCTGGGATGAATTATAGATCTATCAATATAAATAGCAAGAGAAGTTGTAAAATGGCTACCATTGACTGATATTCTAGATGCTGTTGACTTGATATTTCTAATCTACTTCCATATATATATATATATATATATATATTTGTGTATAGAAATAGACCTGTAGATGACTGCATTTATTGTCATTAGTATTGAGAGTATACTCTTTTTATTGACATTATAGATAGAATAGCATATATGTTAATTATCAACAACATCTGAAGAACACAAAGAGATAGAGTATAATCATAATGTAATGAGTAGATTAAGCTCATGATAGAACATATTCTATTCTATTCTGTCATGAATAGAAATGAGATCGTGCTTTTATGAGATATCTCTGTAAAGCAATGGTCAATGTCATCGTTATTATAGATGAATACATTCATAGTAGACTGTTCTATCCATGGAAAAGCAATAAAAACACCTCTGATAATGTAAAGAAAGACTAAGATCTATGGATCAGAAAATCCTTGGATGCACGGAATAGGCAAATTTGGCTTCTTTAATAACAGGTTGGAATGTAGAAGATGTACCTACATAGAAATCAATCAACCAATATATAGGAAGCAATATATAGGAAGCAATATATAAAAAGCAATATATAAAAAGCCACAGTTTAAGCTAGAATTCAGTCTATTCAACTGTCATATAGAAACCATGCTCAGTGGGATCAGAGTTTCATAAGTCACGTGCCATAAGTCCGTGCAGTAGCCGGTCCTCGGGTCAGGTGAAGATGTCTGTTGAGTACTCTCCAGGAAGAGTCTCTCTTCCGCATCCATAAAATGGCTCCTCAGCAGAAGTCTGGTCTCGCTGTTGGTCTCAACAAGGGCCACATTGTCACTCGTCGTGAGTTGAAGATTACTCCTTCTTACACCAAGGGCGTACGTATGATATTAGATTCAATGGATGGATGGATGGATGGATAGAGACAATAGATACATCTCTATACGGATAAAGAAATATAAATGTGGATAAACACACAGAAAAAGAAGAGTAGAGGAAAAGAAGAAGAAAAAAGAAAGGAAAAAGACTATGAAATTCAGAAAAGACTGGAATGAAATGTCTAATGCTTGTCCATGACCATGCATAGGCTTCCTCCAAGCGTACCACCTTTGTCCGCAGCATTGTGCGTGAGGTCGTTGGTTTCGCTCCCTATGAACGTCGTGTCATGGAATTGATCAAGAACTCCAAGGACAAGCGTGCGAAGAAGCTCACCAAGAAGAGACTCGGTACATTCCTCCGTGCCAAGAAGAAGATTGAAGAGTTGTCTTCTGTCATTGCTGAGTCCCGTCGTCATTAAGCAACTCCACTTGCTTAGAACAGACAAAATAAAAATAAAACAGACAGTTTCTTGTGGGTTACTCCGTCATTTGCTGTGTGTAATAATTGTGTATACAAGTGTATGGAGAATCAGTTGAATACAATGGGAGTTTCTTTTCTCTATCTTTGGGGCTATGAGCTTGTAGAAAGGAGTGTTCTTGTTCATAAGAATGAATAAGCAGGGGTTATTGTCTCTTCAGTGGCACTGAGTCACTACGAAAGTGCTACTAGATTACACTTTTATGCAGTCGCTGAGGATATGTACAGTGCGTCTATAAATGACTTTTTCTTTCTTGAATGGATGCCAGTAATTGTAGTCTGCATTGGATGTCTACTTTTATGACGATAAACATCAATAGAAAGAGGTTATTCTACTGACAGTATACACTATAAAGTAGGTAGAGCTGTATTCAAGGTAGACTATAGCAGACATTTGTATGAAGAAATACAACTTCATACACATAGTAAGTATTGATCGTAGGATTAACAATAGAAACTTAATTGTTTATTATATTTTGTTAATTAGAATAGGCACAGTCTGGGGAGTCATGATTTAGCATAAAGATGAATGCATTTTGGTGTTACATTCTTAGCTTTGGTATATACTTCCTGCTGATTCATTGTAATAGGATCTGTAGCTGTTCTACTATAGATACTATTTGTATCTTGACAGTAGTAGTGCTAATCATAAATGGATGTAGACTCCAGATAGGGAATACCTCTTATAGCCAACATCCTTTCATATACTATAGGCAGTTCTCTTATTAAACTATTACTAATAAGAAGAGTAATAAGAAGAATATAATGTCCAGTGTATTCTTCCTATTCTTAGTGTTGCCTCCGACTCATGTTGGTGGCAAGGTCATTAATAATCTAAAGAAACATTCCCTCCCTATTATGAATCGGAGCCCCCTTTATCCTCACCCCTAACAGCTACTGAGGTTAGTGATGTTCTTCCCAGATCCTCGGTTGAACGTATCTTAGTGCGACTTAATCAGGAGCAAGTTGAGATCTTGTAAGGATAAGTGTTTTATGATTCACTGTAAGCATGGTAACGTAAATAGGGATAAATATCATACTCCAAGATTTCGGGGTGCTTTTAGCAATAATCTAGCATCCCATTCCGTCATGACTTGAACTCCTATGCATAATCTGTTCTATTCTTACAGCATAGTCCTTTAGATTAACCAGATGTACATTGGATGTTACTGCTGGATAAGATCGAGTTGATCGTTCTTAGAATGATTTGAGTTCTTCCAAGTACAAAAGACTGGATGGTTTTCTTAGTCTGTCATTTTCTTATTGGATTAATGATCTTCCCACTCGTGATATTTTAATTGCCTTGGTATCCCCTTCTCACATCACAGTATTGAATAGGATTCACTCTTTTATGTCCCACGACCAATGAGTTATAGTGATGCAGAATCTGAGAGCGGGTATAGTCATATATAGTATTGATTTGCACGTTGTGATATTGATATGTTAGGAATCTACTGTAAAGAACTAGTTTGACTAGACAGACCTCTATTTTGTTCGATCTATAGTTATGAGATTTAGAGTAATTTAGATCGCCCAATTAGACACTTTTCATGTACTGCCGCCTTCTCTATCCATGGGCTAAACGTGTTAATAATGAGACTATACTTCTTAAAGACACTCATTGAATGCCTTATTCCATAGCTAGAAATATCTTACAATAGATTCAGATAGATGAAACTAAATAATAGTAAATTATAGAACAATTTCCAAAGAATAGGGCTAATTGACTATTCTCCCTAACAAAAGGCTTGGTCATCTCTTTTGTCCATTCTGTCTACTTTCGCCATCACAGATGCATTCTCGATTTACTCTTTAAATTCAATAGTATATTCTATAATGATAGTTATACCCCCATATGAAAATAGAAGATCGAATGTCCAGGGATCAAGATCGTTCTGAGTTAATCGGAAGATCCGATACCTGTCCATTAAGGCATGTCTTCATATACCAACACCACCGTACATCTCCATGCATCTTGGTAAGGATCATAGCAATCAAATATAGATAATTGAGCAGGAATGTGTATATGTAGGTAGATAGGCAAATAGATAATCAAGCCGATAAATGAATACATACCTACTTCCATAGGTTACATTTTACAGGGAAGCAATGTATAGTAAGATAAGTTTTAAGCAGTTCAATCTATTCTACTTGATAGTTATTGCACTCTGTTTCTAACAGCAAAATTCATGACATTTTTCTCTACTTAATACTTAATATTACTATTATTATTACTATTATTACTATTATTATTACTATTATTATTACTATTATTATTACTATTATTATTACTATTATTATTACTATTATTATTACTATTATTACTATTATTATTACTATTATTACTATTATTATTACTATTATTATTACTATTATTATTACTATTATTATTACTATTATTATTACTATTATTATTACTATTATTATTACTATTACTATTATTACTACTATTATTATTATTATCATCTTAGTAGCCATAAAAACAGAAAGACAGATGAAATCACCCACCCAAACCATGCATAGGAAAACCCATCTTGGCCTTCTTCAATGTCAGCGTGACTGATTTTCCTCTCACAACCTTGAACTGTCTAAAATCACCAGCCATTGTTTTTTCCAAACACCTTCTACAGCCATGGCCACTCGCCCACCACTGACTGGACTTGTTCGACATGTGTCTAATCTCTTGAAGGGTGGACTGTTAAAGAGCAATCCTGTCTGGCTCCCAGTTCTTCAGGCAAATCCCCCGGGACCTTCCATTATCCGAGCCCAAAACCCCATCACCAACGTGTCTGCTCAGACTGAATTCGAAGCCTTACTGAGTAAGCCCAAGCCTCACTCCACTGCTTCTCGTCACCAACAAAAACACCTGCGCACCAGACCCCCACGACCACTTCCTATTGTTTATCCCGAAGACAAACTGAGAAGACAGTTCTATAAGGACCACCCCTATGAGCTGGCAAGACCCAAAGTGCTTGTTGAAGAAGACTGCGAACAGAACCGCACAGACTTCAGTCAGCTCTTACTACCTGGCATGGACTCACGTGAAGTGGATGGTGAAGTGTAAGTGCACTGCAGGAGAGCACCCTTAATAACGCTGTAGTGTGATTAAATACCAGCTTCATTTGATGATCTACGAGAAAATGCCCGAGAGAAAAGCCTATGCCAAGGCTACGGCTGAATTCTACAAGCTACGTGCTAAGCAAGAAGCAGAAGAGAGAGAAGCCAAGGCCAAAATGGACAATCTACTGGTGTCTTTGAATAACAAGAAATGGACTCAGCATGGATTGCGCCTTGAACAACGTGCTTTGAAGCAAGGCCAACAGAATTATTTCTAGACGAGAGAGAGAAAGTGTGTGTGTGTGTGTGTGTGGGGCTGTAGGAGGGAAGAAGTGCATAAAATATAAAAGCGCATAAATACAGATAAAGTCCTTCTTTATAAGAAGACGAGTAAAATACAACAGGTTTATTATTTGTTATGGCTTCAACTTTTTACTGATACTAAAAAAGAAGTTGGTGTCCATAGCAAAATACAATGCTAGTAGTAGTGAAGACACAGAAACAAGTGGAGTGTGTGACGTCAATCATAACTTATGACGTTTGATCCAATAACAAACGACGCTCGTCTGTCAGGAGAGTTCATTTCTCTCATTCTTCATCTTTTTCATTCATTCATTCATTTCTCTTTCCTCACTGCACGCAATCAATGTCCTCCAAAGAAACCACCTATTACGGCGTTTCTAAGCCTTTATCACTGGCCACATCCACACCCAACGACGAACGCCTGAGGGATGAACTTGAAAAGACACTCAGGAGACATAGCATGTATGAGAGTAATGAAAAGACACTCTTACGGTAAGAACCTGCAAAAGTTGTAGCCATTTATGTCTATACTAGACAGAAAGTCCTGGAAGAGCTTGAAAACTTGACCCAACAAATGGTAGCCAAGATTTGTAAAGAACAAGGCCTTTCCGAAGCAAAAATAGCTCAAGCAGGAGGAATTATTCGAACATTTGGCAGTTACAGACTGGGCGTCCATGCTGCAGGTAAAGTGTCCGCACTAATATATCTATACCTATATACTGTCTAATGTTCTACTCTACTCTATGTTATAACAGACGCTGATATTGATGCTGTCTGCATTGTCCCTAAATATGTGACAAGAGAGCATTTTTTCGAAGAATGGTATACAATGCTAAGAAATCAACAGGCTGTTAAAGATATCACAGTAAGTAGGCTGATGATAGTCTCTCAAGGATTGTGTTGACTTTATGAGTAGACTGTAGAAGATTCTTTTGTGCCTGTTATCAAGTTCAAGGTGTACGATATCTCCGTAAGTCTTTTTGTTTTTGTTTTTATACCTATAAACAATAGAGAATTTACACAAGAAACAATGAATAGGTAGATCTTGTGTGTGCACAGCTTCAAGTACAAAGTGTGCCCAAGGGCATCGATGTTAATAACAGTTCACTATTGCAATCCCTGAACACACGATGTCTTCGTAGTATCAATGGAACTCGAGTAGCCGATGAAATTTTATCGCTAGTTCCCAATGTATCTGCCTTTCGTGTTGCACTGCGATGTATCAAACTGTGGGCCACAAGACGAGCTATCTACTCCAATACATTAGGCTTCTTTGGTGGAGTAGCATGGGCACTACTAGTAGCAAGAGTATGCCAACTGTACCCAAAGGCATGTGCTAGTACTATTGTTAGCAAGTTCTTTATGATTGTGGCACAGTGGGCATGGCCATCTCCAGTTATTCTGAAGCCTATTGAAGAAGGCCCCGGGGTTTCTTCATTAAAACCATGGAATCCAAAGGTAGTTGTTGTTTTTACATTAAACAGTAGCCACTATCAACTTAACACTTTCTTTTATCTTTCTGTAGACCAACCACCGCGATAGAACTCATATGATGCCTGTCATTACACCTGCCTATCCCAGCATGTGCGCAACCCACAACGTATCAAAGTCCACAAAAGCCATTATTCTTGGTGAATTAAGAAGAGCAGCGTGGATTGTCGACAGAATAATGATAGGTTCCTTATCCTGGGATCAACTCTTTACTGAGCACACTTTCTTCACCACCTACAACCACTACCTGCGGATCGTCGCTAGTAGTGATACATATGAGAACAACCTGAAATGGTAAGCAAAGACAGTGGATCCATAAAGAGCTTACGATCTGTCCTAGGGGTGGATTAGTAGAGTCACGTTTACGACATTTGCTCGTACGATTAGATACCACTGATGGTGTTGCATTGGCACACCCATTTGTTCACGGTTTTGATGATACTTATTCTTATAAGACACATGAAGATATGACTGACATACTGACCGGGAATGGTCGGACAGAGAACCTCATCCACCGCGATAGTAGCCAGCAGTGGCAGAGTGAGTCAGGAGTGATCTACACAAAGACATTCTATGTTGGGCTTTATTTTAAGGTCAACCCAGGTAAATCAATGCATTATTTAGATACCAAGAAACCTAGGGTACAGCCATGATTCCTTGGTCAACAAGAACAGTGGTGTAGCAAATGAAATCCCAGTACACTTTGAGTGTGTGCTCTGATGTTTATCTTTCTTTTTAGCACTCCACACTTCATATCCTCTTATGGATATCACTGCATCGATGAACATATTCAAGGCAAAAGTAGAGAGCTGGAGTGACTATCAACAGGGTAGGATGTGTATATATCTTGGTTACGTAAAAAGGTCAGGCACAACTCACTGGTGTTTATCGATGATGGAGCTCATTCAATGTGTAGTGACATGTTACCCGACACATTAACGAAAAAGGCATCACCAGAGCAGTCTTCTCAGGTTTGTTCCAGCCCTTTTGGAAGCAGTGGTTTGGCAGGACAATGTCTGGGCCATAA
Organism: Spinellus fusiger; assembly: GCA_025094145.1. NCBI lineage: Eukaryota > Fungi > Mucoromycota > Mucoromycetes > Mucorales > Phycomycetaceae > Spinellus > Spinellus fusiger. The sequence continues at coordinate 263,824 of JALLLS010000020.1, read as the reverse complement.
GATATTGATGTTGTCCTATAGCCTACGTCCTTTTCAGCTTCTGGCACGTCCATGAAATCAAAGGCAGGAGGAGAAAGAGAAAGAGGAGGAGGAGTAGGAAGAAAAAGAGGACATCCAGAAGAAATTACTCATATAGCTATCCCCCCTTCCCATGGTGTGATGCGGTACGGACCATCCGTGGCTGATACTTCAGTAGGCACCACTGCTGCATTCATTTAGTCAGCCAACATTGGTTCTTACCGAAGAATGGGGGTGAGGAAGTGAGGTATGGACATGTCCAGACTTTGACTCCAGATTATCAACGGGTAAGGATTGTTATGGTTATAAAAAGAATTGTAGCTTGTCAGAAGCAGAGTTCCATGATACTATGGCTATTTTACGGATACAACCTTGTCGATAGCCCTACATATTAGGAAAAGAAAGAAAAAAGAAAAAAGAAAAAAAAAATACATATGAAAAGAGTATAGTCAGTCTGTTGATAAGAATGAGAATTTATGAATTTTTGGTAATAGTTTAAATCTTGATAATCTTTCTTAGACGATTAAACTGTGAATTATATTTTTATATAAAAAGTGACCCTCAATAAGTAGCCGCTTTTTTATTTTAATTCATTTCAAATTCCGGGCTATCTCTATATTAAAAATAACACACTCTTTCTTTTTTTCATAAAACTACTTTTTCATATAATGTCTGACTCATCTAACAATATCAACATTCTTGTCAAAACTTCCGAGATGTATAAGAATTATATCAACTTTAAAACTCGTTCAGTCATTTTGCATAAAGTGCTGAACCTGAAATCTACTCAGGTCGAGGCATCTCGTATGTTCAACGTGCCTACTTCCACTGTAGTATAAAGTGACCCGCCAAATGTAATCGATGGTTTTAAATGCAGCTTTCCTTTTTTATATTCATACTTTATCTTAATAGTGTTATAACTTCATGAATTCATTAGGTAAATACATAAAGCTTTCAATAGATACATAAAATAGTGTATAAAAGACAAGAAGAAAGTTTTATTAGAAGGTTAATTAATAACCACTATGGCCACCCTTGGCATCAATGACAGTCTGGCATCTCCGCCCCATGCTGGCAATGAGGGTGTCTATTGCCTTTGATATTTTACCTCATTCCAGCATCAGGGCCGCCTCTAACTTCTCTTTGGTAAAATATAAACTTCTTTCCTTCCTGATAACCTTCTTGAGGTGGACCCATAGATGCTCAATTGGATTGAGATCAGTATTGTGAGGACCAGTAAGGAAGAGTTTCCACACTCTTTGCTGCCTTCCATTCACGAGTTGCCTTGCTCGTGTGGGGTCTATCATTGTTCTCCTGTAGGTGTTAACTGACTCCAGAGTTTAGAAGAGAGAGAGACATTCGAGCTCGGGGCAGTAGGCTTCTCCCAAGGCATTGATGTGCTTGGCGGAGTGTATCCTGCCCTCCACTACGATCCATCTCCCAACACCCTCCCCACTGAAACAGCCCCATACCATCACTCCACCACCTCCAAACTCCCTTGTTTCCAAGAAACTCTTGGGCTCAAAGGCCGTACCAGGCTGTCTGATGAATTTTGCGCCCCTGTCATAGCTCATCAGTTCTACTCTGGACTCATCGGACCATACAACCCCTTGCCACTGCTCATGGGTACAACCAACGTGCTCATGGGCCCACTGGAGCCTTGCCTCCATATGTTTCTTGGTGAGAAGAGGCCGCACCACTGAACTGAAAGAGTGGAAGCCGATTTCATCAAGGTACTTCAAGGTATTCTCTGAAACCTTAATGGCCATGCTTGCCCTAATGGCTTCCTTGGTCTGATAGAAATCCTTGACTACTGTTCTTCTCAACCGTCTGAGGTCCCCATCGTCCAACTTTCTCTTAAGGCCACTCTTGAGAGAAGGCACGACCAAGCCTGTTTCCTTGTAGCGCTTCACTACGTCTCTCACAGTAGAATCAGGCACATTGAACATGCGAGGTGCTTCGATCTGAGTAGTGTTCAGGTTCAGCACCTTATACAATATGGCTGAGCAAGTCTCGAGGCTGGTCTATTTCTCATACATCTCAGAGGTCTCGGTGAAGATATTTTCAGTGTTGTATGAGTGAGATATTATAAGAAAAGAAGTATTATGAAAGAAAGAAAGATAGTGTCTATTATTTCTAGTATAAAAATATCCCGAAATTTGAAAATAATTCCATTACTTTTTGAGGGTCACTTTAACTCAAAGAAACTAGTGATACGGGTAAACTATCTAAAAAAAAATAATAAAGTGGATCTTATTGAATTTTGTCATTTCTAGATATTATAATGTCTATTACATTTTTCTAGTAATTTGTATTGAAAAAAAAGAAGATAAAGTGAACTTTCTTTTGTAGGATTTTTTTAAAGGTAAAATGAACAAAATGTCTTCAATTATAAAATCACTATAAAATGTGACCGCTAGTGAATAGAGAAGGACTGCTAAAATCAATGATGTCACGAAATCAATACCTTCACCCTCGAAAATAACAAAGGCTTTTCTGCCCCTTTTCTGCCCCTTTTTGTCATCATGAGAAAGCCTATCCACTCTGTAGCACGAAAGCTTGGACGTATGTCCTGGAATAAATACAATTTATTCAACATCGTCAACAAAGATCTTCCCAACCTCAATAACAAAACACTCTTCCAGCAAAAGTGGCTTGCTAAAAAAGAGACACGCGCTTACCATGGAGACCAAGTTAATGAACGCCAATTCAAAAGCAAATTCTTCAACTCTAAGCTTCCTACTGTTCATGAAGGATCCCAAAATTTACCTCACCCAACTGTAGCAGTTTTGACCTATGCCGAATTAGAAAGACGTATTGATTTTGTTATTTTCAGAAGTAACTTTTGTTCTTCTATTTATGCTGCTCGCCAACTCTGTGTTCATGGCAAAGTCAAAGTTAACGGTGCAAAGGTAAATGTTTCTTATCATGGCAGATAACTCAATACCTTTCAAGTTGGCCTTTCCCTCGCATAAACTGAAAGATGGCGACGTGGTTACTGTTGATCCTCATTCCATTCAAATGTTAAAAGGAGAAAAGGAAACTGAGCTGGACTTTGAATTTAAACCTTTCTCTCAGCCTTTCTTGTTTGTGCCAGAGTATTTGGAAGTCAACTATAACACCTGTCAGACTGTGCTTTTGCGATCTCCCATTTCACGGCCTGGACGCTCAGAGATTCCTTCTCCTTTACCACAAGAATTGCACTCTTTAGCATACGAGTACTATGCTAGAAGTAATTAATTGATTATTCCTTCATTCCAGTCAAGAAACAAGACATAGTGGGTATTGATGACTATTTGTTGACATGTACAAAAATATAAATAATATGAATGCCTATTAGAAGTGTTCAATGGGGAATAAGTGTAGTATTCTAGAGTTTGGGATAGAGTAGGACTGATGAACATTCTAGCTAAATCAGAATGACATGGTTGTTCTTTTGAGTAGTAGTAATTGTCTGTAGAGATTGGTTCTTCAATGATTAGTAGTACAGGTTCATAAAATAGAATTGCTAATCATAGTATTTAATGCTCTCTGAAATGCATAGCCTACCATAGAATCTGTACTATTCAACTCGTCTCGCACATACTAATGTTGCATTTGTTTATACATTATGTGTTTTCACAGAGTAGCTTTATTATATTTTTCTATCTTTTCTATCTTTTATTTCCTGTCTTCTTTGTTGTCTATCCTGGGTGCTAGCTGATCATTAAACACAATAAAACACTCCAGATAATGGATAATCAAACCTTCGTCTTTTCCGCTTCTCTCTATGGGAAAGAGTACTACTTTCCATAAAAAGTAGTTGAGCTACACGGCATGAGGATTTTGAGGAATATAGGCTCTCTATCATCAACCTAAACTCTAATAATGTTCTGATTAGCAAAAATAATCCCTCTCCCCCTCTCCCTTTCTAAGTTTTTGAATAAAATGTTTAAGTTTTCCAAGTCGACCAAGTCAAAAACAGGTATATGCATTGTTATTCTTGATCTCTTTAATTTAAATATTGAAGAGATATTATAGCAAATATGGAAGGTTGGTATGTAAACACCAGCACTACTAAATATTATAAATCTGGTAATGCCTTTAATCCTCAACACAATATGTTATAAATGTGTTTTCTCATCAGCCCCCCTCTTTTTTTTGGTAGGTTGTATTTTCAAAGATATTTCTCGTATTTATGCTTATAGACAAACTCAAAGTTAATAGCCTTTTATTATTAAATAAAATAAAATAGTAATAACAATAACGAAAGATACATTTATATTCAACATAGTATGTCATTGAAAAGTAAATAGTTGAATAGAAAAGTACATGTACTTATTCATTTTCTAATAGACAATCTCTGACTTTTTATAACAAAGTAAGTGTTTGGTACAAGATAATTTTGCTAATTCTACTGATTTACATGCGAATAATAGAAAGTTCTATTGCTGCATAAACGAATAAATACTTCAAGAGTATCGTTTCTTCATTGAGATGAGTCTTTTCTATTCGATGGGATTATAGTCTAATGTCTTTATATTATTCTCTAAGAGTAGCTAGAGTAAAAGATACCATCAGTCTGCCATATTTTTTAAAAGAAACAATCTATTCATTTAAACTATATTGTGCTTTATTTTAGTTATTAGTTATAAAGAAGAATAGATCACGATCTACATACAATTTCAAAGAAAACATATTTCACAAATATAGTCTTGGTTACATAAATCAGATGTGTAGATCGTTTGGAAAAACTTAGTATCATAAAAGTTTCCTGTTGTGTAAATAAACTCATTAGTCCCCTTTCATGTGATTTAGATTATATCAATAGTTCGATCATTTTGTTTGGATACCTAGGAGTAGAGTCCAACGATTTCTCTTAGAGTAGCCTAAGATTATGTGCTTCATAAACAGTGATAGATAGAAAGAATTATGTTCTTTCAAACTCCGTATATTTTGTTTCTTTTCTCATCACAGTACTTTTTTCTCATAGTGTCTATACCATCCGACACAGTAAAAGTTTTATCTAATATTATTAATAATAATTTTATTAATAATAATAATAATAAACTCAAAATATACATAAAAGATATTAATATTGAGACTCGTCTAACCATTCTGCACCAGCTGCTGAACATGAACTCTATCCCGAACGCGAGCGTCCCCCCACCCCTCCCCTCCTAAACCTTGGAGTCAGCCAATACCTACAGGAGGACGCTACAGGACCCCATGCGAATAGAGTATATCGAGACAAGACATAAGATGGTGTAAAAATCATTCCTTACCGACCCTCACAAAGTCCTGATCTCAGTCCAATTGAGCATTTGCAGGCCCAGCCCATTGCCAGCATGGAGCGGAGATGCTACGCTGTCATTGATGCCAAGGGAGGTCACATTGACTATTAAGTGACCTCAATAAAATTACTGTTGCATATTATAATCAACATTGTCTTTATTTATTGAAGATTATAAATCTATATCTAAGGAGTTCATAAATCTATAGCACTATTAAGATAAAATATGAAACTAAATAAATAGATAAAAACGAAGTCTGTGTTTGAAAGACTTGGTTTTTTCTTCTTTCGATTGCTTTACGTACTTTGTATTTGAAGTGTTTCTATGTTTATTCTAATTTTCAAACGATCTCATAGAGTGGCTAATATGTCCAATGCGCGAATAGCAACCAAACACCCAAAAATATAATAATTTTTTTTTGAACTTTACGTGCTGTCTTATAATAAGTATTTTATGAAAAATGGCAGATTCTAAAATCTACAATGTACTAATTTTTAATCTTTTAGTCAAGGAACACAGCATTATTTGCATTCTAGAAGGCAGTAAAGAAATGGACATTTAGTGATTTTTTTTAGATAAAAATAATAATAATTATTTAGTGTTCGTGATGACTTTCAGATGATGACAATTATTGCCTTTAGAATTTCAAGCTACACCCCACGAATAATTTATGACAGTTATAGTATTAGTATTAGTATTTGCTTCTGAATAGTAACCTTTCTCAAGCACTAACCTCGACTGCTTAAAGATGAAGAAACATCAGCAAAGAAATGCAGCTCACTATTTTAGTACTATACTATAATTCAGTATTAGTTGTGAGTTTGACCTACCACTCTTATTAATACGAGTTCAAATATACTTCATTTTATCTTTTATATCTTTGTATTCAATAACCACAGTGCAGCTATTTTCTTGTACTTACTGTCAGTAGTTGTGTGATTTGTGCAGTACTGATTTTAATCCATTTATACTAAAGAGTAAAAAATAATATTCAGACCAGATACTGGTCAAGGCTGACATTTTTATATCGACCTTTTTTTTAATTGCCTAATATTTCTCGATTTTCAAACTGAAATATCTTAGAAAAAAAGGTAAGTGATTCTTATGATAAAATAAGCCCAATAAAAATCTAATGGTGCTAGCTTATGCGGAGATTATATAGCCAATCAAAATGATGATTGAAGGCCAAGAGTAAGAGATTCCCCTGAATATAGCCTTATTTATGGAATTAAAGTATGAAACTTTGAGCTGTCATTGTTTGACATCTGTCAGTTTTAGGCTAGATATTATTGCTCTGTATCAAAGTGCATCCCTGGTATCTTTGCTTAGAGCCTCTTCTGAACCAAGTCTAGCTGTATATTCAATCAAACTAGTTTAGCGGTAAAGTCAAGAGTCTGGTCATAGAAAATCTGATGGTCAGAATACACAGAGCTCAACAAACCACATGCCAGTTTAAAGCTGAATAGTCTATAATAATAGGTCAAAAAAGTCTATATGCTAATTTATAGATTTCTCTTATCAAATATATTATATAATAATTGAAGGCTACAACAGTGCCGAAATAGAGATATCAATGTAAAGAAGATAGCCGAGTCAATATGTTTCTAGTCAATATGTTTCTAGTAAAAGTGCTTGTTGGCCTTCTTTAAGAAACTCCAGCCTGATGCACAGTTTTATTATTATTATAGAAATTAGTCTGCTCATTCTGGTTATAGTTAAATTATATGAATTAGCTCATTGAACGCCTACTGTAGTATCCATTTGCAAAGGTGTAGGGTCTCTTATATCTTCATGTATTTTACAAGGAGGTTTGGTTAATTCCACTGATACTCCAGCTTATAAATCTTCCGATGGTTACTTTTTTATTTATTTATTAACCAAACCAAAGACGATAAGTTACTTGATTACCATCCCATAACAATATCTGAGAGCCTAAATCACTGAACTTTGAACTACTGTTAGTATTACAATAGTACCACCAATAAGAATCTATAATTTTTTATCAATATATTTTTATGTGAAATCTACAAAGATGAAGCGCCAATATCTTAAAAGACAGACTTTAGATCTCAGCCATCGATTAAAAATGGCCACCAGTGCTTTACAGGTAAATCAATCTTTATAGAGTACACTTGTTTAAGAAAAAGGGATAGGATACTTTACAATATTCTATTGCTCGAGGTAGAAATAAATAGCCCCTCAGTAAAGCATACTGGTTTTTAAAGATGAATGATTTACTAAGCTTATATCTACTAGTGAGTAACACATATAGACATAGACTAATTTTTCCTCCTAATTTTTGTCCTACTAAAGAAATGTGACAGTAACTGTATGGTTTTTATCATTTAAAAAGAAAAGAAAAGAAGAGACACAAATATAAACACGGACACAAGCAAACACAAATAACTCAGCCTGTGACATTTTTAAAACTCATTTATGTTTTATAAATTCATCAAAAACATTAAAGCTGTTAAGGTATCAATAGATTTAACGTGTAGATTCGCTCTCATTTGTTACAGATTGCCAAGTATTCTATTTGGCAGATATTTCAAATTAGCTACCCATTGATTAGTGTAGCCATTTTATCAGAACAGGAGAGAGTTAAATAGAATGCACATAAATATTTTTAAATACGTAAGCTAAGAAATAGATAAAGGATAAAGGAAAATAAAAATAGTTAAAATAATATAATATTTTCTATCAATGAAAAGTATGGGGGTTAGTGCATGTAAGTAAGGCAATACAATAGAAGCCAAGAGTATTCGTACTAATAAAAGAATGTATGACACGATTGATACACATCTTTTTATGGCAACTATATATTCAAAGAGGGATGGCTATAAATATCAACAGTCCTGATGCCCCAGCCATAACGGTGATATTAATATATCATAGATTTATATCCGTGTAAATAAAATAGAATAGAATAAAATATTAAAAAAGAAGCTGGAAGAAGGAAAGAGAATGAAAGAAAGACTAGTTGAATCTTGAAAAATATTGGTGCACCATGACGAGGTTAGCATTCCTGTTTAACACACATATCATTAGCCCCAATGAGCAAAGTGCCAGCTGATAACTCTGCCCAAATCTCACAAATTCACGTCTCATTTATTATATACTATCAGGGGGAAATCTGGCTACTTAGATGTCATGTTCAAACATTCATTTTTTTATCTTCATCAATATACAAAATAAAGAGTATCTCGAGTATTAGAAGCTGAGGGAATATACTATTATTAAATTAAGTCTAGAAGATAAAAGATATATATATATAAGATAATAGTTAAGGGTTTACTTTATGTTCTTGATGGAGCCTCTCCTGTGGCGTACCAGTCATTGAGCTATTTCGTAACAATAATTCAGTGATGATCGTTTTTTAAGCAAATAGGTTTAGTCTATAAGAATAAATCATTGAGATTTGTATTAAGTTAAAGTTCAATATCGAGTACATTATAGATACAAACATTTTAATAAATTGTAGATCTTCAGTGATGCATAATTCCGATCGTCTCTTCTGTACATCTTACAATTATATATTGCGAATGTTGTATAGTTCAAAAAGAATAAGACTTGAGCAAAAAGTCGAGAACAACAGACTAATAAAAGCTTCTACGCTAACACTCTTAACTATTAGTGCTAACCTGGGTCTCTAGAACATGTTTCATACTCTTGTTTTCTATGTTTTCATACGAGTACAATCTCTTTCTTTTTTGGCCACATAATGTCAGTAATTGACAATTGTTAGCAAGACTAAGGATACACCTATAAATAATATTAGCAGTAATAAAATGCCACAGATTGAAATTATGTAATATCCGTCGAGTAATTGCAAGTAATATTTAGTTTTTGACTATTTTGTATCTTATCACACATAAATTAGCTTAAAATAACGAACTCTTTAATCGTATGGTTTATATTTACAATGAGAGAGATAAAGATTGACTTTATAGAATTAAGCCATGAGTATTTAAAAATAGAAATAGAATATCTCTTTCGTTACTGTATACAATTTCCCTTATAATTAAAATATTATAAAAGAAGAAAAGTTGATTCTTTTTGAACTGTCATAGCTTCTGCTGATCACACTTATTTATTAAGAATAAAGACGATTTATGAAAATAGAGATCATAGAGATTTTATAGAGCTATATAGTATGGATTACTAAGGGCGCATGATGTATGCTGATACCTGCCTTTTTGATATTTTGGAAATAAAAAAGAATAAACCGCCCTTATTCTAGGAAAGTTCCATCACAAACTTCCAAATAAGTAAGATGAATATAAACAAACCAATAGCCGTCAATATAATATAACAGTAATATGTAATTTATCATGAATGTAGAAAAGGGTATACACCTGCATTGACATGTTTACTGTTAGTACCATAGAGCAATGAGTAAATAGTATAAACACATATTGACTTTAGCGCACAGACCATTTTAGTAGTTATTATGCTTATTTTGTTTTAAAAAAATACTCATACAGTTCAGTTTCTTTTATCTGATAGTAGTAGATACAATATTGTTCTGTAGATAGAATAGAATTCATTTAAATAATCCAAAAAATAGGCTCAAAATATTATTTCATACTAATAAATACATATTAAATAATGAATATTAAATAATGAATAATAAGCTTTAACTATTTTCCTTTCTATTAAGTCCATGCGATCGTAAGAAAATATCATGCTGTGGCATTGCTATTCTCATATACATAAATTTATGCAAAATCATAATTATAGTTACAATTATGGAGATGAATATAAGTATAAGTATAGGTATAGATATAGGTATAGATATAGATAAGTGTAGATATACTTCATATTAATTCCCTTTTTTCTTCTAAAAATATACATCCTCACGATTGAGATATTATTTTAAACATACTATCCCACAGGGAACATATATACTACTATGTTTTTATGTTCATATATGTTTTTATTTAAAAAGGAAACACATACCTGTTTCTTACAGTAAAGGGGCTTACCCTTTAGTTTATTATTTTAGATTAAAAGGTTTATTTTACAAAGACAGAAAAATAATCACAAAGATCTTTTAATTATATAGAATAGAAGAAAACTATTTAAATAGGTGTTATGAGAGAACAGATAATAAAGAGTAAGCCTAGGTAACTATGGATATGACAGTAACTTTTTTTTTTTACTTTATAGTGCTGTTAAGCCAAAGTAACAGTGAAAGATTAGAAAAGCATAGGGTTAGATGACAGTAAGAGTGGCTCAAAATAAAGATATACATTGAGAATCTACGATGATTACTGTAGAGCCTGTCTAAGTCTATCATCAAAGAATTCATTATAGTGGTTTTTGCGATATCTTATGTATACATATTAGCATGGTTTGTAAAGAAAAAGAGTTATTGTTGAATTTTTTTTATTTGTCTGTAACAGACTCCACACGAACATGAAAGGGAAAAAAACAGAAAAGAAAAAAACAGAAAAAAACAGAAAAAATTGAAAAGGATAGCTTAGGATTTCTAGTGAGGAGTAAGTTAAGTATTCTATGAAGATGTGCATTTACATCATGAGAAGGAAGAGAGAGGGGGAAAACTATCTGCACACTCATACACATTCTTAGTCAATGTATTGACCCCTTGTATACTAAGTTTTTTATTCATCTATTGAGCCACACATTGTATATCCTTTATGAATCACGTGCTTTGACCTGTGACCCGAGACTATTGTACTAAAATTATTAAAGTAAAGGAGAGAACAGACTCCTCTTGTAGCGTATAAACAAGCATCATAAAGTAAAATAAGAATAGACGACTTTTCTTTAGTGAATCTCAACTGGTTCTTTAAATAGATGCTTGTAAAACATAGAGCAATTACACTCTTTTATAGATGTGGTATGACTCCTAGTTTAAGAAGAGTACTTTTTGACTTGTTCTTAGCATTTTAAATGTCCTTTGAATATAAACGTAAGGAGACAAACACAAGACCTTGCAAAAGTCTATATACATGGACTTTGCTATCATAAATTTGATAAATAGATCCAGTATCATAAAGTAAATTGCCAATCCGCCATTGTATTCATTTCTTGAAGTATTCCAAATTGACAGACACTATCACTTGAGCTATAAAGTAAAAAGATTCAGACATCTTTCCTAATGAGACTATTTTTTAAACAAATTTACAATTATATTATACCTCATTGAGATTTGCCTATTTTCTCTCTCTTTTTTTTATTTCAGTTCTACTTCCCCACATTTTTCTAGGCTCAGTTCCTGTTAATATAGTATTTTTATCTCTTTGTCTCTTACCGGTCTATTTATCTGTTTACTGGTCCAACTCTTATACACTTATTTTTATTAAATCAATCAACTCAGAAAGGTATACAGCTGTTTGCTTTATTTTTATTTTCTCCTTTCTCCTCTCCTCTTTTTTTTATATCTTTTTTTTTATATTATATATATATATATATTATCGTCATTGCCTTATAAAAGAGAGAAAGAGAGAAAATTTGATAGTATTTTCAATATCATTATTGTTTTTCTTTTGTTTTTCTTGTCGATATAAATATATATCTATAGATATCTATAGATACATACACACACACACACAATTTAATTGAGAGGTTCTATGCAAAAAACATCCTGTACCTCGATGAATTCACCAAAATATCAAGAATTTCAAGAACCACGATCCCAGAGAAAAAAGAGACACTTCACCGAGTCTCAAGGAACACGAATCAAAGTAACATTGGCATGCAGTGTATGTCGAAAAAAAAAAGTAAAGTGTGACGGTATTCAGCCTACATGTTCTCGTTGTTATTCCATGAAATCAAACTGTCAATATGCAGATCCCCCAAGAAAAAGAGGACCACCAAAGGGAAGAGTGGAAGTCATTGAAAATAGAGCCCACAGAATTAAATCTCTTATGCAAAAGGAAAGACAATGCCATATAGGTAACAATATTTCTTGTATATAGCCCATTATTTGAAAGTCCTGAATGCTAAAATTAAATGAAGACAATGGTGAAGAAAAAAACATTTATGTACGTAGAGACAGTAACGACAGCAACGATAGTGGATATGACTATAGTCTAGCTTGGCCAACAGAAACACCTTGTATCTCAACATTAGCACCAATTCCAATGGAAAACACGATAGTGAACAAAGCACTAGTTGCCTCACTTCAGTTTATACTTCCCAACGCTGTGTTCAGCCTAATAGCAGACGCCGAGGAGAATTTGAATTGCAAAGAAGGCAAAGAAGATTTTCACAAAATAACTGTATGTTCTGAAAATAATCATTCCGTTTATCAATAACTGATAAGATATAATTCATATGAATCATTTTTAGGGCGGTTATGACATAGAGAATGCATCTTGTGGTGAGAGGAACTCTCCTTCATGGGTTCAAGACTTTTTTTGTTACTTTAACCAGTTTTTCCCTGTTCTCTGCCGATACGATTTTTTATTTACACTAAATTATTCTCCTGAAAGTGTGAATCCTCTTCTTAAACTAGCAGTCTATATGGTTGGATTATATTATTCGAAAGAGGACAATACCAGAGAATGCCAGAATTCACTTGAACAGTGTTTGATTCTATTACAGACTCAGCATGCTAGTTTACCCACCATTCAGGTAAAGAATAGCGTCAGATAACACTTATATATAGATATAAACATACAAAGCAGTTAGATCTCATCTTATAGATTAGGCACTTATTATCATGAGCTGGTATACATATTTATGTGGAAAAACTCGAATATGTCGATCTTTACGTCGTCAATTAATGTACTGGATTTGTGATATGCAACTTGAACAAGACCCCGCTATCAATATTCCACAGTCAGAAATGCACCGCAGAGCTTTCTGGGTTGCTTTTGTGACAGATCAATGGATAGCAGGATGTACAGGCGAGAGATGGATGCGTCCTCACATGAAAACGTGGACTTGTCAATGGCCAACATTAGAAGACCAGTATATCAGCTCTTGCACATCAATTATAGACATTCCCATTGACAATGATCATCAGCAAATTACTAATTTCCAGGAAATGATTAAATTGGCCTACATTCTGGGTGACATGTATGAGGATTGTTGTGCATCTACCAACTACTCAACTCAACTCTACGAAGCCCGATTGACAGAATGGTACTCTGATCTTGCTCTTGACAATGGCATATTTCAGAAAAACCTGCCCTTCATCAATGGTTACTTTTATCATATCATGTATTATACTGCTCAAATAATGATTCATCGGGTTTTCCCTCGCCATCATCACCAAATCAAATGGAGTCAGTCAATTTGTAAAACGGCAGCTGCAAATATTATTCAGATAGCAGAACAAATGAAACTTTGTAAACAGGAACGCTATCTCCTCAACCACCACATTCTTTCACTGACTCTGACATGCTCCATCTATTTAGATGGGGTGGTTATGTACCCCGTTTCTTGTACATCTCAGAGTTTTGAACAATCCATCCACCTTTTGAAACGGATACACCGTAGTCCATCTCCTGCTGCTTTTGAATACTTACTAGATCAGTTTCTTCTTAGCAAAACGAATTATCAACATCCTATCCCAGGAGAGAAATTCCCTGTATTTGGCAATGTTCTTACTTCCTGTGAATTTCAATCAACCTATCCATATGATACCGCTATTAGAGACTCTAGTAGAATGATAAAAGGTGGCATGTATAGCGTACCTAATGATGAGGATCAGAAGATAATGACACTGGAGGATACCTTGGGAAGATGGTCTCCTTCCATTATGAATTCGCCTTATTCACCTCTGGCGCTCTCACTCTCCTGTCTTCCTGTCTCTACTTTTTCTTCCCCTGCCTCATCCTTTTCCTTGAATCAGTCACCAAAGTTTTATAATGAGATCAGTCTCTCTGAATACTACCCTTAGTGCTAAATAAGAAAAGCACCTGTGCAGGATGAAATAGATATAGATATAAACATGTAGACATGTATCCAGTTTATTTATTTTTATTTTTATTTTTATTTTTATTTTTATTTTTATTTTTATTTTTATCTTTTCTTTTATTCTTCTTCCTTGAAGCTTCCAAACTCAAGTGAATTCAATGTGTAGTACATTATGATTTATCTTTATGCTTTCGATCTTTTTCTCTTCTCTTCTTTTTCTCTCTTTCTTTCTTTCTTTCTTTCTTTCTATACCCTTCGCTCATGCATACATATACAAAAAGAGAGAGAGAAAGATAAATATTATATAGATTTTTTATATTTATTTATAACATTAGTGTGATTATGGTATGCCTTCATTCTTTATGTTACAGTGGATACTTTATCCCATTTTGTTTCTGTTTAATTTTTTATGTCCACTCAAATAAATTATAACTTAATAACATTTTGATACACATGTGTATTTAAATGTTATTATTTCCACTTGGAAATAGATTGATCGTCATGCAAATAAATTGATTGTTTATTATATTAACAATTTTAAAAGAGAGAAAGTATAAAGTAAAGCAATACCATACAAAATAGAGAATAACAGTAGTAATAATAGTAATTATAATAATTATAATAATGATAGTGGTAGTGGTAGTGCTTATGAAAAGAATCCCGTTCTAAACAATGCTCTTCATTGATGAATACTATAATCAGAGAGAAGTAATGGACTTACTTTGGCTTGGAAAGGAATGTCTTTGTAAGTAATTGTAGTGTCCTTTTCACATCCAATCTTATATATTCAAGATCAAGTAGTGTGATGTTGTATTGTTGCTGTGATTCCATGTCAATATAAAAGAAAGAAACTGCTTATTTACCTTTTCAAGAAGATCATCCAGCTTCAGATCAATCTCTAAAATAGGTTTATCTCTTCCTAATAAACGTTTTGGCGTGTATTAGAATACTGACTTTGCCTTTTTACAGTCATGTGCTTCTTTTTTTCTTTTTTCTTGCCCTATGTTTACCTCGGTGATTCAGTGTAATGATAAAGGTGCCGGGAATCGGTGAACTCATCATCAGGAACACATTCACTCTGATCGTCTCCAGCACCTCTGTTTCTACAATCACACCCTCCTTTTCCAACTGTTGATGTGTGAATTTAAAAGGACCCTGGACATGGACTTTCACGGATTTCTTTGTTGCTTTGCCTTCTAATTCGACTCCAATCCCTACTTGCTTTTTATTGTTTTTAGTGCTTCCACTAGTTTGGAGCATGACATTTTGAAGGTAGGCTTTATAACTCTCGAGTTGGCTCTTGAAGTAATCGTTATGGTCCTGGATAATATTGTACACTGATTCCAAAGATTTTATTTCTGTTACTACCTTTCGTTTCAAGTCTCCTAGGTGCTCAAGCTCTTGAGTGATTTCTTGGACAAGAACGTGATATCCGTCTTTGCTGTCGATACATCCTGCTACCTCTAATCCCCATAGCATTTCTTTGACTTTGATGCCTTTGGATACCAATTGAGTATCTTTGGCAGTTGCTGCCACTTCAGCCAAAAATAAAAGACGGAGAGGCGGCTGAAGTGCAAGATAGGGGAGGGTGCGAACGATCTGGATAAAAATGGCTTTTGTTTCCATGTATAAAATGTCGTTTTGTGTGATGTTATTTTCTGACATGAGCGTTTTTGTAAGATCTAAAGAGACAGAGTAAGAAAATAAGAGAGTATATATATATATGTGTGTGTGTTTTTGTATTTTAACAATAGTATTAACAATTCCATGCATGTATCTTTCTTCTTTTCTCTTTCAATGACTATGGGAAAATCCTATACGAGAAGAGACAAAAAAAAGGACAGAAGAACTTGCCTTGAATAGGGATTTCCCAACGACTAAAGAGTGGAAGTTCCAATGGTTTGTTCTCTTTGCGAGGGACTTGAGGTGGTGCCTGCCCTACCTCTCTCATGAGAATTTTCAAATGATCGTCGGGTTTAGTCGCCAAGACATCAATGTGTTGTTCCAGTAACTTGTGCGTAGTATATATTTCATTGGGAGTGATGCTGATAGAAAAGACTTTCTTAGAAAGGGCCATGTATTGATCCATCTCTAGATTTTCATAAAAATCTGCCACATTGCATATTTCACTTAGAAAAACACTGGTACGGTGTCGGTTGCGTTCCACAAAAGAATGTGTCGGTAGCATGTAGGCCTCTTTAGCATAGCTGGGTTTGTTGGCCAGATTTTGTATCATTTTAGCAATCTAACATAAATAACGTAATTATATAGCAATGGGTGAGCTCACTTTATCACTGCCTAATAATAATAATAATAATAATAATAATAATAATACACTGGGTAAATTTCTTTTATGCCGAGCGGTCATTTATGTTAATGATATTTACCAATGTTACTGTAGTACGAGGATGAACACCAGGCAACTCATCGACCAGTATGTAGGCTTGAGGGGTAACAATAGCAGGGTTCACAAAGCGGAGGAAAAAGAACCCGCCGATCAATGAAGAAATATCCTCTTCTGGATATTTTCGCTTAGCAAGAGACTGAATTTGTTTGCAGATCCATCGAATGCCATAAGGAATTTGATGCAAGGAGTCAATGATAGTGGTTAGAAATCCATCAGCTATTTCCAACAAAGCATCAATGCGAGGCTGGATAAGGGCCTGCACTCGAGAATTCGCAGCTGCCACTTCAGGAGTGACACTTCTTGCAATATGAGGAGGCAGATCCTTTCCACCTAGCTCCATCTCTTCTACAATCTCTGAATACACTTTGAGGGGGTTGATCTGTAGATTACAATCTTTATGAATTATGAGTTCGTTGATCTTTTCTGATAGTAATGATTTAAGATAAGATTGTCCAGGTCCTCTACGTGTGTAAGTAGTCATCATGCGAGAAACAGGTGTATTGGCCCGTAATTGGGAGGAGAATTCCGTAGTAGTCTCGAATTGCCATGCTAATACATTCTACTCTTGTTGCATTAGTGATTATGATTGTAAATAGGAATGCATTAAGAGATGTCATACAGAAAGAAAGAAAAAAGAGATGCCCCCTTTTCTCTCCTTAATCTTTGTTCTTTCTTCGTTCTTTTTGTTCTTGTTATATTTACCTGGAACATGGTCAGCAGTAAATGTTCTTCTCTACTCTCATATTGATTTCCGTAGAGTGTAAACATTACTGTCTGTAACAAAGTGTCAATTTCAGACATCTTTACTAGTCTGCATAGAGTAGCAATATGACGAGGTTCACTTTGTAAGAGATAAAAGAGGTTTCCATAGTGTTGCATCTGTATATTGCCAGGATAATGTCCTTCAATATCTTCATCATTGTCTTCTAATCTTGAAACAACTTCAGTTTGCTAATTGAAAAATGAGATCAATAAAAAAAGAGGTCTTGATGTGTACTTTATACCTCTTCTGACGCCATTCTACTTTGAATTAATAAACCAATACGAGTATCCAAGTAGCGTACGTCGTGTTCTAGTGTAAAATTTTTCTTGGATTGAATAGATATATTTGTTTTTAATTCGCTTAATGTACGTTGGGCTAGAATATATGGATCAATGGATAGAAAGAATAGAGTGCATTACCTGTAGCAAGTTCGTCTTCTACTTCCATATCCTGCTCAGCAGCTATTGAATAGAATACAGACACTGAGTAACGCTTTGAATCTTTCCCTATGCGTCTACTGGAGTGGTGATTATTAGCAGTAGCTGCTGCTGCTGTTCTGCTAACAATAGAACCTGTATGCTGGTAAGGCAAGGATTGAACCATGCCACTGTGGCTATGTTTTATAACAATAGTATATGTATTAAAAACAATTATACACTAGACAAGAATAGACTAATATGAAAGTAGAAAGAGTTTAATATGTTTATATATATATATATAAAGAAAAAAAAGAAAAAAAAAAGAAAATAGAGTGCAAAGAGTGTAAAAAGTGTAGGGGTTTGTGAGGTAAAGAAAGAGAAAGAGAGCGAAATAGGAAGAAGATGGAAACTATATTAATATCCCTTTGTGCTCCTGTTGTACAACCAGCACCCCTTTTCTCCAGAATAAACTTAGATCTGATACGAAAACTTCTAAATAAATAGAGATGAGGGAGACCTGTAGGCAGGAGACAGTCCAAGAAAAGAAGTACTTACACGCACACTCAGAGCGATCCACAATACAATAGCACTAAGTCAATAGAGATGAAGGTGAATAAAGAAAGGCCAGTGGATAGACACAATAGCATCATAGAAAAGAAATCTTCACCTGAGAATGGTCAATGTCGACTGCACAACACCTGCTATGCCAAAGTATATATCCCTGGACTCAAAGTACAGAATGTATTTAAACACAAGTGTGCACTATAAGCAACATAAGCATACAATGCCCAAGATCAAACGCTCCTTTTCATTGTTCTACTTACACCAGAACCCACTAATCCACCTGCCATAAGGGCAAATCCAGTAAACAGGAAAAACTTCGCACTAAAAGCATTGTGTGTTGATACAATACCATCACTATCTCCAAATACATCTGTCTTATTCACACTATGCACACTATATAACAGCAAAATTCATTAGAATCTATAAGACAAACAATGACAAGAATCTATATTTACATAATCATGCCTATTGTGGTGACAATGCCTGAGAACCAGTCCTCTATTCCCATGGAGATAGCATCCTCTCTACTCGACTGAATCAAGGCGTCAAGAAAGCACCACCATCCACAAGCAAGCTTATAGTAAGAGCATATCGGTATTAGTATTAGTTATGATAGTAATAGCAGCTGCACTAATAACCACTGCACCATGTACAGCAGCAGTAGCAGCAGCAGCAGCAAAAGTACACTATGACTATTGCTATAATAACACCAAAACATGTTCACTTACCATGGCACCAGCAACATACACGCCTATTTCTTTTCTTACACTTAAAATAGCATCATACGCCTCACCGAATACATTACAACATAAGCGATGTCGTCTGTGGTAGCTATTGCTGTTTCTGTTACTGTTGTTGTACATGGTGTCTTTAGTCCCTTTTGTAGTGAGGACTGTGGGGGTGGGTGTGTGGGTGTGTAGGTGTGTACAGAGGGTAGAAAGGTAAGAAAAGAAATCAAAAGTAAAATTCCAAATATTTTATTATTCTCGACAGAAATAAAACCTACCTACATTATGATTCATCTGTCCAATAAGAATAAGTAGACAGACCACTGGCCATAGCATAACATACTATTCTATCAGAATCAATTCCAAACTACATTTTATACCTACATTCTTTAAGCTATTTTGTTTGTATTGCCTAAACAGGTGTTATTACTATTATTATTTTGATATCTGCAGAATGAATTGGTTTATTAGAATACAGTGTAGTATCAATCCAAAAAGACAAAGAGAAATGTCTTTTTTTTTATATTTTTATTGGGTTGGATTGTTTACTGACGAGCAGCAATTTCCTTGGCAGCCAAAGCAGCACGCTTGGCCATCTTAGCTTGGGACTTGGGGCCGTTGATACCGCCACCCCAGATACGTCTGTGCTCTTCCCACTTGTCACCAAAGTTGGTCTTGACAGCAGACACAAGGTTAGCGAACTCAGCCTTGTCAGCTTCCTTGAGGTCGGTGAAGGCAAGAGCAGTGGCAGTCTTCTTGTGGACGACAGTACCAAGACGAGCCTTGCCCTTGACAATGCAGTAAGGAATGCCCATCTTGCGGCACAAGGCAGGCAAGTAGAGAACCAACTCAATAGGATCAACATCATCAGCAATCACCACCAACTGAGCCTTCTTGGCTTCAATCAAGGCAACAATGTGGTTGATACCGTACTTTACAACAACGGGCTTGTCAGTCTTCATGGCCTCCTTCTTCTCGGCCTTGGCAGCAGCAACAGCACGGAGACGGTCCTTCTTCTCAGCCTTGGTCTCGGGTCTGTACTTGTTGGCAAGCTTGAACAGCTGGGTGGCAGTGTTCTTGTCTAACACCTGGGTGAACTGGTTCAGAGCAGGGGGGACCTTGAGGCGCTGGTAGATGATCTTCTTCTGGCGCTGAAGACGGACGTATGCGGGCCACTTGACGAAGCGAGAGACATCGCGCTTGTGTTGGACATCCTGACCAATGCCAAAGTTCTTGGGACGCTTCTCAATGAGGGGGTTCACGGGGGCCTTGGTGGTCTGCTTTCCCTTGATAGGGTAAGGGGCAGGGGCAACCTTCTTGCCAACAGCTTTCTTGGTAGGAGCCTAATAGTATTGCATGAAGTATCGAAAGCACATGCATAAAAAAAGAAGGAAAGAAAAATAAGAAAGACGTGTTAATATGATTGTGGATACTCGTTTGTTTGTTGTGCTTTTTTTTTTTATGAACGAGAATAGTAGGAAAAAAAGGGAATCTTAAAGGGTGTCTATTCCATCCATCCACAGGCTATCTTGTTTACCATAACGACAATGGATGCGTTGAATAAAAAGAGAAGGGTTATTCATTTGGGAATCTCTTGCTTGTCTCTATCCCCTTCACAGCCATGACCGATACCTCCATCCTATTCCAACTCCGAAAACGCCGGACACTGTGCGGAAGGGTAAGGTTTCTTTAGTAGACTTTTTTAGATCCCTAGTAAAGTGCTAGGCAATTCTTGTTATAGTAAAAGAAGTATAGGAAATAGAAGAAAACCGGCTCAATTCAATTGAAGATTATATATACATACACACAAAGAGAGAGAAAGAGGTCTCTATAGCAATCAATCAATAAAGCAACCTAACAGTTAATCAACGGCTACAGTTATATTCTAATTTAAAAATACCCTTTCTCTACTCTCCTATAATAGTCATCAGTACTTGTATTCTTATTTCTACTCTATTTAAATCATACACATTGATATCCATAGCAACAATAATAGTGAAGCACTCAGCAAAATAGATTTATATTTTTCAATTTGTAATTACTTGCATTTCAACATGCCTATATACTTTTTTTTATACTCATTTATACACTATCCATTATTTACGAAGAGGTGTGACCAAGATGAATATCCTCCATGGTAATTCCAGGACTCACTCCTAATGGTGAAAAGGAAGACTGTGTGCCTCTAATGCTTAAACCGCCACCTTCATTCATTTTGCTAGTGGGGCCATTAGGACTCGGGGTGTTTTGATGATTCGCACGGTAGTTTTCATAATCCATCTTTTCTGCTGAAAAGGAATCCTGTCGCTTGGTTCTTTCTTTAAACTCCTCAGTCTCCATGCCTTGAGTATCATCAGAATCCGCAGGATAGTAAGGAAGATCATAATACTCTTCAGCCTTGGTGGCATCCAGATGACTCTTCTCAATCTCCTTCATGACAGGAGAATTCATGCTGCCTTCTTTGGATGGATTGGCAAGATCAAGAGGATGAACAGAGCTAGTGGAGGGCTTTCGACTAGCATGATGAGATTTTGAACGACGGCGGCTATTGTCTCTTCCATAACGGCGCTTGGCAATTTCAGCATAGAGTTTTTGGCGTTGTCTGTACATGTCTTTGGCCATAGTAAGATGAGATGAGTCATTTTGATGAGACGGCTGTTTTTCATCCTGATCCTTTTCTGAAGTTTTTCCTAGAAGATGATCACTTTCTTCCTGATTGTCTGGATCATTGGATTTGACATGGCCCATGTACTTCTTTTCTGGGGTTTTACCATGATGGCCTTCTTCTGTATCATCGTCATAGGAATGAAGAATAACATGAGGTGATAGCTCATGAGAGTATCTTTTGATAGATATAAAACACAATAACTAAAGAGATAAACATAATAATTGTATCATCCATTGTAGCAAAAACAAAGAAAAATATAAAATAGTGAGATGTTGGTTAGAATAAGAGATCTTTTATACTTACTGTCATGACAGTCATAATAGCCCATATGATAATACGCCATGCAGCAAAAGCATTCCAATCACTATCGCATGCTTGACGAATAGCCAGCATTTCTGGGATGTTTTCATAGCCAGGAGACCAAATGAACAGACGGGCAGACTGGCGCTGAAGACAGCTACTCATCATGGCAGGTCGGTAGTACAGATAGAGCAGCATAATGTGAATGCATCCAACGAGAAATTGAATACCAGTCAGGACAGCCATAATATTTGTACATGTGCGTACACCTTTAACAGAGTGCTAAGAGATAAAAATGAGGTTTTTATGAGCTATCAAACGATAGTAAGCATTTTTTGATGCTTACCTTGCTTGTAGAGAAAATACTTGAAACACACCAAAGAACAACCAATATCAGAATACCTGAATAAGTGTACAGATCACCAATTTTCATTTGATAGGCCCACACTATTGATAGATTGCATTCAAATAAGAAATAGAATCCAATGAGCTTTTGTCATTAGAACAAAAAAAAGCACTTACCTGGTGTGAATAATAATCCAAGCACCACCATTAAGATGGAAACAATCTTTCATACATTAATAATACAAAGATAAAAGTTTAATGCATGAAAACAAAAAGTGGATACATGAAAACAAAGTCTACACTTACAAATAATGCTATTTCTGACATCAAGGCATAAGCTCTTGGAGAAATTCCCCATAAATGCTCAGTAATTTTTGGAAACTTCATTGTTAAAGCAAAGAGAAGCAAATAGAGAAAGAGAGGCAGAAATATTACTAAATAATAGAGTGCAGTTGGGAATGATAATTAAAGTAGTGATGTACTATTCTTTTTTTGAACAGAATAGATCTCCCAGCAATACTACTAAAACTTGAATCTAGACTTATTATTTCTTATTACAGTCAGGCCTGTGGATTTTACCGGTTTGTGAAAAAATGGCCCATTCCTCTAGTAGTATCTGATGCTGCAAATAGCCTCCATCGATACATTTAAGGATAGTTCACATTGTCTTAGATATTCTCTCCGTTACAATGATTGATCATAGTGTAAACATTTCAATCCTAGATATTTACATCACAGATTCTCGAGAGGAAGACTCAATAAAATTGATTTCTCATCTTGCATGTTATTCTGTGCTGTAATGGATCTATCAAGGACCATTCATTGGTCGGGTATATGAATAAGACGTTATAGAAAGATGTCATGTTTGCAGCTTGGGACTGTTTGTAACTATTGTACTATACAAAAGGAGCTATTGTATCTTGTGAGATGATGATCTTCTATGAGGTGGAACCGTCCAGCCATTTCTTAGGCTACTAAGACTATGTCTGATAGTTGGTAGTGGTTGACAATGGTTTTCCTTCTGTAATTGTATTTACTATTCGTCTTAAGGTAAACTTATTGATTGAAGTTTATTTTACTAGTTTATTTTATTAAGTTCGGAACTTCTTTAACATAACATGACTATTTAGATCGAGTAACTCTTTTTAAACAAAACAAAACTTGCCATTTATGCATTTTCAATGTATTTCTTCAGAACAGTTCATATGTTATGTGTACAATATGCTAAGTTGATTTGACTCTCATTTTCATGCTGGAGCCGATCTACTGTTTAGGTTCAATCAATATATTCTTTTCAATAACTCTTCTCCAGACCTCTACTATATTGCTTGTTTGACCGCTTGTGAATTTAGTCCTGTGGTTCCAACTCTCACTGGAGTGTCGCCCTTCCCTTGCCTTATATACGATTTCTTCAACCATAACAACTACTTAGTTTTGAAAATCTATAACCCTCGATGTCGAGATCGATTTTCTTTTTTTTTCTTCTTTTTTTTCTTCTTTTTCTTCTTTTTCTTTTTGGGTATTATGAGATATGGCTTCATGGATAGTATGGGTCCAATATTTATCCAAATAAGTACTTTCTGATAACATTGTCGTCTATGGGGTTTTAGGCCAAAGTTATATAGAACAGTAGAACGTGTAGTTAAACTCTTTTGTTTATTGATTGGAACGACTACTATTATGCTCTTTCTAATGGCTTTAGTTTCAGGGTATACTATCGAAAATACTATGAATTACCGACATCCCTTAATATTCGATAGCGTCCCCTTCTTATTTTAGTAATAAATGAGTCCTAATTACCAAAAGAGTGTTCTTTTTAATTATGGCAAAGGTCTTTACGACACCTTTTTATGTGTCAAGTGTTAATTAAAAGCAGTTTGTGTTTTGGAGAAGTTTATTACCTTGAAATGATTGCTTATGTATTTTTTTTAAAAGAAAATCCTTAAGTTGAATGTCTATTTTCCTCTTAAACCTGCTCAACCACATGCTTTAATTCCAATTCTCTAAACTGTCTTGTTTTGAAGCTATTCAAAAATCAGAAACAAAATATGTTTTGTAATATAAGAAATAGATTTCATAAAGCTTTCTTCTATCTAATAGACAATTGGCTTATATCCTTTTTCTATTCGACACATTAAACTATATGAAGATTACAAAACCAATCTCTTCCAAAAGTATGGAGAGAACTCTTCATATTAGTATGTCAGAGATTGGGTACTTCCTAATGTGTAAAGTCATACTCAGTGTAGATGGTTTGAGGGTCGAAATCAACACTTTGAGATAACATGTAATTTTTTAAAACCTAGAAATCAGTCAGCACCATAGAAGATACTAATCAAAGATCTTGCTTATATTTCAAAGGATAACAGCAGTAGGTAAAGAAACAAATAACATGTTGCGTGTTTGTAAACTTTACTTTGCAATGCAGCCTCCTCTGACGATAATATCCATAATAATATAAGCTTACATAGCTCCATTTTACTTGCTTCAAAAGTCAGCACAGCCTTTCTTATAGGTGACGACGTCTTAATAGTGGGTTCACATAATAATATGGTTTATTGTGTTGTAGAATCAGTCACAGATGACTGCCAACCCACTCAATGAGTGGCTGTTAGAGGAAGGGCAGTTACGAAGATTAGGTGTACCATATAAAGCTAGAACGATCATATTATAGTAATAAAGAGGTCTTTTTGGTTCAAAGAAGTATTAGAGTGTGTTTGTTAGGCTCACTGTAAGAACATTTGCTTATTTTGAACCGAAAAGATACCATACCTAAAGTACAACCGTCGTAAAGATTCTGTTGCTTACTCCATTGGCAAACCTGATGAATACATATTTAATAACCCTAACGCTTCAGTGATTTTGTGTCGTAAACAACTCTTATAAGAGCTCTACAAGTCTCTAGTATCTCAATATACCCAAGATTATAATATTAATAAAAAGAGGTGGCGGAAAAGAAGAACAATCTTCATATGTCTGTTTATTTATGATTCAATGGGAAATGATAAACAAGGATATATTTTTATCAGGTTTGATGAATTGTCTTTATTTAACAAGCCAGTAAAAGAAAGTTATTGCTCATCAGAAAGAACCGTGTGTAGTTAATTAAGAGAGACATTCATTTCCAATCGACGTTTTTCTAAACGTGTTGCTGCTTCTTTGCCCAATATCTGGTGTTCACCAGCAATCTCCTTCATTCCATGAATGATTTTCTATACGCCGACTTAACAATCTCACCTCTGCTTGATCATTCTTTTTTTTTCCCAATATGTGCCGTACTGAGCTTCCAAGAAGCAGATTGATGGCTCGCCTATGATTCTCATATCATACTCACACCAAGCATCAACAACAGTTACAAAATGTCGACCCATTCTGTATTTTACGGGCTTTTATTCATCGGTGGCAACTGGTGAGATGGAGAACTCGCTTGTCGGTATGGCAGATGGCAATGACATTAGGGGATTAAAAGAATACCAGCGCTACTTTGAAACTGATGTGTAGTTGACATAAAGGCATCAATTATTCAAAACCTATATTCAATTTGTTTACTGAATTCTTTATTTCAGCTTCAAAAGTTTTTTATATATAGTAATCTGCATGTTGTTCTTCAAATAGTGGCCAAATCACGATTGTGAATATCTATATATTTTAAAACTAAAATAAAATAGTCCTCAGACTGCTTAGCCAAGTCTTTTATGACTTCAACAAAGAGCTGAGGATCTTGATCAATCAAATGGTGTAGATACTCTTCATGTTTTGGGCAGTCATTGAGCTTTTTGGACCACTGTTGATCTTTGATTTTTTGTAGTTTTTTCTACCATCTTTCAGCAGTCTGTGGATTGATAGCGATTTCCTTTGAAAATAAGGTTGTATTATCTCGTTCCTCAGGCACTTTTATCATTCGATCTATAAACCTTTCTCTTTCTCTGTCACTATAATCATTGTATAATTTTGAACTCAATTTTACAGCTTTTAGTTGTTTAGCAATCTGCTCTTCAACGATTCTCCCTGCAGGCTTGAGAGTTAAATATGTCTGTTGACTTAATGTTTTTATTCTATTCTATTCTATTCTATTTTATAAATAAATAAAAACAATGTTAGGGTCTGAGATTTGAGTTAAGATGCTCTCCATTGAATCATAAGCTTTCTCACCCTGTTCACTATTTTTGTAGATATTGAAAAAGCGAAAAGACTGAACAACTACTTCAGGAACTTGCAATGACAATTAGCCTTGCAGTTTCTGAGAATTCGGGCTAGCTTAAATAGACAAGTATTATTTAATAATTGACACCCATTTTCACAACCTGACAAAATCCACAAGCCTGATTGTATTTCTTTTAAAACAGAAATGAATAGAATGTCATTGGCAAACACCTGTCATTGATCCACTGCTCTTTTCTCTTTTTCTTTTTCTTTATATAGAGGAGCTATTAAAATGAGATGCATTGTGTTGGCTATATTTCAAGAATTTTAAATATACAGGTAGAGAGAGGTGAATAAGAGTTCACTTTTTTCTTCATAAATTCCATAAGAACAAAAGTAAGAACAAAATAAAATAATAAAGAAATGAAAGACTAGCTAACAAGCAGGTCGATCCTATCCTTTAAGCCATTCGTGGTTTGTTACCAGCACCACAAGGTCGGCCTCTTTTCTTTCTTTCAGCATCTACACAGGTGTCTCCTTTTCCAAGACGATCACAGCGATGGCAAGGTCTTTGGATATCACAGGCAACATGAGACTGCTTGCAAGAAACACAGGCTCGGCGTGAAAAGGCAGAAGGATCCGCTTCAAATAGTTTTTTATGGGTCCGATGTTCTTTTGGTGTGGATTCAGATGTGTGGTGGGTGACATGGCATGATAGTGATGGCGGTGGTGGGGGTGGGGGCAGGGGTGGCTGTAACATAGAGGAATAGCCATTGGGTGTCATTGAATAAGTATGTCCAATCGTGGGATTTGTAGAAGCAGGAGTGACAGTAGCATGGTGATTCATCAATTCAGTGGATAAAACAACAGGAGCAGAGATGCCAGGGATTGTTTCAGCAGATGAAGTGGCAGGTGGGGTTGCAGTAGTTCCGCTTGTATTGGAAGAGTGAAATGGGTAGTGAGAGGGTGCTGATGATGTTAATGAAGAGGGTGGACATTGCATTGGATAAGGGTATCCTCCAAAATAGCTATTACTGTGATAGGCATCGCTATAATAGACATGAGCAGGAGGAGGGTAGGGGGGATGACCATTGGAGACATAGGCATATGGACCAGGATAGCCATGTACACTGCGATGATAGTACATGCCATTGGTGTATTGGTGGGGCATGTCTACTGTAGTTGCAACATAGTGGGGATAGTCAGAAGATGCATTATGCGAAGGAGGAGGAGGAAGTGGCGGACTGATATAGTGACCATTAGAGAAACTCATTCTATTCACTGGGGGCATAGGAGGATAATTGGACTTGGAATTGGCATGGGCCTTCTTTCTTTGAAATGAGTAAGATCCAGGCTCATTGGAAGAATAAGAATGGTCATGCAATGGGTATTGGCGTGCCTGTAGAAATGATCTTGCATAGGAATATGGACGTGAAGCAGACACTCTTGTCACTGGAGCTGCCATGTTCTCGGGATGATTTATCTCCATAGCATTATTATAAGAGGCAGGGTATCTGTGGTTT
This sequence comes from Spinellus fusiger, assembly GCA_025094145.1. Classification (NCBI taxonomy): domain Eukaryota; kingdom Fungi; phylum Mucoromycota; class Mucoromycetes; order Mucorales; family Phycomycetaceae; genus Spinellus; species Spinellus fusiger. The sequence goes on along the minus strand of JALLLS010000020.1, from coordinate 235,781 downwards.
GTCTTTGTGTCTTGTTCAATGATATGATGAGTCTTTCTACTGGTTTCATAAAAAGATGTAGAATCATTGGTCTTAAGTGGTAGAGTATCCTTGGCTTTGGTATTAACATTAGTGTTGGTTTGATAATTAGAATGATAATTAGAATGAGAATGAGAGATGTTGATGTCGGTAGTGATATCATTATTGGCATGATCAGGGGTATCTTTGGTATCAGATGGTGGCCTAGGAGAGATGGAAGGATAACCAGACGGTGGACCAGAGCCATGACGAGAGGTATTCACAGGAGAGTGCTGAGGTACAGAGTGAAAAGCAAAAGGCTCTTTTAACCTTGTGCCATTGTTCTCTGTAGTATAGGCAGAAAGAGAGTATGGGTTGTGTTGTGGGTAAAGAGGTGTCAAAGGACGCATTGATTTGGCATTATTATCTTCAGGAGGAGTGACAATGAGTGGTAAACTTGGAAAACCATGACCTCGGAAGGATGTCTCATGGTGAGAAGGACGATAACCATAGTGTCCAGGATAGTGAGGACCCGATGCACCGTGATTTGCCAGACTGGGATAAGGACCCATGGATGTAGATCCACTACTATAGCCTTGAGACTAGTAGACATTGGCATTCATAATAAAATTACAGAAATGAGATCTTTCCTTCATAGAAATCCAGATCAACTATAATTACCTTTTCTTTTCCGTCACAACCAGTAACAGAATTGATCTCATCGAGGGAGTCATAAGCTTCGTCACTAGAGCCCGTGTCTTGGTTATTCTTATTCTTCTGAATACCATACAGTGAAGCCGCGGAGTCATGCATAGATTTCTGATGGAAAGAAGCATGCTGGTTTGCTTCAAGAAAGCATTTGCTTGTGCTTCCACCATAGCCTACAAGTGGGCGTAGTGTCTGCCTGTTACTCACTTCTTGGTGTCGCATTTAGAAAGGTTATGATAGAAGTATATATAGGTAAGTAAGTACAGATATAGAGATGTATAGAGAGAGAGAGAGAGGATTCTTGTGAAGAGGATGAGAGGATTGTTGGATGAAGAATAGAATGAGAATGTACTGACGCTCTGACACTTGTCTTTTTATTATACATTTCGTAAACTATTTTTACTATTTGTTTGTTTATCCATAAGCAAGTCGTACGCCAACAACATAACGCTTGGCTAGATTTCTAATTCATACACCTATGAAGACGAGTCATTGTAGTAGCAGGGCATTCCCCAACCTACTCAAAGAAATCGTCCTTTTTGCTCATTTCTATCTCTTTTTCACCGTCGCTATTTTCGTTGTCGTCTTCTTTGACAGGTTCCTCATCCACATCTACTGGTTTGGCAGCTGGTATTTGTCCGCGCTTGACGAGCCATGTACGGCATTGATCACGGTAGTACTTGTACATGTCTTTGAAGTCATCCTCAGCAGCAAGACTCTCTCTGATCTTTTGTCGTACTTCTTCTCGTGTTTCATTTGATTCTTTTGTTATTAATGAGATATAAGGCAATGTCTTTGGAAAATGCTAATGAACACACTAATTGAGTAATGCACAGACAGACACCATACTGTGCGTACCTTTGTATAGAGAACATCAATCTTGCGTTCTTCCACCTGTTTCAATGCAGCCTCTTTGTCTTTCTCAGAGGCCTCCTTGTAAGCTGTCTCTGCTTGAACCAGTCTACGTTCTGCCTTTTTTCGTTCTGTAGTAGACATGGATCCATGACTATGAATAACAGTGCGCTAACAAACATTTTTTCTTTGTCTACTATTGTACTCTGGCTTACCGATATGCTTTACTTTATGATAGCTGGTAGCATTCTTTTGTTCCTGGGCATCAATTGTTTTTTCTCCTAATTCATATTCCAGGGCTCTGATACGTCGTTCTGATTCTACTCTAATCTTAGCCGTACGAGCTCCCTATACCATAGCCATGGGTTGTGTTTGTGTTTGTTTTGTGTTTGTAGGTGAAGGTGGAGGTGTGTGCGTAGATGGAGGGACACAGACAGAAAGCAACACAGAGAAAGAAAGAGTGTGTTTTTGTTTTTTTTTTGTTTTTGTTTTATTTTTGTTTTGTTCATTTGTTCATTGTTTACACTGTTCTTTTAGTATTGGAGAGCTTAAACATCCATAGAAAAGAGAAGAAACACTCTGTTTTCTTCTCTCTTCTTTATTTTTCACCTTTTTTAATGTACGTTGGACGTCTCTAATACGCTTTTTTATCTTGGATAGACTTCCAACATCCTGAGTGGATCTGACTTTTGGTTTTTTGTACTTGGTGTGTGTCTCATGAGTGTCATTGACAGGCTTTGCTACTGGAGTGACTGGCATAATAATAAAAACAAAATAAAGAATCCATTGCTGATTATTTTTCCTACTTCTATCATGCGTGGTTTGGGAAGGCGTCTCTCAGTAAACCAAGTCACAGAGGCTTGGATGTGTGAGTGAATGTGTGAGTGGGGTGAGTGAGTGATTTTGGAAGACATTCTTTTTCTTCCCTCAAGGCCATGGAGAGTCATGTCTAAATATGGCAAGCTTTCTATGAGGAGATTTAAATGAGAAGAAATGAGTAAGTCAATAAGATGGGCCTGTTTTTCGTCATTCTATTCTTTCATTGATACACTATCGCTCTATCCATTTATAGAAATTCACTAGAGAAATGAATAAAGGCTAAAATAGAATAAAAATAAGGAATTTTACATCATAATAGAAGCAAATTCTATTATTTGTAAACTAGTTTTTATTATGATAAGAAGAAACCACATGAAGGAGTTAGTAACATATTTCGGATATACAATATATTAGACATCCGTGTGATATAGTTTCATTCTCAGTCTACACGTTGGAATATGCTCTAAAAACACGAGACACTCTATCAGACATGAAAGAACAGAAAAGACGAGATGAATCAATGGAAATGGCATTATTAATAGACAACACTACAAGGTAGATCATTCATAATGATAAAAATAAACATAATAATAGGATGTTGAATTACATCTTACTCAATTAATACTCATTCTTATTGGCTGTAGAAACAGAAGGTATTGTTTATTTCATTTGGACTATCTTTACGTCGTTCTCTTTTACATAAAGTAGAAAAATAAAGTTATTGATGCTACACATTGAAGTTCTTACTTAAATCTCTTGACATACTAAACATGTATTGACAATTGAAGAATTCAATGCAGTTGATTTTGAGTCAGTTTTAGATATGTATCTGATTATATTTTTATTTAAAGAATAAAAGAATAAATATCTTTTTTTAACCGACAACTACTCACATTAATGTTATTATGAATTCCCTCCAGAATAAGTATATCTTATGATATTTCATAAGCAGTTCTAGTGTCAAGATGAATTCATAAACCAAAAGACAGAGCAAATGGATATTATTTTTTATGGGATAATAAGATAGCATTTCATGGTCAATGTGCTTTTAAATATGCTCAAATTTCCTTCTTTTTTGATCACATGGACTCTTCTTTAGACTGTCTTTGTGTGGTTAACTGTAGTAATTTCCCATAAACTATCTGTCAAACTCTCAATAGAGCTATTCTAAAATGACTTGCTGTTGATTCTACTCTTATTAAGACAATAGATTGCCTAAATAAGGTTATTGTTCTATTAATAAACCCTTTTATAGTAACAAACACTCATTTTCCTTTTTTAATTATTTTATATAATAACAATGGCCTTTCATAAGACGGTCAGATGAATAGAGATAAGGCAGCAAAGTCATGGTATAGTGGGTACTACACATCAGGAGATCTTTAGGATATAAAAGGAAATAGTCGAAATACAATTGTTTAAGAAATGACCGATTTGAGGAGCAAAAATAGGTTGACGTATTCATGTTAGTTTTTATTTGTTTAAAAACTATGTAGATTTACCTGTAAATATCTGAATCCCATAGGAAACCACCTTCGATATGGTGATATAGTAAAATATGAATACGAATAAGAATATCTATTCTTTTCTACAGAATGGAACTGGTCGGTGGAGAACCTTTAAACACTCTTCTGCAATTGTATAGATATTCTTTGATGCATTCACATCTCTGTTCCAAACAATTCCACAACTTTGGCAAGCGTGGATACTGTTGAAATTTACTAATACCTCGGTGAGGATATTTGTATTATAAGTGTGGAAGATCTTGGGAGCAAAAATAAAACAGAGTAACTGTTAGAAGAGCTTTTCATATTGGGTGAGAGGTCAATCATATTTACATTTGATGTTCGAAACTCATCAACATCAATCACAAGAATATTTCCACCCTTTTATCTCATTTTTCAATGATTGATATAAAATTCTTGGCAAATCAACACAATGGCCTTTAAATTTGGCAGTATCTTTTACCTTTATTCCTGCACCATAGGCAACGACTAGCAGTTTGGCAGGATCATACTCAAATCTTTTTAGGTGCCAATATCCCTTTTCAATAATAAAATAATAGTAAAAATATTTACTTCGAGATGTATCAACGTAATCTAGGTGTGTCGTATTACCCTTGCACTGGCACCTTGCCTTTGTGATGGATTCACTGGGTTTATTAAAATAAAAGAATATAAAATAGAAACTGACTAACATGTCAGACATAACAACCATACACTCACCAGATCACAACTGTTGGTTTATATGCCAGACAAAGGCAAACAAGTTAAACAGGGTAGAAGTTATGAATAACAACAGACAGTGTAATTAGCAGGTATTAATATTCGAGCAGAAGAGAACAAAACGAAATTTCACAAGTCATTTGCTTAATCAGAACTACCAAAGTAATGCAGACTACAACAACATCTAAAAAGAAAATAATTCCTTAAAGAACAGTTGCCTAGTTACCCGTTGTGCTCAAATCGTGTGTTGTGTTCCTGTTCATGTACCCTCTTTGATTTCCCTAGACTAGCCTTTGTACTAATACTCTATTTCGTTGTCCCTGCTAGAGACCAAACAACTACAGATCCATCTCTCTAGTGGTCTTGTTGATAACCACAGTGCACCTTTATTGCAGAATAAAAGATATATTTTACAAAGTTACATAGTATAGATTTTGAGGCTACTTTTATATATTTATATTCTAAGCTATAAGGATCAAAGCTATACGATAATAACATCTCAGTAAATTCATAGATGGATTTCCTTCTCTTGTCCTATGTATGTTTCAAGGGAAGAGAGAAACCTTATTTACAATAAAATCACTTTATGGAATTCTATGGCCTTGAAATACGGGACCAAGATTATACACACTGTAGGACAGGACAGTTGCCCTTCCCAGTCTGCCTGAATGTTCTATGAGGACCATATCTATTGCTTGAGAACAGCGTATCCATTCATTGACTGGATATTCATAATCACTTCAACTAAATCATTGTAGCTGTTCTCAACAATAGTACTTAGTGATAACAAGGTATTGTTTTTAATACTGTACTTTAGGCTCAAGGCAAATAGAGTGTGAATTGTTTGACTTGTGAATTTGACTTAAGAATTTTATGAGTGAAGGCTAGTGTATACATTACCAGAATAATATATGAAACATTATTATTTGTTTTGATATTCCCCTCCTTTTGTTATTTCCCATACTGTCCATACAACTTAACGCCTAAGCACTCGTCAAAGATGAGCATAAGTAAGCAAGGTAATGTGTTATTATTAACAAAGAGAAACAATAGAAGGAAGTGATAGACACTACCAAAAACTATTCTGAAAGTAAAAAAAGATAAGCAGTGTTTTCATCTGGGCTATGGCTTATTCTAATGTACAAGACACTCAATGTATTGTTATTAGGCAAGTAAAGAATACTTTCAAGTCAGTCTCAGGTGGTCTTCTATACTATCAACAGTGTCTAGGGTATACTCCTGAGCATAGTTATCTATCTCCCAAGAACAAAACACAAGGATTCTAGGGTGTATATTCTATTGCTATGAGGGAATGTACTTGGGCAGTAGCTATAGTCATATTATAGTATTAGCTATATTATTATGATAAACAATTTTATTTATCAATAATTCTATTCATAAACAATATATTTTTATTGATAATATAATTTGATATTGAGGTATACTACAAAAGAAAACAAATATTTATATGCTTGCAAACCTTTTGATTTTAAACACAGTTTCATAAAAGAGCAAAATATTTTCGACATAAAAGGAAGAATATATCACCGCTTAAAGGCCAGAAAATTCTCTTGGTGTGTAGGAGACAGTATAGTTCATGCGTTCGGGATATGAATTGCGAGTATGTCAGGATATAGGGATTTAGCCTAAAATAAGACACTTGAACATAAAGAAGACAAAAATACAAGAGTATTTAACAGCTTGCCCTGTATTTTGGATGGGTTTTGAACTTCCAAGGTGAATAGCACCAATTTCATTCATTATTCTGTATACAGTACTAACACTGATCTACAGAATGGTGTACAGTGTCTTGAATCCAATTTAGAATGTATCTCTTTTTAGAGTAAACTAATGTACTACATTCACTCTCCTGGACTCCACACCGAAAGCACCCTTCAATTGTACTGGTTTTTTTTTCCCATGACGTGAGCCAATTCTTATTTCAATCAATTCTAATATTAAGTTTGTCTTTTCAATCTCTTTATTCATCAATTTATCACTAACAATGGCTATAACTACATTGTCTACAGAACCCAGAGTGTCCAAAGTGCCCAAAGTGCCCAAAGTGCCTACAGAGACTAGTTTGGAAGAAGAGTTTGAAAAGACTAAAATCATTGACTATATTTTAGAGAGAAGTGTCCATAACATTAATATACTTCCACTTAAGGACCCCAATGATCTTCGTTACTGGTTTAGTGAATTCAAATCCGAGGCTAAAATACAAGGAGCTCCTTTGAGGTTATGCACAAAAACACTGTCTAAATTCATGCCTAGACCTATCACTCATTGGATAGGCAGATTACCTATTGCTATAAGTACAGATTGGGATAGCTTGGAGAAGGCAATGATAGAGAAATGGGCTTCTCCTCCCCATGTCCATGATTCAAACATGACAGAAAATGAAGCACCTGCAACAGAAAGAGGATGAGGACGTGGCTACATACTCAGTCAAGTGGCAATTCTTAATCTCACAACTTATCACAAAGAATGACGAAGAATATATTACTCCATTCCTACAGTCCTTGGTATCTCTTCCTCTGCGCTGTACTCTTGCCTCTATTGAATTCTTAGACTTCAACCAGTTAGTGGATAAGGCCATTGATATAGAAAGAAGAGCAGGACTATTTGACTATCGTTTGAAGAAATATGTGAGAGAGAAAACTCAACCAACATATCGCAAATATAAGAATAAGCCGCGCTACTGAGAATAGACGAGGCAGTTAACATGGAGCCTACCCAAGGCTAAAGTATCTGCAGCAGTATCAGCGGCAGCAGTAAAGAAGCCTTTCTTATCATGTTTTATTATTCATAAGATAATAAACAGTAAGCAGTATTATAAATATAGTCTGCTCTTTTACTCTTCTGTCTTTCTGGTGGCACTTGCCTACAGGTCCATTTTTTTATAGGTGTTCTATATTATATTATGTGTTTCTACTAGACACAGCTCCAACTATGCATCCCATAGATGATAAATATCCTTTCATCTTCAACACCACAGAATACAGGTCACTATTTATCTGGGAATCCTCTTAAGATCTTAAGAAAACTATACACACCCAAAGATTTTTAGGATACATAAACATCCTAAGAATAAAATCGTAATATTTTTATGATTGGCTAATGTGTTTGAAAAGGCTTTTTCGCTGTGTAAATGAACTATTTTAAACTCTACTTGCCTGTTTTAGCAATGGCTATTGACTTTGTAATTAAAAAGTATAGAATTGGCTGTAAAGACAAGAAATAGAACAAGAATCATCCCAAAATTACAACTCAGTTGTTGGTATTCTTCTCTTAACATAATGTGTTATCCATAAGCCCACACTATTTGCAGCATAACAATGTTTAAGAAAGATGTTTATTATAAGACACACACTGAATTAACTCTAGTGGACATTGTCCATAAAATAGAACCAAATACAACTTGATACTTAAGCACTTGTTGAGATGGGCATAAATAAGCAAGTAAATGTGTTATTATTAACAAAGAAAAACAATAAAAGGAAGTTGTAGGCACTACCAAGGACTATTATTGAGATAGAAAGGTAAGCAGTGTTTTCATCTGGGCTTGAGCTCATTGTAATCCACAAGACAATAATTGTATTGTTAATAAATAAAGACTCTTCCCAAGTCAGTCTCAGGTGATCTTTTCTTCCTTCTATACTGTCAATAATGTCTAGGGTATACTTCTGAGCATAGTTATCTATCTCCCAAGGATAAATCATAAGGCTTTTAGGGTGTATATTCTATTTCTATGAAGGGAATGTACTTAGTCAGTAGCTATAGTACATAATATAGTATTAGCTATACTATTACAATAAACAATATTATCCATCAATACTATTTTACTGATAATACAATTTGATAGTGAGGTATACTACAGAAGGAAATAATGATTTAAATACAAACCTTTTGATTCTTAAGCATATTTCCATAAAAGGGCAAACTATTTTCAACATAAAAGGAAGAATATATTACCGCTTAAAGGCCAGAAAATCTTTAGGTGTGTAGTATTCCAATGATTTGAGAGTCCGAATCTTAGTCATGTCAGGAACAGATAAACACGCACAGTACACGCCACCCTGTAGTCTGTTTACAGTGTTTATTTTCACCTATAATAAAAGATGTCTATGGAGTATACATATCGACAGTATTCTGTCCAAACAACAACGCGTGTTTTTTTCTTTTTTTTCTTTTTTCTTTCTTTCTCTCTTACTATTCATGTCTCTTCTATTGTTTTGTGCTACTTAAAGACCATAAGTTGAAGTCCATAAGATGACAGCGTCAGGTGTTCGTATAGCCTGCATTGTAGTATTATTTTTCTCCTTTCATCCTCCCTTCCATTCTTCTCTTTCTTCCAACCCTACCCACAGACACCTCTTAGTCTCCATCCAATCTCAGGGTATTCATCCAAGGATGACTCATTTTCCCTCTACTGTAGTTCCCCCTAATGTATCTGAAGCAGGAGAAGATTCAAGCACAGAAATAGATACACATGAGAGTGAGGCAGAGGCATTTGAACTGTCTCAATATGACATTGATGTGGTGGAGGATGCCCTGGACAATCCAGATAGTTCTGAGTTTCGAGATCATTTTGGCTTTACCATTAAAGTAGAGACAGACAATGAGATAACAAGCTCAGAGTCCGAACAAGAGAGTGACACGGAAAGCCACTACTCTACTACAACTGCAGAGAGACGAGCGACCAGTAGCAAAAGTGACGCCTCGAAAGTAGCATGGATTGATACCAACAGTCTATCAAGTGACGAAGATACCAACAATTCAATGGATACTGTTATAACGACACCCACCCAACAAAAGACATTGCAGGAGTCTGCTCCTATTGTATCTATAACCACGGCAGAAGAGACAAAAGATACCCCACAGGTCACCCCACAGGCCACTTCTGGTCGTAGAGCAAGGTCAGGCACTGTCTCCGTAGCACCTGCACTAGAGATACCTGCACTAGAGATACCTACACAGGAAGTGTCTGCAGCGATAACCCCCCTGTCTACTCTCAATGTACTCTCTGTACTTGCCATAGAACAACACCATACCACCTCTACACTGTACGGCACACTCCCACCTGACCCTACCCTTCTTCACCAGCAGATGGATAAAGCCATACAGCCAAAGAAATCTCTCCATACAAGATCCCGCAGTGCTCAACCAGCTCTTCCTACACCAGGAGAATCCATCAGCAGGAAGAGATCCAACTCACTCACTTCTACAACAACTTCTTTACGCACCTCCACTTCCACCCGACCCTCTTCTCAGATAGAACGCCCCTCACAAGTGTATCAAGAACGACAGAACAAACGACATTCTGAGATCTACAAGACAGAAGCCTCTTCTTCTTTGCCGTCCTCTCTTACTACAGGACCCAGTTATTATGAAATGTTAAAAGCAAAGTTCGGTATGGCTTCTCATGATACCCGTACTCGTGAATCCCCAAAGCAATTGGCTCTCAAGGAAGAAACTACTTCTAGCCTAGAGCATTGGAAAGAAAAGAACGATGATTATGACTGGGGTAAGTAGACATGGCCAACAATGGCATAACACCAAGATTCTTTTTCGTTTGTTTGTTTGTTTGTTTGTTTGTTTGTTATTCTGCTTGAATCAGCCCATGGAGTCACTCTAATGCATACACTATAGAATTCTGGGCCTCTCTTATTCCTGGACTAGAGGAGAGTGCACGTACTAACCCACAGCGTCTGCATGAACACCTTGCCACAGGGATTCCCCCTCCCTTGCGTGGTATGCTGTGGCAGATCTTCTCAAAGTCCCGGGATACAAGTGAACTGGAGAATGAATACAGGGAGTTGCTGAAAAGAACAAGTCCTCATGAGAAACTGATCCGACGTGACCTAACCCGCACATTTCCAACCCATACCTTCTTCCAAGACAAGGAAGGACAGGGACAGGAGATGCTGTTTCATGTCATCAAGGCCTACAGTTTGTTTGATACACAAGTAGGCTATTGCCAGGGATTGCCCTTTGTCGTTGGATGTCTCCTTCTCCATGTAAGCCCATTTGTCTGCTATGAGTGACTTACAATGGGTGTCTGTCCATGTTGTAGATGCCAGATGAGGCTGCCTTTTGTGTGCTTATCAAACTCATGAGCCATTATGGTCTACGGGGTCACTTTACACCTCAGATGGAAACACTGCATGAACGTATGTACCAATTCAACCAATTACTGCTCCACTTTCTTCCTCAAGTCCATCGGCATCTCGACACTCAGGGCATCAAACCCAGCATGTATGCCTCCCAGTGGTTTATGACAATGTTTGCTTACCGGTGTCCACTCGAACTTACCTTTCGTGTGTTTGATGTGGTGTTTGTGGAGGGAGCGTGTATTCTATTGAACTTTGCCCTTGCTCTTATGAAGAAGAACCAGCAGACCCTTCTCAGTCTTGATTTTGAGTCTCTTTTGGACTTTTTCCATCATGGTGTGTACGATGTTTATGAGGTAAATCACCCTCCCCCCTCTTGAGGGAAGAGAACTTCTACTCATCCATGGCATGGCTATGCATCCCAACAAAGAACGATGCAGGTACCTTTGTAAGAGATGCCTACCAATTTGATATTTCTCCACGCCAACTTGCCAAATTCTCCAAGAAGTATGCCTCTGACACAGCCAAAGAAGCTAAACTCCATAGCCAGGAAGAACAGCTGCGACGAGCCAATGCGGATCTCTTGGAACAGCTGCGTCAATTGGAGCATGCCTATGACGCACTACAGGAAGACCATCAAGCCATAGCCCAGCAGGTGTTGACAGCTAACTTGGAAATGTCCCATATGAAAGAAGAAAACCAATCTCTTTCTCAGAAATTGAGCCAGATTCAGCAGGAGCGTGGACACCCAGTGCCCGTGTCTATGGACAGAGAGAGCCAAAGGGTGTTTGACGAACTGGCTAAGAAGAATGCTCTTCTTGTTGACAGGAACTCACAGTTGGAAGATAGACTTTCAGAAGTAGAGTCAGTGCTTATAGACTTTAAACTGAAATATGCACAAAGTCAGACAGAACATGAGACACTACGACAGCAGTGGCAGGAGGGGCAAAGAAGAAGTAGGCATCTTTTGGAGGAATAAAGAGGAGGCCTGTGACTTGGTCTGTGACTTGATTCAATGGATGTCATGTGATATCGAAAAAGAGAAAGAGTAAAGGAAAGAGTGATAGAAAGACAAGGCGCGTTTCGTTTATTATTATTTTTTTAAAAATATATTTTCATCTTTTCCTTTTTTGTGTTGAGAAATGAACCGACAAAGAAAGAACAATCGCTTTACAGAGAAAACGAAACCCAAAGTATCTACGGATTCCGGTCTTGATTCTTTGTTAGCAGAGTATCCTTCTCGCCTCAATTTCTATCTACAGCCACCGTCCCTCGAAATAACTATGGAAGAGTTTGAGTCATTTGCTCTTGACCGACTGTATGGTATGCATGACGAAACAGAAAGTGTCTTTCTTATGCTGTATTGTTTGTTTGTTTGTTTGTTTGTTTCTCTCTCTCTCTCTTGCTAGTCCTCAAGGCACTGGAAACAGCGTCCCTACGCAACCAACGAGGTCCTGAATTTAGAGCTGCCATAGATCCTGTCCTTTCAGAACGACTGCCATTAAAATATGATGAGGGAAATAAGGCTGATGTGTATGCAGAACGCCGTAAAGATCATATCAGTCACTTTGTATTGAGACTGGCCTATTGTCGAAGGTAGATTCATATATTTAGAGAGATGCCTGGACCAGCCCCCAAGAGAAGGATGTCTAACTCTTCTTCTTGTCTAATTTCAAAGTGAATCTCTGAGGAATTGGTTTTTGCGACAAGAATCTGCCTTGTTCAAGTAAGTGTGTGTTGATCTATAAGGACCGTCTCTGTCTTTTTCTCTGGACAGAAAAAAGAGGATTCTGTATTAATGTAGTTGGATTGGTAGTAACACAAATACTGCTCTTTAGATATCGGTTTGAACAAGAAAGAATGGAAAAGAAGAAGGAGTTTCTGGAGGGATTGAGTCTTAATTGGAATGTGGTAGGTCGCTGTTCATAGAAGAAGAAATGGCCTCTCGTTCATTGTATGTGTGGATGGCTTGGTAGTTGAGTCAGAAGGAGAAGGCAGAAATAGCCACCGAGTTGGAAAACAGTATCAATTTTACTGAAGTAAAGGCAGCAAGAAAGCCGGCATCTGCTATAGTACAAGACGAGACGTATTTTGTGGTAGGGTTATTTGGAGACATAGGAAAAGAAACACGGCTAAAGAAAAGGAATTAGGTTGACTTTGAAAAGGCACAAGAACTCGTCTTTCGTCGCTCAGTGTATGTAAAGGGTGGAAAGGTCTATGTACCTATGGGAGACCAGATTAGTTTGCTTATGGATGAATACAAAGTGTATTTGCTAAAGGCAATGGAGGTCAGTAAATACCACTGCATAGAAGAATACATTGGCTCATCCACTATGCATTTATAGGCCACTGCTAAACTACTTCCAAGAATGGAGGAAGACAACCGCCTAAGACCCATCCTTCTTAATGTTGAGAAACAGTACATAGGCAAAGAATACGGTGAGAGCGATCCTGCATCAGGAGAAGCCATAAAGGCAGCAGATGTCAACAAGGTAGGCTATACATTTACTAGAGGAGGAAGATCTCTGCTGATATCAACCCTTTTGTTATTCTAGGCTGTTTATGCACACGCTCCTCTATGTATGCGCCATTTACACACTACACTCCATAAAAACCACCATCTTCGTCATGGAGGTCGTTTGCAATATGGACTTTTCCTCAAGGTAAGTTAAAGAGAACGAGTTCTTGGGCTGATATTTCCTCAGGGCATTGGACTCAGTATTAATGAGGCCATGTTCTTTTGGCGCAAAGCATTCTCAGAACTTACAGATGATAAATTCCAAAAGATGTATGCTTATAATATTCGTTATAATTATGGTATGGAGGGCAAACGAGCCAATTACAGGCCTTACAAGTAGGTATCTTTTTCTTTCTCCTTTTAGTGTGAAGAGAAACATAATGCTAATGGTGTGTCCTGTGGTGACATAGCTGTTTAAAGATCATTACTGGCAATCAGCCCTCTGCTGGTGATCATCACGGCTGTCCTTTCAAACACCTTTCTTCAGATACTTTGGAGAACAAACTTCTTGAGGATAATCTCAACCGAGAACAAGTGGGCGAAATCAAGGATCTCTTACGAGAGAAACACTTCCAATTGGCCTGTACACGCCACTTTGAACTCACTCACTCCAATATGCAAGAGAAGGCAGATATCATTGAGCATCCTAACCAATACTATGAACAGAGTAAGGAGTTAGCCAATGTCACTGCTGCTACTGCCGCTACTGCTGCCACTGCAATGATGGAGGTAGACTAAAACGAGTCAATGAACTCAATGACAGTGCCACTACAGCTTCCTCCTTCCTCCTCTTTCTCTTCTGTCTTGCCCTATTGCAGAGTAGCCATAAGGATTCCCTATTGAAATCCTCTTAGTCAAAAACAAATACCTATTTTGCATGTGTATACATCTTTCTTTCTTTTTATTATTATTACTATTTTCTGCTTGAAATAGATCTTGCCTATTCTTCTAACAAACTGCTACCGTCCATTTCCTTGGGCACATCTACACCCATAATACGTAAAACAGTGGGTGCAACATCTGCCAAGCGGCCTTGAGGATCTTTGATGTACTTATATTTGTGAGTGGCCATAACAAAAGGCACAGGTGAACAAGTGTGGGCTGTGTGGGGTGTCTTGAAGTCATCAGAAAGCATCTTCTCTGCATTTCCATGATCTGCTGTGACAAACAAGATGTAGCCATATTTCTTACAGGCTTCATAAATGACACCAATGGCAGCATCCGTGGCCCCAACACCTTTAATGGCAGCCTCATAGTCGCCAGTGTGGCCTACCATATCGGGAGGAGCAAAGTTGCACATAACAAAAGGGTAGGCATCAGAAGCCATAGCCTCGGCTACTTTTTCAGCTACTCCATGAGCACTCATCTCTGGCTGTAAATCATAGGTGGCTACTCTGGGAGAGCTCACCATAACACGCTCCTCCTTGTCGAATTGTGCCTCAGTACCACCATTGAAGAAGAAAGTAACATGGGCGTATTTTTCGGTTTCTGCTATATGACATTGGGGAATGGCGTTCTTGGCGAACCATTCTGCCAGTACATTGTCCATAGTTTGGGCAGGGAAGGCAATCTTAAAAGGGAAATCACTCTTGTATTGAGTCATGGTATAAATGGAGAGATTCTTAGGAACCACAGAGTCAAATGGACAGGGAGCAATTCCCAAGGCCTGAGATAACTCACGAGCACGGTCAGAGCGAAAGTTGAAGAAGAAAAGAGTGTCGTTGTCACTGATGCGGCCTTGTTCAGACAAAACAATAGGCTTCAAGAATTCATCAGTTTCTCCTTGTTCATAACGCTCTTCAATGGCTTTGACGGCATTCTCTGCTTTTTGACCCTTGCCTTCTGTCAGTGCCTCAAATGCGATCTGAACACGCTCCCAACGCTTGTCGCGGTCCATAGCATAGTAACGACCCACAATAGTAGCAATGGTACTGTAGTTCAGCTGCTGCACAGCTTCCTGGAGCTGCTGCATGTATTTGGAAGCAGACTTTGGTGAAGTATCACGACCATCACCAAAAAAGTGGATGTACACTTCAGGGACCTGGGCTTCTTTGGCAGCACGAAGAAGAGCCACTAAATGATCAATGTGTGCGTGGACACCTCCGTCTGAAACAAGACCCAAGAAGTGAAGACGGCCATTGCCAGCCTTAGCATTCTCAAAGGCACCCTTGATGTTTTCCAGTGTGCCGAATTTGTTTTCTTTCATTGAGAGATCAATGCGTACAATATCCTAGAATAAAATACAAAGTAGATAGACATGCATAATGAGATTTATAACCAATACAAAACATTGCAATCAATGATAAATGCTCTCCTTCTCATATTCTTTTTATATGCATATTTATACAGCAAACAACTTACTTGGTATACAACTCGTCCAGCACCAATGTTCAAATGACCCACTTCAGAGTTACCCATAAGTCCATCAGGAAGACCCACATTCAATCCATGTGCACTAATTGTAGTGTAGGGATATTCTTTGGCAAGATAGTCCATAACAGGTGTCTCTGCATTACGGATAGCATCTCCTCGGCTGTTTTCTTCACCAGAGACACCCCAACCATCAATACAGATAAGGCATGTTTTTTCCTTAGGGACCTGTACGGCCTTGGGCATTTCTCCTCCTCCGGGCATAGTGAAAAGTAGTAAAAATAAAAAACATCAAAAACAGATCTGGAAAATCAGGATCAAATAGAGAGGAGTTTCAATGCGTATCAGTGGGAAGATCTCTGACGTCATGCTTGGTGTATGGCGGAGATACACTTTGAGTACATTCACAGTTAAAGATCTTGGGATATAGAAGGGAAAAAATACGGGATATCAAAATATACCATTTTTATTGGTTAATATGTTTTAAATATAAATTCGCCATCTAAATAATATATTTCAATCTCCATATACCTATTTTAGCAATGAATATTGATTTTGCAGTTGAACATTATAAAAATGACTATAAAAAGAATAAATCAAACCAGAATTACTCCACTATCGAAACTCAGGCCTTGCTATTCTCTTAACATAAAGTGTTATCGTTAAGCTCACAGTAGGAGTGAATAAGAAAGTGTAATAGATTACCAGAATAGAGAGAAAAGAATTATTTGTTTTAATATTATTATTTTATTATTTCCCATAGAAACAAATAAATTGATACATAGGTACTTGTTAATATAAGCATAACTGAGCATAATAATGTGCTATTATTAATAAAACAAATAAAACAAATAACATAGTAGTAGACACTACCAAAGGCTATTCTTGAGGTAAAAAGGTAAAAAGTGTTTTCATTTGGGCTGTGGCTTATTCTACTATGCAAGATACTTGTTAATTATCAGTAGGTAAGTAAAGGGTTTTCTTACATCAGTTCCAGGTGCTCTTCTATACTATCCATAGTGTCTAAAGTGTAGTCTCTGGTGTATCTCTTTTCCTAGAATAAATTGTTAAGCCTTAAAGGTGAAGATTCAATTGCTATAAAGAATGCACT
The DNA here is from genome assembly GCA_025094145.1 of Spinellus fusiger. Taxonomy (NCBI): domain Eukaryota; kingdom Fungi; phylum Mucoromycota; class Mucoromycetes; order Mucorales; family Phycomycetaceae; genus Spinellus; species Spinellus fusiger. The sequence goes on along the minus strand of JALLLS010000020.1, from coordinate 219,068 downwards.
GGGGCAGTAGCCATAGTAATAATATATTATTATAATGAACAATTTTCTTCATCAACAATATGTTTTATTGATAATACAATTTGATATTGAGGTATCCATAAAAGGAAATAAAGTTTAGATGCTTGCAAACCTTTTGATTTTAAATATAGTTCTGTAATAGAGAATTACTCTAAATCACGTAACAGGAACGTAGTATTGCCGCTTAAAGACCAGAAAAATCTTTAGGTGCATATGAGTGCATATTCATGTATTGGTTGATACACAGAGCACTATGGAGATAGAGAGAATAACAATAATAAATAAGCATAATGTATAAAGTTTGACTACAACTATTTACTAAAAAGATAAGCACTCAAATGATAGTGGATTGATTTATACTTAGTTCTCATTGATTCAGAAAAATAAGAAAGAGAAAAATTGATAGCCTTATAATAGTTCTCTTTTTCATTGCAATTCTTACAGTATTATTTCTCTATGAGCTCATTGTTATTAATATTCAAACTTCTACCCACTAATAAATATATTCAGGTCTACATAGTATTAGCAGAAAATTGACATGATTATTCTATAAAACTTAATATAGGCAAGTTCTTATTGATCATTTTATTCAACTCTACGCCATTAATGCTTTCTACCCATAAAGTATAGTGTACTTCATTTTCAAGGACAAATCATTTATAAACAGTAAAAACATTAGTGTCACTAAGAAATTGATAGCTTGATCACTGTGAACCTTTTTATAGACTATTTATTGAATCAGTTGAGAAGATATATAAATAAAGAGCCTCAACCTTGTTAATCGTTAATGATCAAGTTTTCTGTATTCCAAGCTGAATTGTGAATAGGTCTTCATTTTTTTCCCTTGTGTATTTAGAATATTATTATTATTGTTGTTGTTTCTATTAAAATATTTCTTATTTGTTTACTCACATAGCCTACTCAAAAGAAGAGTTTGGCAAATGTTATTTAAGTACTAGAGACATGAGTCTGCTAGTCTCTGAGTTATTTAAATTATATATTTTTTAAAAAAGATATATAAAAATTATGTGTATTATTGTAATGTGTTTTCAAGTCAAAGGTAAATGTGATTGTATCCTTTCTCAATTAACATATCTGATAGTATATGAATGTATTGGAGTGACCCTCTCTTTACTTATTGCTATTACAGTTATTTATCGAAATTCAACATAGGGTTTTGCTTGGACTGATAAAGGGAAGAAACACGTAAATAATGTGACAATGTAAGGCAAATTGATTTGAAGAATGATATACAAGATACTGTGACCAAGAAAGGTCATTTAATTTTAAAATTTTCTGGCTTCGCTATCTATTTTTATAGTTTGTTTTCCAATTGCAATTACTATAAAAACTCTTTGAATAAATACTTCAAACGTACATTTGATTAAAAAATCATATAGTGTGCCGATAAATCAATACTTTCTTTGTTAAAGAGTCCATAGCAACAGCAATATTGAAACAAACAAACAAAAGAAGAAAACAAGACTAAAAGACTCATGACACTTTTTTAGTCACCAAATATGTCAATAGCTATTGATCAAGCTATGTTTATTTGAGATTTTGGATCGTAATTCTAGGTTGGTAGTTTTTTATTCATTTATTAAACCTGCCGATGAATGGGTTGAGCAGAAATACCATCTCTTTCATAGAATACCAAGATTTTTCCGCCAACAAACTCTAAAATTTCAAATTCCTTCCGATTCTTACTTTACCAACTATTACCACCATGTCTCTTGGCAATTTCTAAACACGTTGACATAGTCTTCACATTTGTGTTCTCGGGACTATTTAATTCTCTGGGAATATCACTCTGGACTTCTAATCATCACAGGAAGAAATAATATTTTTCTGGTGCTCTGTATTCCTTTACTGACACTAATTTCATTGAAGACCTTATTTAACATACCTATTGTCTATAGTACATACCTTAAGCCTTTGTCTCATTAGTAACTGTATGCCTTACTGATTATTTTTACCTTTATATTTAGAGAGTCAATATATCTATGTTATATAAAGCTCATATATAGTAATCACATTTTTTAGTGTACGACTGATATAATAGTATTGTAATTTTGGGCAATGCAAGATCGTAAGAGGCTGGTAGTTCTCTAAGTGAGGTGACTACGGACACAGGTTTCTTAGGACAGATTGTAAGCTTGAGGTTGTACTGTGATGGTCCTAATTCAGAGGTAGCTGAACAATAGAGATACTTAGCGGGAGTGGAATGCGGTCAAGTGGGGTAGTGTGCTTGTAATAGATAGGACCAACCAAGGAAACAGAACAACGTTAGCGGAAAGTAAGAATATAGAGAAGAGTATCTTAGTAAACAAAATCAGACTTGCACAATATCTAGACAGCCCTTGACGAATGGTACACAGTTACTGTTTGAAAACTTCGATGATTTATTCAATAGAAAAGAACATAGTTTATATAGTTAAGAATGCCAAGTGGTTGTGGCTATTTTCCCTGGCATCCATGTATCTAGCATTTATGTTTTCGTCTTCTCCTACATCTCCTGCCTCAAAGTACTGTCAGGGAAGGCGGACAATACTTACAGTATTTACAAAATAGAATATTTTGAACTATATTTTTCAATAAGCGGGAAATCTTTGACAGAGATTCATCTTTCAAAAAAAAATACTATCATGCCTGTTCAACCCACAACAGTTTTTAGTGAATGATAATACGTAACCTAGATTTCAGACGTATACAAACTGATCATTATAGCTTTATTACAAACAATCAGTCTATGATTTACATCTATATAATTAGTCACACAACATTAATCAGTATATGATCTTTCTTTCTTGAAGTCCTGAGAAAGAACATAAGTTATGCAGGAAAAAACTGAGACCTCAAAACACATGCTAATGACCTCAAATTCAACAAAAAGTTAGTTTAACATATGGTTTATATTATTATACATAAAAAGTTTTTATTTAATACTTTTGGACCACCTTTGGCAGCGATCCTTCATTGAACCAACTAAACATTCGGCAGGATCAACGTGGATATTTCCCCAAACTTTTTTTAATCTGTCTTGAGTTCATCAATATTTTTGATACCGACCCTCTTGTTATTGGTAAGCTTATCAAGACAGATTCAGAGATGTTCAATGGGGTTGAGATTAGAGCTTTGAGCGGGACAGAAATCAAAACACCTAACTGCATGTGAGGTTCTCCACCATATTGTATAGCCACCTGTATAACAGGTAGCCCCATCTTCTTGGAATATAAATTCCCTATCCTCTTTCTTGTTCAATTCAATGAATCATGACAGAAGTTTCTCTGCCAAAATATTGACGCATGCGTCCTGATTTACATTGCCATCAATAAAGACCAAAGGCCCAAATCATTATGCTACCCTTCCCCCCCTTTGGTTGTAGGCACACTATAAACAGCCTTGTATATTTTTCCAATTTTTTGAATCACTCTGGCCCCTCTCTTGTAACCTTCTACTTCAAAGAGTGACTCATCAGAAAATACAACATGTCTCCAGTCCTCAGGGGTACATATGTACCGGTAGTCTTGATTCTACTAATGATATTCTGGACAGTAGACTTGCTAATGCCAATGACCATTGAAATACTACCCATGGAGTAATGTTATTTTTCAAGCCAGCAAACACTCCATCACCCTCTTTCTTCAAGTTTATTATAAACTCTAGAGTTTTTTAGTTGAAGATTATGCGTTTGAAATTTGAAATTAATTAATGGAATGTGATTCTGTGATAAAAAGAAGATGAATCATGTTTAAAAATCTATAAACTATGGGATCATATACCAACTAATGTTGTGTGACTGTGGGTGTTCAAACCAAAATTGTATGAAAGACAAGACATTGAAGATTTGGAATCGTGATCTAGCTGCGATATTATACTTCAGACATATTCTGTTATCTCCAAGGGAGAATGGTAACCACCTAAAGCACTTTCGTAGATATAACAAAAGAAAGCATAAAACAATTGATACTACTAGAACCAAGAAAAGGTCCAAGCCTTCTGGTTCATCCCTATCTTTCTCCCTAATTTTTGTTAGAGCCTTGGCTGACTAACTAACGGAAACCCATGATACAGATGAATTATCTAAAGAATAATGAAGTGTGTCTTATTAGATTCTGTCATATAAAAGACACTATAATATCTAGTAGGCATATACTGAAAAAAGACAGATCTAGAGACTCAATCATGTTTTTATCTATTTATTTTCTTTGAATACACATTATTTAGCATAGTGTTTTTGGTAGATTGTGAAATCCAATAAGTCAGTGACCACTACATTTATTAAAAAGTTGCAAGGAACAATCTGTGCACTACACCGTACAAGTTAAAAGTCTAGGTAAGTTTAACGAAAAATAAGAACAGCTGTTAGATCGATTTTAACTTTAATGTGTCAAAAGTATCGATGATCACCTTTCTTCAGCTTTTATAGTTTATATTTGTTCAAATAAGTTCAAGAAATGGTACCTTTCAACTTTAGCACACATATTGTATAGTTTAAAATGTTGGTCCAGCTATAATAAGCGTTAGATCTAAGATCAGTGAATATTTTTATGTAAGACTGAAGATGTCTTAACATGCATCTGTAACGACAAAAGGTTACACGATCATTAGTATGAATTCCAGAAGAAAGCCTAGCTTATGAACACAACAGTAGGTTACATTATTCTTGATCCTAACTCTTGTAGTATTAATGGGGGACTTTGTCACCATAATCTTTTCTCCATATTTTTTTCTTTTTAAAAATATATATTCTGTGAATAATGAGCTATTTCTACCGATCCTATAGTTTATTAGTTCAGAAAATCGTCTTTTTTAAAAATAAATAAATAAAATAAAACTTAAGCCTAATAGATATTATGCACACAATATGTTCTATATAATGAGGTACATAGTTAAATGGATTGTTCACCTGATATCTCATATTCTAGTAAGTAATGATAATATTTTATTAATATGAGTGGTGTCACCAATTCAATCCAAAACTTCTCTGTTAATATATGGGCTTAATGATACAATATGTAAAGAATACATGTTTATTATTCAGCCCACGCAGATCTAGCCCCATAGCTGCGGTGTATTAATCAGTTTATTATGAGATAGGCTTTTACTTTATTTAAGCTTTAGCTTAGCTCAGGTTTTAGGAGACACGAAGCGTATAAGGCTTTCTTGTACAAAATAATGTCACAAAGTTATATATCTGATGAACAGTAAGCGAACGTTAGTGGATTCTAGAGATTAGGTTGTCAATGAGGCCTATATTTAAATTTCTTACCTTAAAGATGAGCTACTTATTTTTCCAATGACTTAATATTTTTGTCAATTATATTTCGCCTGTACTTTATTGGTTATTATATATGTATTAAAGCAGAGATTCAAATAGAAAGATATGTTTTTTGCATGAACTATTGTGCTTTAAAGTTCAAAAGTTTCAGCTGTGAACAATGTTACATGTTACGATCAGTAAACTGTACAGACTTTATAAAATAGTAAATATTTATTACACATGTGACTGAATTTGTTTAATAAACTCCGAGGGTGCTTATATGATTTACTTTGTCAAACATTTCACCGGGAAAAGGAGTGCAGTTTTTCTTTATATCATATGGTCAAACAGTAATATATATAGTCCTACCCCACTAATGAGATATAATAAAGCATTTGGAAGCTCTACTGTGCTAGTGAGTGAGTTGTCATAATCAGTAGTAGTTTCACAGAGAGTGAAGGTTTATTTATTTATATTTATAATTGAGTCTTCATCCACGGAAGATTGATTGAACTTTTTAAAATAAGAATATTATTAAGTCAGGCATGGTATAAAGCTTAAGTATTGAACGATCTTTAAAGAGATTAATCAATACTAATTATCTTATGCACGTTATATATTCTATCAACTTATTTGTACAAAGCATTCAACTATTCAAATAGTGATCGTGCACGACAGGAAAAGTTGATTCATTTAAACTCATTAGATTCACCTTTTTACTATAATAACTTTTAAGACATATTTGAGTTAGTATAGTCACCAATGAAAGAGTAATACATTAAGTAGCATAGTGTATTGAATATAATGATTTATTAGACATTGAAAGAAAAATAAGAAGACATATTTTAGGGCTAAAAACTTTTTTTTAGTTGAATTATAGACATTTTTATTATTTCTCTAAAGTTTCTAAAAAGCTTTTCAGAGCCTCTTATCTTTTTTCCGAAGTATCTTTTTTGTCAAAGATCTTATTTGATTCGGCGCAGCAAAGAGAAAATCTGCACACAACTGTGTTCATAAAATCTGACAGCAGATAGTTACGATAGGTCGCTCAGTTCATTTAAAGAATAGAGTTTAAGAAAATGACAATGCCACCTCCCAAATTGTTCCTCCTATGTCTTTCAGTCACGGAACTTCCTTTATGCATTTGATTTTTTCACTCATGTATTGGTGTGATTGCTATGTATTATCAATTAACTTCTCATGGGCCCTCATAAGGTGATCATAATGATCAATTTATAAAGGACAAAGCTTTCAAAAATAAAAATTAAAAAATAAAAAATAAAAAATTATGATAATTTTAAATTTATTTATTTGACCGATGGGCGTTAGTGACAATTTATGAATGAGTTTACTATTTCCCTAAAGTTCTCTATTTATTCTTTTGCTAAGCACTGTAAGATTTTATGTTGTACTTCTATTGTAGTTATTCTCCCTGGAGATCTGCTTTAACGAAGGTTTTACTTTTTTATTTCATTACAATTGATATATACTACACATCTAAAAAAAAAAGACCTTTAACCTTTACTATTAGTCATTATGCCGGGATTTTTAAATTCTCCTTTTATAGATAGATAGATAGAAAGATAGAAAGATAGATAGAAAACTTACTGTCTTTCTATTCTTAATTGATTGCCTTCTTGAAGTTCGATTGGTTACTTTACAGAAAATGATTTCATTGATGATTGAGAGTGGAAAAGGTGTATTAGTCTGCAAAAATGGAGTTTTTTTTAATAAAAATTGTTAATTTAGTATGATTAGCCAATTATCTTTATCACCATAGCCACTATTACAGAGAATATCATTAAAGCAATAGACTGTATCTCACTAAACTATACTAAAGAAGGATAAGAGATATGAGGATTCCAAACACAAAAATGTATTTCATTAAATAGGCAAGCAACAACATAAGCCGCAGTAAGCAGTCTTGATTTTGATTAAAATATTTCTTTGATTGCATATCAATAGAATTGGTTGCTTTACAGACAAATCAATAGAACACTTAAGCATATATGTACTAAACATACAGAGTTAATACTTTTACACTTGTAATATACTGAAAGAATATAAAAGGCTACTTGTAACCACAGTTTGTCAGAGGAGAAAGAACTGATGAAAGAACACATTTATGGCAACTTATGTTAAAGACCAAAGTTAGTAACATGTTTAACCCCTACACACCAGGAGATTTTTCTGGCCTTTAAGCGGTGATATATTATTCCTTTTACGTCAATATCCAAATTTGCTCTTTTATGGAATTGTGTTTAAAATCAAAGGTTTGCAAGTATCTGAATGTTTGTTTCCTTTTGTGGATACCTCAATATTAAATTGTATTATCAATGGAATATATTGTTTATTGTCGTCTTTAATCTTAGATATCAAAGGAATCCGATCAGTCAACGCGTTGTTAAACTCTGCCCTTTATTCATTCAATTTTACATCTCTTATAATTATTTTATAATTATTTTATACTTATTTTATACTGCTATAAGCTATAATGTGAGGTATACGTTTGATGACATAATGCAAGAGTGTCGATGATATAATGCGTCGTATTGCTTGTGCATCCCTGACACATGTAGTATCCTTCCTCTTTTGGTTATTCTGCGACACAAATGGAGAACATCCATTTTTGGACATAGTCTTACGACAATAAACAATTATATTCATAAACAATACATTCCATTGATAATACAATTTAATATTGAGGTATCCACAAAAGGAAACAAACATTCAGATACTTGCAAACCTTTGATTTTAAACACAATTCCATAAAAGAGCAAATTTGGATATTGACGTAAAAGGAATAATATATCACCGCTTAAAGGCCAGAAAAATCTCCTGGTGTGTAGGGGTTAAACATAGTTACCCTTTATATTATAATAATCTCCTGGTGTGTACATTTATCGGTGTAGTAACAGCATTTGTCACACCAGTCCAGTATTTTGTGTTGTTTATGCCTATTCACAATACTTGGCACTTGGTCTGTCCACTATTGGTTTTTATCATAGTTTGACATAATTATTCTATAATAAAAAATAAAGGCGGTTTTTATCAAAGAGATTAAATAATATTCTCCTTGGAAGACTTTTGACATATCTCTCAAAAATCATGTATGCACATTTCTTTACAAAAAAAAAGTTGGAACTCAAGATGTTCAGAGATTTTGTTCTGGTCATTTTATCTGACAAGGTCATTAATTAATAATTATTTAATTTTGTATATTTCATAATTTTGAATCTTGAATTACTTTTGTACTATCTTAACACCAATTGGATGAAAAACAGAAATAGATATCACGCCAGCTGTCTACCACGAGGGCTAACTACTAGAAGTATATAAAAGAGTATGAAGTCTGTCATAGACTTACCACGGGCAGAGAAGAACTAACCAAAATGAACAAGCAGCTGTTGTTTGAAAAAGAAGTACATGTATGGATTATTAAGATGGGTATAGAGAGAACAGGCATCTATTCAGGGCGTAAGAAGGATGTCAGATCATGGAGTCATTTTTGTAAGTATTCATAATATTTATACAATATTCAAATTAGTGCTGTGATTGTAAGAGAGGATCGAGATTCTTCCTCTTGAGTGAAACTCACACATAATAATAGAAAAGCAAAAACATTAGTAGATAAATATACGGATCTATCCGGGGTAGAATCCAAGAGTAATCATTGCATATGGCTACTCTTGAAATTGAGACACGTGTTTTCATTTTGGAACGCAAGAGATTCATAGATTTTACATAGCATTTTTTTATTTTTATTTTCCTCAATGGCTATTTTATAGTTGATCAATTGTAGTGATTTTAGTTTATATAAAAATGAGTTAGTGAGAAATGCCATTGGAAAGGTGCCAAATTGAATTCTTATGACTTTTACCCTACTGAAAAGGCAGTGAAGAAAAATGATAGTAAACAATATACTCTGTGTACTTTAAAGGAGGTTTTATTCACTATTTCAATTTAGCAAAATTTAAAACTTCTTTTACTATAAGATTAATCAAATTGGGTAGAAAGAGATAAGATAAAATATTATCAAAGAATTATTGATAGGATTTCTAAGTATGGCCAATATACGCTTATATTCTGTCCTACTAAAGTGAATGAGATAAACCCCTAACTTTTCTTTTAATATTTTAAATCCCGAACATTTTATTATTTGAATACACACCTAAAGATTTTTAGGATATAAAAGTAAATACACGGACAATAAAATCACACTTCTATAATTGGCTAATGTGTTTAAAGGTATTTTCAGAAAGTATTGATTTATTTTTGGGAAACAAAATATAGTATAGAAATGTAGTATGGTTCAAAAAAGACTTACATATGTCTTAGTTTAGTGCAGCGATAACTACACCGGATTCTTCTTTGATGTTTTGATGTTTTGGTGTATTAGCTACTACTAGCTAGATGTTTGTCTGATTGTTGATGATTAGTAAAACTCAAAGGCTTCATTCTACGAAATAGGATTAAGCAATTGACATTCTGGTTTTTCCACAGCAGGAGTATCTTCATTTGAATAATAGTTATGCAACACTGGAGTATCTATGGCTCTCTCCTCGAGGTATCTTGCAAACCTTTCATAATTGACTGTTGAAGATGTATATCCTGACAAAGACAACTCGGCTTCTACTCAATACCAGTGATTGAGCTTTTTACTGCTACAATCTTTAGAGTAGGTTCCATGAAGAAAAGAAAGATGAGTTAATCTTTTTTTCTTTTTCTTTTTATACTTTTTCTGTTTTATAATTAGTTTTCGCATATCATTGATTCAATCTGTGATTTGAAAACTGTTGTGTTAAAGTATAAAGCTTGTATATCTATCAATGGAAATTGTGAATCCCACAGGTTTTCTATGCACATATTCAGTCTCAGGCAATAAATGAGTGGACAGCAATTTTTATTTTTATTTTCTTATTTTCTTTTGAAAAATAAAGGTATATTTATCAGTCTAAGATGTTCATAATAAAATATTTATGGAATAACACAATATTTAGAATGGTTGTCTACATTTCTATTATAACAACATTGCTCAGTACTTTGCAACAAAGCCTTTGTTTTTATATAATAGGATGATCTTGCTCAGTGTGCTCTTTGGGAAGTCAATACCATCAGTAATCTATTGATAGACAGCATGTCTTTTCCATTGTCCTGTGAATTAACTTTTAATAAACATAGCATGCTCTCTTCTTCTGTTAGGACTATCTTTATGTTTTTGGCTAAGAGCTGGCTGATTTTCATTGACTAAAGTCATTGTTTGAATAAGTTGTAAAAAAGAAAAATTGATCTGCTGTCTACTCATTTCTACATGAGGCTGTATACCTCACCAAAATGATTTTTTCTATTCTTTGGTCTTGTTATTTCTTACACTGTCTATACAACTTTAATCTCAGTTATTTGTCAAGATGAGCATATCTGAGCAAGGTAATGTGTAATTATTAACAAAGAGAAACAATAGAAGGAGGTTGTAGACACTACCAAAGAATATTCTGGAAGTAAAAAGGTAAGTGGTGTCTTCATCTGGGCTTGAGCTCATTGCAATTCACAAAGCATAGTACTGACTCTTCTACTAATAGATAATATATGGCTTATTATTCTCAAGACAAGTATGGAGTACAAGGTAAGCATACTACCTCTCTTGATTGAATTAATACTAATACACTCTTCTGTTATTAGGTATGTTAAGACTCTTCTCAAATCAGTCTCAGGTTGTCATCCACAAGGTCAATACTATCTAGGGTGTCTAGGGTATACTCCTGAGCATAGTTATCTATCTCCCAAGAACAAAACACAAGGATTCTAGGGTGTATATTCTATTGCTATGAAGGGCATATACTTAGGCAGTAGTTATAGCTATACTATAGTATTAGCTATACTATTATAATAAACAATTTTATTCATAAACACTATATTCTATTGATAATACAATTTGATATTGAGGTATTCTACAAAAATAAATACTAATTTGGACACTTACAAACCTTTGATTTTGAAACACCTCACTTTATAAAGGAATATTTTTCTGGACGAAAATGAAAGAATTTATCACTGCTTAAAAGCCAGAAAGATCTTCTGGTGTGAAGTAAATTAAGTTCATGTCTAAAGGAGACAAAATTCATCATCGTCAGCATTAAAATACTTAATGAATAAAAGTATTCTATTTATATTTAGTACTTTTTCTGCCATGCATAAAAATGAAACATTTCTTTTATGAGCTATTCGTGCACAACAGTGGCTGAAGTAATAATCAATAATAATCAGTACTGACCAATTAGTTCTTAATCAGCAAAAAAATAAAAAATAAATAAAAAGCTCTTAATCAGCGATCCTGCTGAAGAATATTTTTGTGTACAATTATAAACCATATGAATTTGACTTTCAAGCTATTCCAATAGAAGCATTGATTTTACCCAGGAAGAATAATAAAGATACTCCCGACACTACAAATAAGGATGACCAATTAGAGTTCAAGATATCCTCGTGTGGGTATACATCGTTTTTCCATGTATTCCCACCGTGGGTTATTTCATGTCCAATGAATGCTACCAGATATTAAATATAGAATCCTCCCGACAAAAAAAAAACAGTGGAGATGGAATTAACCGGTTTTATTTGTAATTCTACAAAGCTTATACAGAAAGAGAGCAAGTATATACAAAGTGGTTTATATAAATAATCTGGTAAATCAGAGTTTTAGGTAGTGGATAATAGAATGTCTAGGGCATACTTAAGTCATTGGATGTTCATCAATAAACAAAAGCTTATTCATCTTGGGTGGGTTGAAATAACGGAATCTAGTCTGCCCTTTTCCTGAATGGCGTTGTGCTTCTTGCTGTGGAATATAGGAGAATGGAACAAAAGAGGGTGGATTTGAAACTGAGGATTTGGAGGTGGATTCTGATGTGGAAGGCTTGGAGGGGGCGCTAAATTGGTTTTGAAAGTGGATCTGTGTGCCTTGGAAAGAAGACAAGTATACAGAAGGGCTAGAGGGAGAGAAATTTGAAGAAACGGGATTGATGGGTGCACACGGTAAAATTTTTGCCTGCTTTTGGCGAGGTTGTCTTGTGATGCTTTGCCTTAGGGTGCTTTGTCGGTTATACTCTGGCTTCTTCTTAATGTTGGCCTTGTAATAACTGGTAGGTGCAGTTGGGGTTTCTGGAAAGTTATGCTTGATAATCTCTTTCTGTAGCCACTCGCTCATCTGCAGCCAATTCTTATTGCTTGTCTTGTATTCACGTGTATCTTGTAATATTTCGAGGGAGCTAGCTAGACCATTAATATAGTCTATCTCATTGATTCCCGAAAATAGTATAGTTCTACTCTCAGACTGACAGACATTGCTCACGGAGGCAGCAAGGGTGAGGATCTCAGCTGCACGCCACAGCTCGTTTCGATCAAACATACATGCACCATTTGTAACATAGCGGTAGCTGTTCATGGTCTTGACCTGTTGAATGGCGGCTATTAAACAACTTTTGAGAGACCACAGAGAGATGTCTGTAGGAAATAAATCATTGGCATCAGGAATAAACATTTGGTGTAGAACAATCAAAGTAGCGTTGTATTCAATATTCACTCGTAAACATGTCAAGAGGAAATCCTCACTGCCATATTCAAAGCCGCTGTCAAGTTTAAAATATATGGGCAGCTGGTCGTAGAAGGCCTGGGTTCTGGATGTAAATATATCCAATTCTTCCATCTTCAGCTTGTTATCTTGCTCAGCAAGAGCAACAAGTAGATCATATTGAATCTGCCACAGTTTATAGCAAGTATTTTGGGCAAGAATGCAAAGCTCCTGTCCATCGATATCTTGTTCCATAACTTGTGGCAAATCCACTTCACCTGGAATACGGGTTTGAGGTATAATTCGAGGAACACCAGACGAGTACAAATAGAAGTTGTTAGACCAGACAGCCCACCAGAGACGAGTATCCATTTCGAGTTCAAAAGCCTTTTCTTCGTCTTCTTCTACTTCGCCCACCATACGAGGGTAAATATTGAGAGCCTGAAGAGCAGAGACGGACATGCCTGCGTAGTGGTGACGTTTACTTGCTTCTGTGAATGCCCCCATCAATACAAGTGCAAGAATAGAGTATCTATCAGGGTGGTCGAATGATTGAGATAGGCATTCTCGAGAACGACGGAAAAAGTATTCAGTTTGCTCCTTTATCATATCTTGACTGTAGTTGAATTTTTTGAGAGCAGGTGGCAAGTGATGGGTGACCATATGACGAAAGGTATGAGAGCATATAGCGTTTACAATAAGACTATCAAGTGCCATAGGCTCTGACCTATACCATGATATAAAGGCCTCTCTATTTAATACCGGTAAATAGCGCAGTCGACAGCTAAAGTAAGTGTCAACACATGCATCTGCAATGATTTGTAGGCTGTCCTCATCGTCATGGTTTGAATGTGGGTCTGTCTGTTCTCCAAGGTGATAGGTAACAGCAAATTTGTTAATTGGCTTGGACTTTGTATTGCTGTTTTGTTTCAAAATAACACTTTGATTTGAGTATGTGTCCGAGACTTCAGTTGGAGAGCAGCACATCTTTCCAAAAGTATTGATAAGTGTGTGGAAATCTGATATATTGTTGAGCTGTGCCTCCATTCGAACACCACTATCAGTATAAGAAAAGCTCAGATTTGTGAGTTCTGATAGTTGTTCAATGTGTTGCTCAGTAGACGGTGAAGAACAAGTAAGTTCCTGTGAGACAAAATTCTGTGAAAAACATTCAGATTCTCTTTCTTCTTTCCAAGACATTGACTCGGTTGAAAATCGATCATCAATGCTAGATACATCGACATAATCCGATGGGGATTCTGAATAACTGGATGGAGTGCTGACGGGAATACTGAAGAAATTGTCGTGTCCTGGATGCATGAAGTGATGCCAAAAGTTAATGCTAATAGGTTTAGAGTGTCTCATAAGATCTTCTTGTGAAATGATTTCTGGAGAAGAGTTGATTTGGGAGCATTCGTGGTTGGAAGCCCAAGTATGATTGTCTGAATTGCTAGTAGATAACTGACCAGTAGCATTGTAAGGAAAAGATTTTTCAGTGGTATCCAAGGTCATGCTAGGATTTGAATAGCTGTGTTAATAACGAGAAGTGTACTGGTTTGGAGAAAAGATGAGAAAATAGGGGGAAGTTTAAAAATAAAAATAAAAAATAAAAAATAAAAAATAAGCAAAAAGAGCAATGAAAAATACAAAATATAATTTACTATTTTCTTTTATTTTAGTGGAAAAACTAAGAGAAGCCCGTTCCCATTTTATAAGGGCAGTTTTCATCTCCCACTTTATCCCTATGCTCGCCGCTGGATGTTTATTGGACTACGCTTGATAATGACAGGAATTACTACAAAAACTTCCGATCCTGGTTATGGCAATCTGTCCTGGTCATAACCATTTGGAATTAAAGAGTCCTTATTACTGGTGACTCTTATTTTGGATTATGTCTATATTATCATTCTTCTTACTGGGACATCTAACATACTTTAGTATTTTAGAAGAACCTTAATTTGTATAAATTTTCACCTCAGTTGATGAAAAGGTCACATGATTACAGAGTGAAGGCAAAGGGCCAATTATTAAGTTTAGTGGAGTTTAAATATAGTGGCTAAAGATATAAAGCCGCACTACAAGTTAGTGGGGATGTACTTATAATTTATAAGTCCTTTATTTGGTTCCTATATTATTGTTAGAATCCAACCCATTACTATATTTGTTACATAGCACAGAAAGATTTAAGTCGACAAGATCTACAATAATGAATTCAAATACGGAGCCACTGTAGTATCCGACTTGACACATGTTAAACTGTACTAAGATTATTTTATATCTCTAGATATTGTTGATAAAATGTTTGTTGGGCTCAATTTCAAATCTACAGGTAATTGACATAAGATTATAAATAAAATGTTTTAAATTACTGGTGTATAGGTTAGAGTTCCTGCCACTTGCAAAACACATGTTGTAGTACAAATACCTCATGTATTATTATGTAGTACACTGGAAGATAATATGTTTTCAACGCCAATGAACATATAAAGAAGTAAGATGGATAAAAACTCAGTAAAAAGTACAAGTATAGAAGTAAAATTATCAAATGACTAACATCTGGCAAAACACAAAAAGAAAAGTTCAATTGGAATTGAAATCTAATGTAATTGTATATTTTATACTAGCCAATAAACTCAAGTATTATACATTGTTTTTTGTTGGAAATGAAGAAAATGCTTAGGCACAAAGTTACATCTATGGTGGTACATAAGATAAATATGGATAGATTGACATTGTAATTGAGATAGCGATAAACAGCTTTTTTATATCTTTTATATAATGATAAACAGAACACAATAGTGTCTCTACATAACCTGGCTTCTGACTTTCATTATATTAATGACTGATAGTTGGAAGTGTTAGATTTAGTTTACAAACATGGCTGATTAAATACAGCTAAGAAAAAACAACACTCAATAAGAAAGATATAGTAAAAATAAATTCAGTATATAAATATATCACGGAGAAAAAAAAAGGCTATAAGCAATTGTTATATATTCAAGGTCACAAGGCTGAATTTTATTTAATCTCGATAGAGAAAAAACACAATAAGGTATCAATATTGATTTTCACAGAGTTATTGAGCCAACAGTTGTTTTCAATTGAATCTAAACATGTATTTACTAATTCATAATATACATTTTTTGTAGTTTTTGTAACATTTATATTAATCACTGAAGCAAAATCAATCATACTTTTAAAATATCTACCCTGTAGAAATACTCTCCGCTACACTTTAAACTGATGTAGAGCTTTTATTAGCATGTTAAAGTATGAACCAATGAGGTGCACGAATGATAAGATACAGGGTTTTAATCTAAAATTAAACAACCATGGAAAATGAATGAGACAGCTACAATAAATAAAACAATACGAATTGTATATTGCAGACACTTTAAAAAAGGTGGTAGGTAAAAATAGATACAGAGACGAGGCTCTGTTCAATGTAGTGTCTGTAGATACTTTGATTATAAACCTAAAAAAGCACAAGAATCTTTCTTCTTACTGAGAACTCATGTATAAGTCACCAAAATGTTAAAGCGAGAGACTCTTCTTATATCAGAGTATAAGACTTTCTTCATACATAGGAGAATTGAAATGAATAACATTCTACGAAATAAAATGGTTTGTACACAGCTACCTGCGATTGCTTTCTGTACTGGAAGGAAGGAAAAGGATATTATAAATTAAAAATAATATCGTATCAGATTGACCGCTATATTATACCAAACTATTTTTAAAAATAAAATAAAATAAAGAACCATGAAAATAGAGAGCTACTGTGAGAGAATGTAGATGAGTTCCGAACTTTAAAGGTTATAACACGAACTTTACTCATGGGTTCAATAGTTTTTTTTACAGTATTCTTGCTTGCTAAAGTTGTGGGATTGTGTGGAACTACAGTGTAAATGCTTCAATTATTTTCAATATTTCAGATAAACTGCTGAAGGATCACTAACATCCTGCTTTATTTTGTCGAGACAGGTGAGTTTTTTTTAAAAAATAATAGTCTTGTCACTGTATCGAACACAGCTTTCTTTTCTTTGGAAGAGAATAAATATTTTTACAGGCAAACTGTCTAAATACTATATTTATTTTGTCTCAAAACTGACACTCTTTGTCTAAAAATGAACTCTCAATTATCTACAGAAAATAATGCATCGACTCATTCAATTTACAGTCTTCTTTTAGATTAGAATACTGTAAATCTGCTAAAACTATTGAAAGAAATCTGGTATAAAGAGTCCGATATAGAATCATGTGAGTACTTTTTATGACATTGTAACTGTATTTAGTTTGAAATCCTAATTTTTCTGATCCGTGCTTCACTTGGACAAATTGAACTTAAATTTAATATGTTTAGAATAAGAATTTAATAAAAACTAAATTGAGAAACCTAGAAAGATTATAGACATTTCATTAAGTAAACATATACCCATAGCTGCTATTAGTGCTGGGTATAGACTTGAAAAGTCCGAGCACTCTTGACAGAAATATTTCTGATATTTAGTCACAACATTAGAAAGTATACGATTTTCATTTTTTGAAATCCTGAAAAAAAAGCATGCTTTACGGATATAAATGTTACGACCTCAAAACACATACTAATGACTTCAAATTCAACACAAAGTTAGTTTAACATATTGTCTATAGTAAAATATATATAAAAGTTTTTATTTAATATTTTTTAGGCCACCTTTGGCATCAATAACTGCCTGGCAGTGGTCCTTCATTGAGTCAACTAAACGTTCGGCAAGATCAACGTGGATATTTGCCCAAGCTTCTTCTAAAGCTGTCTTGAGCTCATCGATATTTTTGATACCGACCCTCTTGTTATCAATAAGCTTATCAAGACAGCTACAGAGATGTTCGATGGAGTTGAGATCAGGACTTTGGGCAGGCCAGTAATCAAAGTGTCTGATTTGATGTGTGTTTTTCCACCATGTTGTATAGCCACCTGTATGGCAGCTAGCCCCATCTTCTTGGAATATAAAGTCCTTATCCTCCTTCTCATTCAATTCAATTCAATGAACCATGGCAGAGATTTTTCTGCCAAAATGTTGACATATACGTCCTGATTTACAGTGCCATCAACAAAGACCAAAGGCCCAATTCCACCCGTCCAGAAACAGCTCCGGATCATTATGCTGCCTTTCCCCCATTTGGTTGTAGGTATGATATGAGCAGCCTTATACCTCTCTCCGATCTTTCGAATAACTCTGGCTCTTTCCTGGTAACTTTCTACTTCAAACTGTGACTCATCAGACCATACAACGCGTCTCCAGTCCTCAGGAGTCCAATTGACCCGTTCCTTCGCCCAACAAAGCCTTTTTCTTCATGTTTTCTTCAGACAGCCTTAGATTGTGTGGTGCGAAGTAGGAAACAAACCCAATCTAATGTATATATCTGTTGAATGTTGCTATACAGATGATTATCTCATATGCTTTAAGTTCCAAATTTATATAGTTATAGGAGGCAGATGGGTTGCCTCTTAGAATAGCCTCAAGTCGTCTGAGGTCTCTCTCGTTAGGTTTTTTTGGTGCACCATAACTATACTTTGGTAGAAGTGTACCAGTAGTCTTTATTCTACTAATGATCTTTTGGATAGTAGACTTGCTAATGCCAATGGCCTTTGAAATGGCACCCATGGAGGATTTTTCTTTTTTAAGCCAGTAAACACCCCAGTACTCTCTTTCTTCAAGCTTATTATAAACTCTAGAGTTTTTAGTTGAGGATTCTGCGTTTTACATTTGAGATTGCTTAATGGAATGTGATTCAGTGGTAAAAACAAGAAGAAGAATCATGTTTAAAAATGTATAAATTATGGGCTCGTATACTTTCTAATGTTGTGTGACTGTATAACCTTTATTTAATGAATGTTTAAGGTTTATATCATCCATATTCATGAAGTTGTAGGAATACAACAAGTGATCTATATAAGTTGAAAAGTCATCCTAGGTTTAGAAATATTTCACTTTTCTAAGCCTTTAGCTTATCACTAATGCTATCACATTGCTTATTTATATCGTCTTTGATTAATTCTAAATGATCTACATATAAATAAATAAACTAAGAGTAAGGCATCAGGTTTAACTACTGAAAGAAACATGCCAGAAACTACTCATGCTTTATTATCATGGCTGCCACAAATGGCACTGAGAACCAATATTTACACTAAAAATTGTTTTATCAATCATATTTATTACTTTTGATATCATTAAAGATGAGAGGTCAGACGAGTAAATCATTTATAATCTTACAAGACAAATATGTATATCACAAATTTTTGACTATGTCTACCATTAAAAAAGTTAATCACTTATATAAAATTATGTTTAATATACATATCGATCTATCGAAGGGTGTCTACAGTACATGAGTATTTATATTTCTGCATATCAAGATAATAAGCTTGACATCTACTTCTCTATATTAATACGTGGCATTATTATTGTCTCTTAATTTTGTTTGAGTTACTGGAGCTAATCATATAATCATTGATATATATATCATTAAAATATATCTCATGAGTTATTGTAAATACACGAGAAAATTAGCAATGTTTTTTAGGTGTTGTATTTTCCAATTCTGACTTGTTTATTATAATCACCTTAAAGAAAGTATGAAACAAAGATAATGGAAAATATAGAACGTTTGAGATAAACTCAGAAGAATTGTTTTTTAAAGGAATACAGTAAGAGAGAGATGAAAGAGAGAGAAAGAGAGAGAGAATGTGTGTGTATAGTCTTTTCCTGAAAGCAATGGGTGGTGGGAAAATAAAACAAATCACTAAAAAGATAAATGTCTTCTTATGGTGATTAAAAAGGGGTGAAAGCTAGGGGCTTGTTAGTGGAATACTTTTATTACTCAGTAGCAGCTCTTATGATCCTGATCAATATAATCATAATTAACCATAGTGAGCAGGCTCTCAGCTGGAAGATATTTTATTTTAATATACTGTACTTAGGAAACCAAATACGAAGCTTTTCAATTTCTAGATTTTATTTTCCTATGACTATAGTTTTATGATTTTATAGATAGACCTCAAACTTTCAATCAGGCAATAAAAAGGCAATTAGTGATTGTTGGGGCTAACATTGATTTTTACTACATTCTAGCATCTCTATCTTATACTAAAAATGAGGATTTTGATCATTTCATTTTTCTTTAGTACTATGAAAACTACTAGATTCTGTTTGGTCATTTAGTATAGCCTAACTTCCTAAATAGTCTATCGTAAAGAAGTTCATATACATTTAATGGGATTTAAGTCTAAACTTTTTTTTTGATGAGTGATATTTTTTAGAATAATCCTTTATGTTTTCTAAAACTGTCACCTTGATGACCTGATCTTTCTGTAGATAGTAGCCAACTCCAGGATTTAGGTAGAGAGTACATAACTCAGAACCATACGTTAAGGTATCAACATGTATTCGGAGTCCAAACCACTTTTTTATCCACAAATAACCATCATCTTCACTACTAAAGCTGCTTTATAACATACCACTAAGACCATAAGACTTTGTGTAAACCATTTACATTAGGTAAGGATCTACGCCTAATTTAATTAGATTTTATTTATTATCATTAACCCTCATGATATTACCTAAGCCTTATTTCTACGTATTTTTTTGGTAGTTGAAAGAGTTCTTATATGAGTTTTCTCATAGAAAGTTTAGTCTGGAAGAAAAGGTTATGAACTTTTCTTAATAATTCTTTGATATTCTTTTTGTCAGGGCTTCCCATTCTTTCTTATTAATACACATTTTTCGTAGTACCAGTGTTGTGGAATTGTCCAAGGATTCTGCTAATAGGGGGGAGGGAGGAAGGGGAGGGGGGAGGGTTGATTTAATTCTCAGTCATAACATACAATACATTACAGTAAATAGAAACATTGGTGTCTTAATTTCTCTTATCAAATCATTAACCAAAATGTGAATTAATTACATTTCTTTTCGTACTCATTATACAGTCACACAGCATTAGAAAGGGTACAATTTTTCTTTTTTGAAGTCCTGAGAAAGAATATGCTTTATGCATGAAAAGGCTACGACCTCAAAATACATACTAATGATCTCAAATTCAACACAAAGGTAGTTTAACATATTTTTTATATTAATATATGTATAAAGGTTTTTATTTAATACTTTGTTGGGCTACCTTTGGCATCAATAACTATCTGGCAGCGATCCTTCATTGAGCCAACTAAACGTTCGGCAAGATCAACATAGATATCTCTCCAAGCTTCTTCTAAATCAGTCTTGAGCTCATCGATATTTTTGATACTGACCCTCCTGTTATTGGTAAGCTTATAAAGACAGCTCCAGAGATGTTCAATGGAGTTGAGATCAGGACTTTGGGCAGGCCAGTAATCAAAGCGCCTAATTACATGTGTGTTTTTCCACCATATTGTATAGCCACATATATAGCAGCTAGACCCTTTTTTTTGGAATATAAAGTCCTCATCCTCTTTTTCATTCAATTAAATAAACCATTGCAGAAATTTTTCTGCCAGAATGTTGACGCATGCGTCCTGATTTACACTGCCATCAATAAAGACCAAAGGCTCAAATCCACCAACCCAGAAACAGCTCCAGATCATTATGCTGCCTTTCCCCCATTTGGTTGTAGGTATGATATTATCAGCCTTATACCTCTCTCCGATCTTTCGAATCAATCTAGCTCCTCCCTGGTAACCCTCTATTTCAAACTGTGACTCATTAGACCATACAACGCGTCTCCAGTCCTCAGGAGTCCAATTGACCCGTTCCTTCGCCCAACAAAGCCTTTTTCTTCATGTTTTCTTCAGACAACCTTGGCTTGTGTGCTGCGAAGTAGGAACCAAGATCAATCTGGTGTATGTATTTGATGAATGTTGCTCTACAGATGATTATCTCATATGCTTTAAGTTCCAAATTTATATAGTTATAGGAGGCAGATGGGTTGCCTCTTAGAATAGCCTCAAGTCGTCTGAGGTCTCTCTCGTTAGGTTTTTTTGGTGCACCATAACTATACTTTGGTAGAAGTGTACCAGTAGTTTTGATTCTACTAATGATCTTTTGGACAGTAAACTTGCTAATGCCAAGGACCTTTGAAATGCTACCCATGGAGTAATTTTCTTTTTTAAGCCAATAAACACCCCATTACCCTCTTTCTTCAAGCTTATTATACTCTAGAGTTTTTTAGTTAAAGATTCTGCGTTTTACATTTGAGATTGTTTAGTGGAATGTGATTCTGTGGTAAAAAGAAGATGAATCATGTTTAAAAATGTATAGATTAGGGGGTTGCACCCTTTCTATTTTTGTATGACTGTATAAGCATATTGGACTGCATATTCTTAACATAACTCTGATTGGTTAAAGAGTCTAAGAAGTATATATCTTTTTAAATAGCTAGCTTCATGGCTTGTTGCCTATTTGAGATTTAGACAATATCTTAATGATTAAAAAAATAAGTAAAGAAAAAATGTAACCACCAAAGCACCTTAGACTTATAACTCAGTTACTGATGTTCTTTTTAACACAATCTACTATTCATAGGCTTATACTATTTACAACACTATAAAAATTATGGAATATTTAAAGAGTTATATTAAACAAATTCATGTTAGGAAAGGTGATGGCTGTAATGTTGAGAAGCAACAAAAATTGAACTTGTAAATTCCAATTCGCTAAATCTTATGAAAGTAGAGACTAAGATATAATACTATTCTGACATTAGATAAAGACTCTTCTCAAGCCAATCTCAAGCAGTCTTCTTTCAATGATTTCAATTATATCTATGGCATATTCCCAAGAATTCATGTCTATCTTTCCTAGAGTAAAATATAAGGTTTTTAGGGTGTCGGGTCTATTGCCTTCAAATTGCATATCCATAGAAAATTAATAGCGATAATAATATACATTATTGGCTGATTATTGTATAATAAACCTATTTACTGACGAGTAACTCATTCTTTTAAAGTACACATCTGGCTTGGAGTTAAGCTAAAATAGAAAAAATTGTGTTTGTACATTTGACTATAAGCAGCTTTACATAATAATAATAAAAAAACAATAAATCTTTACATTCACATATTATTTGTAATATTGTTTAAAGGTCAGAAACCATTTAGACTTGTACGTAGACTTGCAAGACCCAGTTCTTCTAATGTGAACATACTAAGAGAAGCACAGGCTATAGAACTAAGAATTGCCTGGTTATCACCGAATTTTTCAGTTGCTTGGGTGTCAATGTCTATAGGTAAATTATAGAGAATTATAGAATCAAATAGAGATTGATCAGGAATACCAGAATTGTCAGTGTCAAGCACTTTTTACTAATAAACTATCACTTTTCACCCCTTCTCTGATCTCTTCTTTATCACCCATTCTCGGCCTGCTTAGTTAAACTACAGGTTTAAACTACAGCCACCTTATTTTTGTCCTTGGGATTTTTTTAGTCGTTGAGAACATCTTTTTTGGTGTTCTAATTACCAAAGAATGATGTCTATCTGTTTGGTGCTCGTATTTTCTTGTCAGCAAGGATTATTTTTGGAAGTCTCATGGCACATCATCACTCACTTACTCTTATTATTCTTTCACTAGAATATTTATAATTGCTTTTCTTTTTTTTTCTTTTTTCTTGTATTTAAAAGCATCTTCTATGATTCAGCATATATTTCTTAATTTTTCATAATGTGCAATACGCGAATGACACAAATACTGTCCAAAAATCATGTTTATAATTTTTAGTTCTCTTAGTTTCTTAGATCAATATTTCAAACTTGCATTAGATCATAAGTGTTTTATTACAAATGGTTTACTATATAAATATAAGAATCATTGAATCCTTTGTATTCTCAATTTTAGTATCATTAACAACCTAGACTTTTTCTTGTCTGAAATAAAGATTCTGGTTATGACATGCCTAAGGTAGATTTTTCAAGTGTGCAAACAGACAAAAAATCCTGAGAAATATCTTTAGGGGCAATTAATGTTTGACAATTGAGACTATACCAATGGTGTCTATCCTATAAGTTTTCCTGTATTTGTTTTACTATACCACACAAAACTTTCCTAATAATTAAGCACATACTTTATTTTTAGTATGTTTTATTTAGCCTGTTAACTATTTCTCTATGCAATGGCTATTATACTTTTATTTAATGTCTTTGATAATTTATATCATTTTTATCTCAGGAGAAGTGATAGATGTTATGTTTTTTCATATATACAATAAATAGTATGTACATCTTACTTAATCATCGGGTCTTTCATTTAGAAGACCTTCAATCCTTGAAGTTACCATCTATCCTAAGTGAATTCTGAATTTGTATGTACCATCCTATGAACGGATCTTTTATCTTTGTTTTATTTTTATAATTTATTTTGTCAGATATAGTTACATTCAACACTTGCTTGTCCGTGTTTGATTGAATATGTACACTATAAAAACACAGTTGAAAATGATCAGTTTTTTAGTACTCCTCCCCATTTTAGTATCAGAGAGCCATACATTCTCTCTCAGTCATATTCACAGTCATATTATTGTAAATAGACTTCTACATAGATGTTCAAAGTTGGTTGATTAGATTGGGATTAGGACCTTGTGCTATCCATTAGCTCATAATCGTAATACTGTTATTTAAGTTTTATACTTATTATTTTACCAATAGAAAGAATTGATGCCACTTTTCTGAGGGTCTTTTTTCAGTATATTTTCTAACATTTCTATGAAAAACATGAATACTTATTTCATATTAGCTCCAGCAACCTATTCAAGTGCATGATGAGATTCTGACTATATATCTAATATTGAGATAAGATGGGCTTGTACACGATGAAGGAGCGTGTTTCCATTTTAGAGCATTTATCATAAACATAAGGGGTCCTGGAAAGCATGTAATGCTTAACATATGTAACAAATTCTACAAAAGTTTATAATAAAAAACGATTGCTTTTGCATATACATATTTTTTAATTAAAAAAATACATAGCCCGAAATCTGAGTGTTCATTATCTTTTTTACATTTCAATGTAAATCCAAAGAATTAATGTAGCTATAGCAGTAGGAAAGTAAAAGTGAATATGATAGAGAAAAAAATATTTTAAAGGGTTATTATCTCTTAAGTTTTAATGTACTATGTTTAATACTATGTGCTTGGGAATTTGGTGTCATAAGGTGTTGATTAACCAATACCTATGTTTATGTATTATTATATTAAATAGTATACACACGAAAAAATATTTAGGAAGAAAGCTAATAGGTTTTATTTTTATTTTTATTTTAAAAAGAATAAGTAAAACAAAGTATAGATGTCAATACGTGGAATATTTGAATTTAATTAGCATTTTAGCATTTACATAGCAGCCAGCTCACTAAAATATCGAGAGGGAAAATTGGTTTAATTGTACAAGCCATCCCCCAGTAGTAGACCATTAATGGACTTCAGGAACAACATTCCATGTATGTATATCAATAAAAGAATTGGTATAAAAAGTATTTATTAGATAGAGAAACTGTTTTTTTATTTGTTTATCTTTTACTTTATTATACAAAAAGATATTATTTGTTTGAAATAACTAAAGATGGGGATGCATCTTTTAAACAAGATGAGTCCACTTTATCTATTCTTTGTTCTGATGTTGCCATTGCAACAAATTTCAGGGTAACGTTAAATCCAATTTCTCTTCCTTAGTTGTTTCATGATTTTCCAACTCATTGTATATACTTTTTGATAATAGATATTCCGAGTCACCATCACACTCTGCTAGTATTGATATTGGCTTGACACTAACGACCGAGTCCTTGAGCATAAATGAATCAACAAAAACATCATCAACAAAAGTAGTTGAATCATTCAAAGCATATGCCAAAGAGTCTTCGATTCACTTGGATCATACCACTGTGTCAATTCAAACTATCAGTAACAAGCAACCTACAGAGACTCAATCATCTGTAAAGATTCAATCATCTACAAAGACTCAATCATCTGTAAAGATTCAATCATCTACAAAGACTCAATCATCTGTAAAGATTCAATCAGCTACAAAGATTCAATCATCTGTAAAGACTCACTCAACCACAGTAAGTTTAGCTGTTTTTTTCTTCAATTTTTAAACTGGTGTGATTAACTAATTCCAATTTCTTTGTTTTATTCAATTAACCATTAGACATCATTACCACTGTCAGATGTAAAAGAGAAATCAGTGGGATTGGACAAAAAGACAATTGCTCATGTAAGTCGACACATTCGTTCTATGATAACTCTACCATACATATCAAATTAAGAGGAAAAATCAAAAGGAGATTGAATTAATTATTATTATTATTATTTTAAAACAATATAGCATTCATTCAAACATTCAGCTGGAAATAATTTCAGTCAACAGATTACTCATTCTCAACATAGCACTAATGTAGTCTCAAATACAACAAATGTTAAATCCCAAGCAACGCATGAGCCAGTGAAACACATAGTGAATACATCCAATGATACTTATCATTCAATGTCTTCTGTCGACAATACAAGCTCATTATTGTCTGACAATCTCTCTAGCGTGCCCCTTGTAAGCACAAAAACAACTATTCACCCAACATCTACATATGACTGCAATTCTGTTCTTACAATGCCTGCAGATCAAATTGATGCAGATTTATTGACCTACTGCTTTGGCACCATGACACTATCATCAAAATCTATTCATCATCAATCCATAACTTCTTTACCGATCTCAAATATACCAGAGACTGTTCACAGTTTGGCTAGCGAAGATTTTGTCAAGTCGTGTATAGATAAAATGAAGGAAGTTGTGATTAAATCATGTTCAGATATGCTTTCTTCCCAATCCATTCCACCAATGCATAACTTTATCAATTCTTGTATCAAAAGTGAATTATTTACGGCAACAGAACTATGTGTTTACACTTCTTCTACTGACGTTAAGGTGCCATCCCAATTTCTTCAAACACCCAAACCAAATGAGAGCAAATTGAAGTATATCAAGAAAATCGAAACTTCAAAGCATGAAAAAGATACTAAGTCAACCTCAACACATTTAGTATCTACATCAATAATGCCTGCTGCCAGTGTTACAGTTACTTCATCAAAATCATTTGATATAGACTACTCTGCTATGGCTTTGAACAGCACAGAGATCCTTTCTGCATCCAACGATAACAGCACAGAGATCCTTTCTGCATCCAACGATATTATTACACAATCATTTTTTACATCCAGTGATAACCATACACACACAGTTTCCGTGTCTAGTGATAACGGCACATATATAGTTTCTGTTTTCAATGAAGACAGTACATACATTGTCTCTGTATCTGAAGATAACATTACAGTACTTGATGTTGTACCCGAATCAAACCCTAAGTTGGAGTCATGCTTTCTTGATCAACTCGTCTCAATGTCAAAAGAATGTCTTAGCTCAACAAGAATGTCTTCACAATCCAATTCCGAATCAATGTATGACTGTATCAATAAACAAATGTCCGTGATACAAAGTCATTGCAATCCTACTTTATACCCTACAAATGATCTTGGTATATCATCTATTCAGGGAGATGATACAAATTCTCGAGATGTTATTGGTGGACCAGAGGCTTTGATGAACAGGGCATTAGATAAAGGTCGATTGATAGGCGTTGTTGGACATCCAGAGAAAATGTCGTATTGGCAGATGGTGATGTAGCAGTAGATGCATCAGTTGGAGGAGCTGGAGGAGCTGCTGGTGCTGGAGGAGCTGCTGGAGATGCTGCTGGAGGAGCTGCTGGAGGAACCGCTGGTGCTGGTGCTGGAGATGCTGCTGGAGGAGCTGCTGGAGGAGCTGCTGGAGGAACCGCTGGAGGAACCGCTGGAGGAGCTGCTGGAGATGCTTCTGGAGGAACCGCTGGAGGAGCTGCTGGAGGAGCTGCTGGAGGAACCGCTGGAGGAGCTGCTGGAGATGCTTCTGGAGGAGCTGCTGGAGGAACCGCTGGAGGAACCGCTGGGGGAGCTGCTGGAGATGCTTCTGGAGGAACCGCTGGAGGAACCGCTGGAGATGCTTCTGGAGGAACTGTTGGTGTGGATGGAACAGCCGGTGGTGATGCAGGAGGAGGCGGTGGAGTAAATTCTGATGACCCAATCGAAAAGATAATGGCTTTGATCAGTGGTGGTTTAGCAGCTTTCACAGATATTCATTCCGGCATTGCAGCTGCACATTACATTTATGATCATCTCATAAACCCAACTCCAACTCCAACTCCAACTCCTGGCGCAGTTGCAGATCAACCTGCAGCTGTACCTCTGAATCCAGACTATTCCCGTTACAGAGATACTAATGGAAGAAGAAGATATACAAGAGGCTATGCGGGAGGTATGCCAGATGATGCTAGTGTTCAGACTATTCCACCCAATGATACCGATCCTCTGATGAGCTGTTTGACCAGAGTAAGAGACAGAGAGGCCCTTGCGTGTGGAGATTTTCTTCAGTCATACTCTCTTGATCAAAGTCAAGTTGCATCCTCAGCGTGTATCAATGCAAATATAGAGCCAGGCATTAACGCATGTTTCTTGCAATATGATAATGAGAGAAGTAATACCGATGGATATCTAGACAGAATCAACAGAGGCAGACATGTATATGGAGCAGGTGGCAGAGGTGGCAGAGGCTCAGGTGTAAGAGGTGCAGGAGGTCCGGGTGGAAGAGATCCAGGTCCAGGTGGAAGAAATTTTGGTGGAAGACAAGGTGCTGGATTTGGACCTGGTGGTGGAAGAGGAGGACCTGGTGGTGCTGGATTTGGACCTGGTGGTGCTGGATTTGGACCTGGTGGTGCTGGATTTGGACCTGGAGCAGCAGGAGCAGCAGGACCTGGAGCAGCAGGAGCTGGAGCAGCAGGAGCAGGAGCAGCAGGAGCAGCAGGAGCAGGAGCAGCAGGAGCAGGAGCAGCAGGAGCAGGAGCAGCAGGAGCAGGAACAGCAGGAGCAGCAGGACCTGGAGCAGCAGGAGCAGCAGGACCTGGAGCAGTAAGAGCAGCAGGACCCGGAGGTGGATTTGGAGGACCCGGAGCTGCTGGATTTGGACCTGGTGCTGGCAATGGCCGTGGTGGAAACGGCAACGGCAACGGCAACGGCAACGGAAATGGTGCTGGCAATGGTGGATTCGGAGGAGGCAACGGCAATAGAGGCGGCCGTGGAGGTAATGGTGGAGGCAACGGCAATGGAGGCGGCAACGGCAATGGAAATGGTGCTGGCAATGGTGGATTCGGAGGAGGCAATGGCAATGGAGGCGGCCGTGGAGGTAATGGAGGAGGCAACGGCAACGGAAATGGTGCTGGCAATGGTGGATTCGGAGGAGGCAATGGCAATGGAGGTGGCCGTGGAGGCAATGGTGGATTTGGAGGAGGCAACGGCAACGGCAACGGTGGAGGTAATGGTGGATTTGGTGGTAATGGCAACGGTGGCAACGGAAGAGGCTATGGTGGATTTGGTGGTAATGGCAACGGCCATGGAGACAACTACAATGATGGCTACTACAACAATATCTTTTATGGCGATGGACACTATGGCAATGGCCAATATGGTTTTGGCTACTATAGTAATGCTCATTACGGCAATGGCCTCTACTATGATAGCTACTACGAAGATGCTTTTGGTAATGGTCACCACCGCCACCATGATTACTATGCCTTGCGACACAACGACAACAGATATTATGACAGATATTATGACAGATACTTCTACGATGAGCCTCACCATAATGACTACCATTGGAGAAATGGTCCTAACTATCATGATCATCATGACAGTGGCTATAACAACTATGAAGAAAATAACTGGAATAATGAGGATAACTGGTCCAACTCTACGGCAGAAGGTAAACCAAGAAAAACACTTAATATAACAAGATATCTAACGTATAATTGTTTGTTAATATTTTAAGCTTTAGATAACGATCATAATTCACCCGTAAATGGATTTAATCCAACTGCAACACGGAAAAATGACCATCCTGAACCCACTCATGATATCTATAGCTTAAAGCATAACCCTCCTTCAGAAGGCCATCATCGTGTTACTAAAACCGTGACCCTCTCCCTAGACGACAATTTGAACTATTATACTATGGAATCAAGTAATGACAATGTATGTATTGATTGTATCTACTGAATGAATGAGCCAGTACTTACTTATCTTTCTATATAAAAACAGCATTCTTCAAGGAACGAGTGGCATCAATGGAAAGAGTGGAAAAAGGCTCGAAGAAATTCAGATGATTATGGATTTGACTTTGAGATATGGAAAGAGTGGAATGAATGGTACCATGCTTATGAAATAGAAGAAGACTTGATTGAATCATGGAAGCAGTGGAGAAAATGGTACCGTACCACTGACCAGCTTGACTACGAAGGAAACCCCATTGAAAGAAAAGACTCTTGGGAGATCTGGAAGGATTGGAAAGAATGGAGTGATGATAACAAGGAAGACTATGTGAATTCCTGGAATCAATGGAAAACATGGGAAGAGATCGAAGAATACGAAAGCGACTATAGTAATAGAGAAGCTCTTATAGAATCATGGAACAAATGGAGATATTCAAACACTTAGTTATTGGGTGCCACTTTCATCCACTTATATTTTAATTTATAATGCAGATAGATAGACTATTTCATATTAATAATAATAAAAAATAATTACTATGAGATATCATACCATATTATTTCTTATGAGTCCTATAAACAGGGCTATATTTGCACACCTAAAGATTTTTGGGATATAAAAGTAAATACACGGACAATAAAATAGCAATATTCTTATGATTGGCTAATGTGTTTAAAGGTATTTTCAGAAAGTATTGATTTATTTTTGGGAAACAAAATATAGTATAGAAATGTAGTATGGTTCAAAAAAGACTTACATATGTCTTAGTTTAGTGCAGCGATAACTACACCGGATTCTTCTTTGATGTTTTGATGTTTTGGTGTATTAGCTACTACTAGCTAGATGTTTGTCTGATTGTTGATGATTAATAAAACTCAAAGGCCTCATTCTACGAAATAGGATTAAGCAATTGACATTCTGGTTTTTCCACAGCAGGAGTATCTTCATTTGAATAATAGTTATGCAACACTGGAGTATCTATGGCTCTCTCCTCGAGGTATCTTGCAAACCTTTCATAATTGACTGTTGAAGATGTATATCCTGACAAAGACAACTCGGCTTCTACTCAATACCAGTGATTGAGCTTTTTACTGCTACAATCTTTAGAGTAGGTTCCATGAAGAAAAGAAAGATGAGTTAATCTTTTTTTCTTTTTCTTTTTATACTTTTTCTGTTTTATAATTAGTTTTCGCATATCATTGATTCAATCTGTGATTTGAAAACTGTTGTGTTAAAGTATAAAGCTTGTATATCTATCAATGGAAATTGTGAATCCCACAGGTTTTCTATGCACATATTCAGTCTCAGGCAATAAATGAGTGGACAGCAATTTTTATTTTTATTTTCTTATTTTCTTTTGAAAAATAAAGGTATATTTATCAGTCTAAGATGTTCATAATAAAATATTTATGGAATAACACAATATTTAGAATGGTTGTCTACATTTCTATTATAACAACATTGCTCAGTACTTTGCAACAAAGCCTTTGTTTTTATATAATAGGATGATCTTGCTCAGTGTGCTCTTTGGGAAGTCAATACCATCAGTAATCTATTGATAGACAGCATGTCTTTTCCATTGTCCTGTGAATTAACTTTTAATAAACATAGCATGCTCTCTTCTTCTGTTAGGACTATCTTTATGTTTTTGGCTAAGAGCTGGCTGATTTTCATTGACTAAAGTCATTGTTTGAATAAGTTGTAAAAAAGAAAAATTGATCTGCTGTCTACTCATTTCTACATGGGGCTGTATAGCCTGGTAATGTGTAATATTATATATCTTCATCAAATATATTAGTATTGGTACTATTTACTATGTAATATTCTATTTATTTATTATATCCCATCCATATATTCTTTTATCTTAAAACAATAATACTAGTAGTAGTAGTAGTAATAACAAATAATGATAAGAAAGAAACAAAAGCACTCACTGCCATACGTTGGATCACCATAACAGTAATAATTGAATCTCAACGTTCGGGATTCCCAGATTTTATTTTGCAGGACAGTCCCTCTTTTTTTTTCTGCTCCACCTTCACCTACAAGTATGCTGAAATACTGTTTTCAAAGCCGGCTCTTGGCAGTAAGAAGACAGACAAAGTTGCTCTCGGTTGAGAATATAATAAAAAGAAGTCTCCATGCCACCAACACCTCGAAAGAATCTGATAGTGACGACGCTCACCGTATTCCACCCCAGTTAAACTACAAATACCTGGTAGAGAATACAGACAAAGTTCAACACAACATGCGCCAACGTAATTATGACTGTAGTGCAGCCATACAAGTTCATCAATTGTATCTACAGCAGGTCGAGAGTCTTGCCAAGACAGAAAATGCCAAAAATCAACGCGACCAGATCAACCAACAGATCCGCCTTTCCAAAACAAAAGAAGAACGACAGAGTTATATTGAGCAAGCCAAACAGTGGAAAGAGATTGTACGATCGGCTGAGGAGGAAACACTACAGATAGAATCAGAGATGATGGCCCAGGCACTGCTTATTCCCAATGACACCCACCCTGACGTGCCTTTGGGTCCCGAGTGCAATGCTACGGTGATCAAAACAGTAGGACAAAAAAGAGAACTAGAGTATCCTCTGCTAGATCATTTGACGCTTATGGAACGCCTTGATCTTATTGATCTACAGCAGGCAGCCTTGGTCACTGGCTCAAAGTTCTACTATCTTAAAAATGCAGGTGTTTGGCTTGAGTTTGCGCTGATCCAGTATGCCATGGAAAAGGCAGCTAGCCGTGGATTTACTCCCATCATCACACCCGATGTGGTACGTACATCCATTGCTTATGGATGTGGTTTCCAGCCACGAAAGAAAGAGTCTTCTCAGACGTATGATGTTTCAACAAGTAGTATTGCCCATACGTCAGCACCCAAACTGTCTTTGGCAGGAACAGCTGAGATTCCTTTGGCAGGGATGTTTGCTCGTAAGATGATGCATGAAGAAGAATTACCCAAGAGAGTGGTTGGATTTGGCCGTGCTTTTCGTGCAGAAGCAGGACATGGATCAGCAGAAGAGAGAGGATTGTACAGAGTCCATCAGTTTTCAAAAGTAGAGCTGTTTGCCGTCACCACGCCAGAACAGAGTGATGCTCTCTTACTTGAGCTTAGGGAGTTGCAAGAAGAGATATTCACTGAGCTTGGATTGTGCTTTAGGTAAGTAGTTATGAGAGTAAGAGAGTTATAACATGACTTTAAAAGGGTATTGGATATGCCAACGGAGGAATTGGGTGCCAGTGCCTATAGAAAGTATGACATTGAGGCATGGATGCCAGGAAGAAAGGCATGGGGAGAGGCAAGTGAATAGCTTATATATAACTGTGCTTATATGTATATCTATTCTACCTGCTCCCATTAGATCTGCTCTACTTCCAATTGTACAGACTATCAGACACGCCGCTTGGACATTCGATACCTCTCTTCCCAGTTCAAGGAGAATGTAGGCTCCAAAGATATCAGAGTCCCATGGCATATCAAGGAAAAATGGGTCCACTACTGCCACACTCTCAACGGCACTGCTATGGCTGTACCAAGAGTGATCATTGCCCTCATAGAAACATACCAGACACAGGATGGGTCTATTCAAGTACCAGAAGTACTAAGAAAGTGGATACCAGGACAGCCCACTCTGATAAAATAGAACAACCACCTCTCCCAGAAAGAGGTCCGTAGGCCCATAGACATCACCTCCTCCCATCCAAGACCTATAGACTTCTTTTCTTGTTCTTGTTCTACTTCCTTCCTAAACACCTCCCTAAACACCCACCATGGATGGCAAGTATTTAGACACCGTTCATCTCTGTTACTTGCTTGACGTGATGTGGTACTAATAAAATAAACTAGAGAATAAAATAAACCAGAGAAATGAAACAAGGCATAGAGGAAGAGAGGTGTATTTAGCCACAGAAGAGGACTAAAGAACATCTCCTCATAGACATGTGACTGGGAAGTTCTGTCTTCATCCTCTACTGCTCTTGTCGAATGATGAAGGTGACATTTAAAGATGCTGACAAAAAACAGGTACTTTGTTGTGTTTTGCCTGCTCCCATGTCTAATTTCAACAGTTTGTTAGTCCAACAAGACAACGACCCATCGCTTTTGACTTGGACGCTATGTTGGCACAGGAAATTGAAGAGCTCAACAAAGACACAGAAGAGGACCGTCGCATCAAAGAAGCAGTGATTATGGCCAAGTCAGATCCCAACCAGATTGCACCTGATGACGATACAGACGACAGCTCCTCCGAGACAGACCAGTGCAAAGGAACACAGAGCCGATCTCGTCCTGTGAGAAGACGTTACTACTATGATGACGATGAGTTTGAGGATGATTTGTCAGTACGTGACCCAGAACTCTACAAAATCACAGAAAGCAACCGTCGCATCATTCTTGAAAACATGCCGCCTTCTTCCTTTGAGGAGAATAAGCTAACAAAGCAGTTCTTACGTCCCAAAGAGCTTGTCTTTGCAGAGCCACCCATTACTATTACACAGCCTGATCGTATTGTAGTCTCTATGACGTATGGTCTGTCGAATGCCCATACTGTCAAGAGATGCAAGAAGTATCTCATGACATTTGATGGTGGAGAGGAGAGTAAATATGCAATGCATTGGGCCATGGGGACGATGCTGCGCAGTGGAGATGAGATTCATGTTGTGAGTGTATTGAATATAGAAGAAGATGTGGAGGAACTGGACAGCGACGATAAGCGGAGACTGTGGCAAGAGGTAATAAGGCAAACAGGCATACAAGATAGGCTAATGACAGAGCCGTAGATGGATCGCAACTCAAAGTCATTGATCTCCAATGTACGTACTGTATTGGGGGCTATGTTACTGCACAACATCAAGATCACACTCTATACAATTGCTGGACCCACAAAGGAATCCTTGTTGGGCGTGGTAGGTGCCATTCTATCTACATCTATGTTGTGTTGTATTGTATTGTGTGTTTTTTATGCTCTGTTACTGTCTAGATCAGTGAGACTCCCTTAAGTATGGTGGTGTGTGGATCAAGAGACCGTAATTCATTCAAAGGGTAGGGGTATTTTGCAGTGTCTTCAGTGGCTGACCCTTATCAGCATGTTGATGGGTAGTATATCTACTTTTCTTGTGTATAACTCCCCCGTACCTGTTACAGTTGTGCGTCCACAAAAGACAGAAAAGAGAAGCAAGAAGAAGCTGACATCTGCCCAGAAGCTGAGTCAGAGTGTGCGCAATGGACAGCTTAGAGTAGATGAAGTGGAAGGCCCTATTAAGAGCATTAATAGCCATGATGGCATATAATTTGCAGTTGTTTTCCTACCCACCCAGTCATTACAGTGCTTCTATTCTTATTTATATTATTTATATTATTTATACTGTTGTAAATGTGAAGGTTTTCTTTCCTTGAAACACACATAGGACAAGAGAATGAGATCCATCTCTGGATTCACTGAGATGTTATTATCGTATAACTTTGATCCTTATAGCTTAAAAAGATATATATTAAAGCAGCCTCAAGATCCATACTATGTAACTTTGAGAAATGTATTCTTTTTCTTTTTTCCAACAATAGTATTTATATTCTTATCTATAGCATCTATATTCTTATTTTCTCTGGAAAATAGATATTAGGGT
Source organism: Spinellus fusiger (assembly GCA_025094145.1). Lineage (NCBI taxonomy): Eukaryota > Fungi > Mucoromycota > Mucoromycetes > Mucorales > Phycomycetaceae > Spinellus > Spinellus fusiger. Next base: position 183,456 of record JALLLS010000020.1, on the reverse strand, counting down.
GGAGGGTGTGAATAGCCCCACTTTCCGTGACTTGTAACAATGTCATCCTCTCTGGTAAAGTCACTTTCTATGACACTCTACCCATGAGCTCATGACGACTTATACATCCTCCATCTCTTCTCCCAACAGTGGTCCTGGCTCAGTGTCTCCTTCCTTATCTCTACCAGACGACGGACAGACACCTCATCTTCTGTCCATCAGAGTACTGCGACTGTCACGACCACAGCTAGCCACCCACGCCCCTGTCTATTATGAAGCAAGCCAACACCTCACACCTCTCTTTGAAGGACTTGAGTCTCTTAGCATATCAGACCTGGCTGCCTCCCACCCTATCATTGCCCAGGACGCCATTCAGATAAGGGACTTTGGACTCAGCCAAATACTGCAATTGCCCTCTACCTTTGGCAATATCTATCTTGGAGAAACCCTCAGTACGCTTGTCAGTGTGAACAATGAGTCTCAGCAGGTGGTTCATCAAGTAGGCATCAAGATTGAACTCCAGACATCCTCCCAACGCTTTGTTTTGTCAGACACCACGACCACACCCTGCACTACACTCGACCCACACACCACCACCGACACAACAGTAGCCCACGAAATCAAGGAGTTGGGCGTGCACATCCTTGTCTGCTCAATAGCCTACACCATGCCCGACGGAAAGAAACGACACACCCGCAAATTCTATAAATTCCAAGTCTCCAACCCTCTTGCTGTCAAAACCAAAATCAACAATCGTATGGATGGCACTGTGTTTCTCGAGACACAGCTCCAGAATGTGTCTGCTGGTCCTATGCACTTGGAGCGCATGCGATTTGAACCCTCGGACCATTTTGACTTTAATGATCTCAACCAGAGATACAATGGCAGGGGAGAAATAGAGCCCTCTGTGTCTGTGTTTGGCGATGCATTTATTCATCCTCAGGACATCCGACAGTATCTCTATCTCCTGACACCACGCAAGGCCAATGATCGGATGGCACGCACCACCAATGCACTGGGGAAACTGGACATTGTATGGCGGTCTGCTATGGGCGACATTGGAAGACTCCAGACATCGCAATTGACACGCAAGGCCCCCGTGTTGGAGGATCTGGAGGTGCAGCCCTTTTGGAAGAACATGCTGGAGGAGAGCAGTGCGCGTGTGTATCTGGAAACACCCTTTCAGCTGGGCCTAAGGATTCGGAATCACTCTGGACAAAGCATGAAGCTGGTTGTGTCGGCTGTCAAAACCAAAATGGGATCTGTGCTTTTGAGTGGGTTGAGCAGCCGTCAGCTGGGCGATCTGGCTCCAGGTCAAAGTACAGAGACTCAGATTGAATTCTTTCCACTGACACCTGGGCTGCAGCGTGTGACGGGTCTTCGCGTCATGGATCTCTTGACGGGGTACATGAAGGATGTGGATCATCTGTGTGACGTTTTTGTTCTTTCTGGCCAAGATATGCCATTCTGCAGCGACAGATTGGCAGAGCAAAAGAGTCAGGAAGAAGAGGAATGCTAGGAATACTTTTATTTTATTTTATTTTAGAAAAAAAAAGAAAGAAAGAAAAAGAAAAAAGAAAAGAACAAGGATGTGTCTACCATAGATCTGTGTTCTTCACTGTAGAACTGTCCATTGTGTTGGGATCTTTTTCTTTCTATGCCTTGGAACGGATGTCTCTTGTAGAAGAAGTCTATGGGAATGTACAAGACATGTTTTTCTCTTTCTCTTTCTCCATCTATCCATATCAATAAAAGAAATCTAACCAAACAAGTACTATTTCTGTGAAGAATTAAATTTGATTTTCTACCTTGTTGGACGCTGTCTTCCAATGGCGTGCTCTGTAAGGCAAGTGTCTTTGTTCAGAAATGGGCTGTGTTGAATTCAACTCCAGTAGAGATGGCACGATCGAATGTGCTCATTGTGAGAAAATGCTTCCTAAATGTAAAGGAAGATTTACATTGGACTAGTTTCTAACCATAAAAATTAAGCACCTTTTTTTTAATTTTTTTTTTTAATTTTTAATTTTACAATGATCTTTGATGCAATGACGATTGGTTTACGCTAGAATGAGAGAAACAAAAGATGATCATTCAGATTCCTTCAATCTTTTTTTTTAATTTTTATTTGATGTTATAAAAAGAAATAAAGAAAGGATCAAAACATAACCTTCTTATTCACTGATCATGTCCATTCATAATATACAACGCCGAGGATCCACCAGTGTTCCCCAAGCCCATGGGATGGTACATGATGCCGTACCCCAAGTGGTATTACAGAAACAGCATACACCTCCACCCGAAGCCATTGCTGGAAATGTCATACAGAATCCCAACAATGAGAAAGAAGAGGCTGTCAATGATAAACTCAAAGTGTATGAGATTGCACAGGCCTTCCAGCAAGGAAAGATGCCTTCCAACAATCAATTGACGTCTCTATTCCAAAGCATGATTGACAATCCTTCCATTGAACTGCGCAAACATTTGATGTCTGAAGATGGTCAACTCTTATTAAAGGACATGCGTAAACTTATGGTCACTCTACAGAAAGTAGTGAGAGATAAAAACACAGATGAGTTGTTCCAATCCCTTGTCTATCACATGCAGCAATTGGAAATGCCTTTGAATAAAGGTAATAGGCAGCAGTTGGACTGGATCCACTGTGTGTGTGTTTGTGTGTGAATCTTACTGTGTGAGTAGATGCTGTGAAGGAGATGGAACTTCCTCAAGATGTCAACAAGGAAGAAATGCAGAAAGACACAAGAAAAGGTAGGAAATCTCTCTCTTTATCTCTCTCTCTTTATCTCTCTTTTGTTTTTATACACACTCAATGGCTTTACTTCTTGTTAGGTGCCAAGTCAGTCTATACCATTGGTAAACTTATTCTCTTCAACAATGAGTTTAGAGATATTCTCAATGAACTTCTCTCTGTTGCTCGTGAGATGTTTGGAGATGCCTCTGATAAAGTAGGAGATGTCTTTACTAGCATGGGAGATGCAGCTCAGTCATTGGGTGAACAGGCCCAAACTACAGGCAAGAAAATCAATCAAAAGGCACAAGAGATAGGCGAACAGGCCCACGATATGCATGATCAGGACAAACAGGACTCATTGGCAAATCTATTACTGAACAAGGTGTCTTCTCTCTCTTCTGCCTCTTCTTCCTCTTCCCTTTATGATAACAAGGAGGAGGAGAATGCCTCCATGCTCACACTCGATAGTAAAGACAGACAGAGAGGCCAGAAACACCCCATCCAAAACAAAGATGACTATGAACTCTACAAACCCTCCTCTAGTGCAGACTACCAGGTGGGCTCTCCTTACTATGCACAAGCAGAGAGACAGTCAGAATCAGTGGATCCATTGGAACAAGGGATGCCCTCCACTCACCCCACCTCTGTCCCCTCCCAACCCAGACAACGCACCAATTCATTAAGCCATGTACGCCACTTGAACCAACAAGGTCAGGAGCGTCAAGAGCGCGAAATGAAGCAGCAGTCTGCCCACCTTCATCTTACTCCTAATGCATCTGCCTCTGCTTCTCAAAAGCCAAAATACCTTGAGACGACACCCTCCTTTATCACCCAAAGACTCCCTCACAGTCCCACTTCACCCCAGCACACTCTCTTTACAGACAGTCCCACGGTATCTCAAGATCCAAGTCCTCCCCGCAGCCCCACTCATTTCCTTACTCCTACCAATAGCTTTGGGACCAATCCAACACGCAGTAGTCTTGACAATGGTCTTATGGCCAGTACAAAGGATTCCTCCAACTCTGCCATGGACAGAGAAAGCACTCTCCAAAGACAACAAGCCCTTTATCCTCTTCGTCACTCTCGACTTCAGGAAGAGGAGGAGGAGGAGGAGGAAAAAGACAAAGAAGAAAGGGATCTGCGTGGCAATACCATGCTGTCACAGACAGAAGGTTACCGCCAAGACATCAAACACAAAGGCAATAAAATAAAAGGATCTGCTGTCCAGATGAAATCGTATGCCAAGGAAAAGATGCCAGAGGAAAAACAAAAGGAACTGATAAAGCGTCTTCAAAAGGCAATGCACCAAGTCCAAGCCCACCCTGATTACCAAAAGGCCATTGACTTTATTCTTCATCTTTTCAGTCTATGGAGTGAGCGTGTGGTGGATGTGGGCCACAATGTATCTGGTGTTGCTGGTGAGGCTGCTGGCACCATGACCCACAAGGACAGCCATTGGTCACAAGCAGCCAAAGAGATCAAGGCTATTTTGGAAGACTGGGCTCAAGGAGAATCCATGGATCCGTTGATTGAGAGTGTAAGGGATATGTTTGATGAGATCACAAGCGATACCAAACTGTCCCAGTATTACCGAGAGGTGAGTTATGCGTCTGGGAGTGGGGTGTGTGGATAGAAGAAAGTAGAAGAAAGTAAAAGTGTATCTATGCTATGCTACACTATGCTACACTATACTACACTATGCTACACTATACTACACTATGCTACACTATACTACACTATGCTACACTATACTACACTATGCTACACTATACTACACTATGCTACACTATACTACACTATACTATACTATACTACACTATACTGCACAAAGTAGACTTATGCTTGATGATGCTAGGTTGTCCATTACTTGAAACAACTGTTCAAAGAACCGGGATTTGTTGATTCCGAGGCATCTACAAAAGAGGGAGAAGCTCTGTTGCGCCGTGGACAAGAACTCACTCAAGATCGTTACAAGGACAAGTTCTCTCTTTTGTTGGATGAGTCACGGGCTATTACAGAGGCCATGGCCAACGATAAACTTGCATTGGAACTCAAGAAACGGTTCAAGAGCATCCATAAAGACCTGTGGCTTGATCGGTAGGTGGTGGTGCTCCCTTTATAGGAGAAGCAGATGATAGAACATCAAAACAAGACAAAACAAAACAAAATGCAGAATCTGACATTGTTTCAAGGGATGGAAACCCTGTGTTCAAGCCTCAGCTTCTTGAAGACATGCGAAAGACACTGCTACCTGCTGCTCTTGAACAGATCAAATACATTCCTATTCCACGCATTGAATACAGTGATCCTGAATTTGATGTGGTGGTGGAGAACATTGTCTTGTCGGGTGATTCCATGATTCCTAATGTTTTTGAGATGAAAATGGAAAACTACTCACGCTTTACTGCCAAGACACATTCCAACAATGTGAACCAACAATCCATTGTCATTAAAATGGCAGAAATACAAGCAGTGGTGGATGATGTAAGTTCAACTTGGCGGTCTACATTGAAGAGAACATTTTGGAATAGGCATTGAACACCGACTTTTTTTTTTTTTTAAAAAAAAAATTGAATCGAATAGGTTGTATTTTACTATAAAAAGAAGACAGGATTCCCCAAGATGTTCGATCGAGGAGTTGCTTCTCTTGTGGTAAGTTCTTTCTTATCAATGCAACCCATCTTCATGGATAGGATGGGTTATTAACACAAACACATCGTAGCTTGGTGGCAAGGGCATCAGTGTCAGCCTTCGTATTATCAGTAACTCAAGCAATCCTAAGAATACATTCCAAGTCTCCCAATGCAAATGTCATGTGGATGATCTTAAGCTTCAAATCAAAGATAGTCGCCATAAGTAAGTCCAATCTAATTCTCATCACTGCACAGTTGCAGCTTTATTACATTTCAAATATTGATACTCTCTGTTATTGAATAGTCTATTATACAAGACTGTCCATGCCATGGTCATTGGTATTGTGCGTCGTCAAATAGCAAAGGCCATTGAGGCCAAGGTGGTAGATTATATTGAAAAGGGAGATCAGCAAGTAACACGCTATCTATACAAGATACAGAAGAAATTGGATGAAAAGGACACTTATTTGGACAGAATCCGCCAGCCAGGTGCCTCCAACGCAACTGCTGAGAGAGACACCACGGGTATTTCTACAGTGCCTCCTGAGCCATTGATGATGCATGGAGAAAAACAGCGTCCTGGTGTTGTAAAGACATTTATTGCTGTGATGAACCACCGTTTCAAGGCCAAAGTGTCTAATAGCCTGTCTGCATCTGAAAAAGACACGGACTCCATTGCTTCTAGTCTAGCAGCTGAGCCTACCCGAGTGGCTGTTCAGTGTAGAAAGGAGAGGGCCTTCTACTAAACAAGGGATCCCAATTCTCAATGAAAATATACTTTATACTACTAATATTTTACTTGCTCAATAAAGACAAAAAAAAACTAAGATTACATTGCTTGATAATAATGATGACCATTTGTCTTTCTTCTTCTTCATATTATTACGGCTGTTTCTTCTTATTACAACTGTTTCTTCTTATTACAACTGTTGTTCTTGTCATCATCCCTCGCCCATAGCTAATCCCCACTCAAACACTAACAGAGAGCACCTTGAAGAAAGTCACATTATCAAAAGTAAGTGCAGAAATACTTCATGCAATCCTCAATCGGGACTTTATTTATTCTACGTCACTGATTACGTGGACCTGTTCACAAAGTAAGCTACCCGTCTTGTATCGTCACAGCCTTGTTTCTGACGCGTAACAATTACCTGTCCTCCTCTTCACCCACAGGCGTAGAAAACAACACACCTCACTCATACCGTCTCTTCTTTCTGTCAAGACAACAACAACAACAACTCCACCATGGTGAACAATGCCAATACTGCCAAAAGTGGTTTCAACTTTGAGAACTTTGCCAGGTAAAAAACAAACAAAACAAACAAAACAAAAGAGAGAGAAGAGAGAGAGAAAAACAGACAGACAGAGAGAGAGGCATCAACTCACACTGATTTTATAGAAACAAAGCATTAGAAGCAAAAGGTGCCAAACCACCCAAGGCCACCAGCACAGGTACCACCATTGTCGGTGTCATTTACAAGGTAAGCTCTCCACTCTAGACTTGGAATCTTCTCTTCTTTTGCCAATAACAATAGCGCCTTGTTTTCTGTTGCTAGGGTGGTGTGTGCTTGGGTGCTGATACCAGAGCTACAGAAGGCCCTATTGTGGCTGATAAGAACTGTGAAAAGATCCACTATATTGCACCCAACATGTAAGAACAAAACAAAAACAAAAACAAAAACAAAACAGAGGATAACCTAGAAGAGGACAGTTACTGCTGTGGTGCAGGTACAGCCGCTGATACAGAATTCACCACCAACCTGATCAGTTCTCAAATTGAATTGCACAGTTTGGCGACAGGTCGACAGCCAAGAACTGTGACGGTGATGACAATGTTGAAGCAGATGCTGTTCAAGTAAGTGTGTGGAGAACAAGCTGCTGCAGAACAGTCTGTTCATTCTGTGGTATGGAATGAAAGATACCAGGGCCAGATTGGAGCTGCTCTTGTTGTGGGTGGATTTGATGCTACAGGATCACATCTGTACACTGTCTATCCCCATGGCAGCACAGACAAACTCCCCTATGTTACTATGGGATCTGGATCTTTGGCTGCCATGAGTGTGTTTGAGAGTCAGTGGAGACCTGATATGACAGTAAGGATAAAGCGTGATACCCAAGTCAATGTTATTAACACGAAATGTGTGTGTGTGTGTGTGTATGTGTGTGTATATATATAAAGCGTGAAGAGGCCATTGCTATCGTGAGTGAGGCCATTGAGGCTGGTATTTTCAATGATTTGGGATCTGGCTCCAATGTGGATGTGTGTGTCATTGAGAAGGACTCTACAGACTACCTTCGCAACTACCGCAGACCCAACGAGCGTTCTGTAAAGGAGCGTCAGTACAAATACGCCCGAGGAACCACTGCCATTTTGAAGGAATCCATTCAGAGTCTTGTTCAGGTCACAGAAGGAGATGCCATGGATATCTCCTTGTGAGTGCATAAAAAGAGACTCTTTCTTCGCGAATGGGATTCTTTTTCTTTTTTTCCTTTTCTCTCTCTTTCTCTCTCTCTTTCTTTCTTTCTTTCTTTCATTCTGTCTGTCTGTCAGTGTCTCCCTATTTCCAGCACTATAAACGACACTTGTAGTGGATAAATATGCGGTGTTTAAAGTCATCTCTTTTCTTCTGTCATGTCCACTCGTCATGCAAGAGTAGCCAATGTTCAGTTGAACAAGGAGCATGCCTGTATATTAAAAAGCCTTTTAGAGAAGTCTGGCAATAATGTGTGTGCAGATTGTCGTAGAAAGGGTAGTGTGTTTTTGTGACGGGGGTGGGTGGGATACAACACCTCATCTTTGTATAGACCCGAGATGGGCCTCTTGGAATCTGGGTATTTTTATATGCATTCACTGTTCTGGAGTGCACCGATCTCTTGGCACTCATATTAGCAAAGGTAGTGTGCTGTGTGCTGTGCAGTGCTGTGGCTGATGTTTAGTGAAATCGGTGGACATGGATACGTGGGTGCCAGAGCAGGTGGCCATGATGGTGGCATGGGGGAATACTCGTGCTAATGGGTAAGTCACAAAGAGAGGAAGAGAAACAAGGAAGTTGGACTGTGGAGTGACTGCTCTGTTGAGGTATTGGGAGGCTACCATGGATCAAGACACACAATGGAGGGTGGATGAAAAGATACAATCGAAATACCGAGACAGGAGATGGATACACCAAGATCAGGGTGTGGCATTGGCTGGGTTGATTTCTATTGAGGCCACTGAGGCCATCAACGTAAGTTGTAATGTGAGAAGAAAAGGGAAAGGGAAAGAAAGGGGAGAGCATCGAACCATGGCCATTGATCAAGCCCACTGCACTAGACATCTTCTGTGGAGGAGTCACTGTCTGTACCAGCACCAGCACAAGTCTCCGTGCCTATGCCCACTACTAATTTACAACGGCCCGAGTTCTCTAGCCTTGAGCAGTTATTGAAATGCACTCCACACTTGCAAAAACCCTCCCGTGGCTCTGTTGGTTCTATGGAATCCTCTCATTCCATTGGCTCTTCCATTCCCACTTCATCTGTTGACTCTGGTTACCATGTGCCTTATCACACAAGCACACAGTGTCTGTCCCCTTTAGGAAATACCAACAAGCTGTCCACTGTACACCCCTCTGTAGCTCAAGCAGTGGGTGTTGATGTAGTGAGACCCACTGGCATTGAATCTCAGAATGCATTACACAGTGCATTATCAGATAAAACCTATTCTGTCCACCAGAGTCATTATCTTCAGCAACTATCTAGGTTAACTACGGGAATGCCATCTTCAGGGGTGATTCCTCAACGACCTCCTGGTTATAAGAGTACATACCAAAATGTATGGATTCTGAACAACAACAGCAGTAGCAGCAGCGGTGCTTATAGTAGTGCTTATACTAGTGCTTATACTAGTGCTTATACTAGTGCTTATAGTAGTAGTAGTAGTATGAATAACACTAAAGAATAAGAAATTATTCTGACTTGTGTGGTTCGTTACAACACCACTTGCTTGTTGATTCCTTTTGTTATTGTTGAATGCCTTTAATTTTTTTATTATTTTTCAAGTACTACCAGTCCAGTTCTTTATCCTCAGTCATGGTCAAAAGAGAGATAGAACACACTCCAGAACACACTCCGTAACAGAGTGTATTCCTACCAAATGCTATACACTAGAATAGGAGAAATAGACAGACACCAACAAAAGATGCCAATGTCAGCCCTAGGGCAGTTGCTATGGAGCAGTGCCATAAAGCCAGTCCATAGGCATGACGCAACTCATCCAGAATCTATGATATCATACTTCTTCTATAGCATCCCCAGCTATTTCTGATGTTCTTACCGTCATTCAGTGGAGAATGTGTCGTCTGACTTAACTTTATTATGGCAGTGAAGAGGGAAGAAGGAAGGAGAGGGAGGGGGCGAATCTTTGTGAAGTCCAAAGTGAGTGATTAGGAAATGACGACGACCTACCACTTGCTTATTAAGTGTGCTATTCTTACTAGAGCAGAATGACTTTATGATGAACCCATCCAAATATGAGAGAGGAACAGGTGCATGGAATTCTATTCTATTTCATCTGCCCAGGATCCTCTATAGAATTAGGATGGCCGCTGTGCTAGTAGGAGGCAACCATAGAACAAGCCACCTTTGACCATGGACAGAAAGAGACGTCCCTTCCTCCTCTCCCTCCACTGCCAAAGAAAGAAGCCAGCCACTGACATGGGTTCCATCACTTGTAGATGGCTGCAAGGAACGACGGCCTCTTCTTTCTAGTAGACATCACCATAATAGGAATGCTCAGTCACTCTTGCCTTATTTCCATAATGGTCGCAATTCGGGTTTGGACTGACTTTGGATACTTTAGAGTGACAAACAGAACAGTGTGGAGAAAGGAAGAAGCAGAATTCACCAAGTACAGAACTTGATTTTCTTCTTTTTCCTTTCTTAATTTTGTCTTCTTTCTTTTTCTTTTTCTTTTTGTCTTTCTTTTATTCTCTCTTGCAATTGATCTTTTATTATTCAATCGTGGAAATCCAAAAGAAGAAGAAAGAAGAAAGAAGAAAGAAGAAAGAAGAAATGCTGTCGTACTCAACAGGGCCTTGCCACAAAACAACCAGCAGCACCTCCAGCAATCACAGTGAACACTCCACCCTGCCTTCTCTTTCGTCCTCTGCCTCAAGCTGTGCCTCTTCCATCACATCAATTCCCCGCCCATCTCCCCATCCTTCCCTCCCACTGACGGCCAGCCCCCCTCGTCTTCAGCCACTTGCCTCTAGCCAGCCCTCTCCTTATCTCTACTACACAAAACAGCAGTCTTCAAGGTCAAAAGAGATCTCCTCCGCACTAGAAATCACCCACAGGGATGAAAAGACAACTCCGCCTTACACCCACCCCACAGGCACTTTTGTGGACTCTGCATCTTTGATAGAACAAGAGACACAAGACACCAAGACAAAAGGCAGTAACTCAAGACGAGTCTCGTTCAATGAACATGTCTTTCTTATTCCGTCTGAACCCACCCGTCTTACTGGTGTGGGATCTCCTTTAAGGAGTTCCACTTACCATTGTTCTTTGAGTCCATCAGAAACGGAGATACCCAGTCACCCACAGCTACGGTGTTCTAGCTCAGTAATAGATCATAGACCCCATGTGCCTGTGATTCCAGCAGAAATAGAAAACAGCCATGGTACTGAGGCACCTTTCTGTGTGTATAAAGAGGTGGAAGGCAGTACAAGAGAAGATGTCCATGTTGATGCTACCGGGAGTAACAGTATAACCACTGCTGCTGTTGGTGGTGGTGGTGGTAATAGTCATAGTCATAGTCATAGTAATAGTAATAGTCATAGTCATAGTCATAGTAATAGTCATAGTCATAGTAATAGTAACAGTAACAGTAACAGTAACAGTAACAGTAACAGTAACAGTAACAGTAACAGTAACAGTAATGGTATTACCACCACCACCACCAACAACAACAACAAGATAATGCCCATGAACAATCCCACTTCACTCCAGAAGATTCCTAAACTACACCACCAGAAAGCATCCCCTACTGGGAACAGCCATCAGCCAAACACCGAACACACATGTCTTTTGACTCCTACGAATACAAGCACTTCACAAGTATTTTGGGATGAATCTCAGCTTGCAATGGAATTGGCAGACGATGACCTCTTGGATTCTGTCTCTCAACGCAAACACCGATTACTACAGAATACTTATCAGCGTCTGTTACACCCTATTATCAGTCTCCGCCATCGCACACCAATGACCTGGCCAGATGCATTGGGCCATGGAAAGCAAACCCCATCTGTCCCTCCCAAGACTTCTTCTTTTCCCCAAGACGTTCATCTTCCGCAACCACAGAAACCGAAAAATCGGATGGCCCGTCTCTTTAAGAAACTTGACTTGTAAAGGCACACTGTCCATGGAAGAGACTCCATAAGAGATATTTCTGTATATAATTCTACTGGACCCTGTTCTCTCATCTCTTGTTATTGTTTCTATTGGGCAACCTTTTTCTTGTCCACAGTAAGAGAAAACGAGTCTAGAAAATATCCATGCTTTTTTTTCTTTTTTTTCTTTTTTTTCTTTTATTACTATTATTACTATTATTTTCCCATTTTCACTATTCTCTTCATTCCTATTCTTGTTCATTCTAGGGAAATACATGTTTTGTTTTCCTATTCTTTTGATACTACCATCTGCATTTATGTAATCAATGCATTTCTATCTGACTCTTCTAGTTTAACTGGCGCTACTCTATAAGAAATAAAATGACATGTCTTTATACAAGGGATAGAAGATGGAAGATGGAAGATGGATCATTCAACTCATTTCTTCATGATGATGAACATGGCTCAGGAAGGTGTATGTAGTCTACTCTCGAGTATTGGGTAGGAGGAGGCATGGCTCAATAGAAAGAGAAAAAGGGGAGACAAGGCACAAACAACCTATAGCACGATCCATAGAGCAGAAACAGTGCAGGAGGAGGGTGGGGTGTATTCCCACATTGGCTCTGGGTAGTGGTTATAAATGGACACTTGTGTACAAATAAAGAGGTGAATACAATGAAACAGATGGACCAACAGAACAAGGTAGTTCTCCTTATCAGCAGACAGAGAAATATCCCCTCCATCCAACTGATTTCTTTGTTAGAGAAGCATGTGTCTGTAGGTACAGTCTTTGTTGTGTTTATTTATAATACAAATAGAAGATAGAAGATAGAAGAATGGATTTAACAGGTCTCTTTGGTGGTGGTGGCAGTAGAAATGTGCACAAAGAATAAACCTTTTATTTCTTGTTTGTACAATGTCAGTTGAACTCTGTACATTTATGCTCTCTATGCATTCTGTAGAAAGACTTGTTTTATCTCTCATTTCTATAGAAGAGTCAACAAAAGAGGCGAATGTGTTGGTGTTATTAATATGACTGATAATATAACTGATGTTAATATGACTGCTAATATAACTGATGTTAATATGACTGATAATATAACTGATAATATAACTGATGTTAATATAACTGATGTTAATATAACTGCTAATATAACTGCTAATATAACTGCTAATATAACTGCTAATATAGCTGCTAATATAACTGATGTTAATGTTAATATAACTCTACATCAATATCTGATATGAATGGAAACTCAAATACAAACAAATGTATTCAAGGTGGCTGTGTTTCCTTTTTCTATTTTTCTATTTTTCTCTATTCTATTTTCCTCTCCCCCTTCTTTCCACTGTTAGTTTAGGTGTAGCATAGTTTGATGGCATACACAAGAAATAAAGTTTTATTCCTTGTTTGAGACTATTAACAGGCCCACGTGTTTGTGTTGGCATAAACACATGAAAAGAATAGAAAATATAGTTATTCTCTGAGGCTTACTGTTGTCAAATGAGTTTCTGCTCTTGTAGAAAATCATATTTCTATGGGCTATAGGTTATTGACTGTATTCTCTACATTGGATAGAAAGATGGACATTGCTCCATGTCGAGTGACTACGTTTATTCTGCTATAGACCTATGTGTAGTATCTTGCAGCCTATCTATTGAGTAGCATGGAGTCTACATAAGAAACAGTATTTGTAGAGACACATACTACACTCTACCTATAGAATGCAACAATAGTTTATGAACAGGGGGACGAGCAGCACAAGAATGACGATACCAACATCTTGCAGAATCCATGAATGTGACTCCAATGGGAAAGAATGGGGTTTTTTTGTATGATTAGGTTGGAGGTACTAAGGCTTTAAACTTTCATCATTTGGCTGTAGTAGTCACACACAAACACCATCCTTCTCCATCTTGTAGTCTCCATCTTGTAGTCTCCATTTCCTATGCCTGTAATTCTACTATAAATGATGATTTAATTCCTGATCCATAGCAACACCCCTTATAGTAGTTACTAAAAGAAAAGAGAGTGTGAGTAAAAACAACAGTCTCCATGGAAACATACTCTTTATTCAACTTCTATTCTCTGACCACTGAAAATGACCAAGATTAAACTCTGGCAAAAAGGAAAAAAAAAAAAAAAGTCAACGATGGACGCCGTTTAAACTCAAGTCTCTTGCTTTCTGTCTCCTTGCACTCATTCCTTTTTTAACTTTATGGACACATGAATAAAAAACTAAGAACAAAAAAGGCAATCCTTTTATTGTCAATACAAAGTGGACATTCTATGCTTCTCCTTTTCCCTCTTTTGTTTTTTCCTGTTTCTTTTACTTCTTTTCTGGTACAGTATTTCCCATGGCACCAACACTATTGGTTAATATTTACAAAATAAAACAATAATAATAGCAATAATAGCAATAATAATAATAATAGAAAACAATTGGCCATATTTGTAGTCCAATAAACACAAAACATAATGAGATTACGTATTCGACATGCAAGTGGTACAGCCATGATAGAGACTCTTGGCCCAGAAAGTACTCTGGTTCAACTGCAACAAGCCATTGCCACCCAACTAGGCATTTCCTCCCATCTTACTATTCAAGGTAAAGGGTCATTCTAATCCACCCGTGAAAAATGCATTTATTATTTATTGCTGTGATATTAATATGCTATTCTAGTGACAAGTGGATATCCACCCAAACCTATATCTCCCCAAGTGGTTGATTTGAAGACAGCTGGTCTAAGGGATGGAGATGTGCTGACTATTCAGAGGGTGGATCCACCCAAGGAAATAGCTACACCTAAAGTACAAAAGATGGGTTCAACAGAGGCAGTGGCAATAGCCAAAGGACGCGGCTATGTTGTACTCAGAGTGAGTGGAAAAAAAAGAAAAAAAAAAGACTCTTCTTTATTTTATCTTATGAATGACAGTAGAGTTAACGGTATAATCTATGGCAGAGAATGGAAGATGACAATGCTTGCTTGTTCAGATCTATAGGTAATGTCAGTGATAAGCTCACTACAACTTACACTCTGTTGTGAATAGGGTAATGTATTCCTATCTTTTACTATTATGGATAGATCAATAGAGATTAATTTCGTCCTACAAGGTATGTTTTGAAAAGAGATGTTTCCAAGGCACAAGATCTTCGTCATGGTAAGGCTACAGAATGAATAACAAGAAACAACTACAGTACACTGAGTCCTTTGTCAGTGGTGGCAGGTGTCATTGATCAAGAGTCCATCACTTATGACGATGCTACTCTTGGGTAAGTCATTGATTTAATACTTGTAACCAGTTATCAGTCGATTCATCTGATATCCTGCTTGACATTCAATTGGAATAATTTATAGAAAGCCCAGAGGTGAGTCTGTTCATAGCCATCATAATAAATAGTAATAAGAGTGTGAGGAAATCAATAGAATAATATCTTACCAAAATAATGTGTGTCCTACTACAGAACACTATGTTGAATGGATAAAGAAGAATACTGCCTGGGGTGGTGCTATTGGTAATGAGAAGATATAGATGGATATATGGACAGATGGATAGATATATAAAGAAGCCAGTAGACCTTACTATTGATCATTAGAGCTTTCTATATTCTCTCAGTATTATGGTGTTGGTAAGTTGGAGGGTGTTGATGTCTAAGAGGGGTTGCAATAGCTCATTACTTTCTACACTAGAGATTGCCAGTATTGATATACAAACAGGACGTATAGACAGATTTGGTAAACAGAACCATCATTCTATAGAGCCATTTGTTTATTCTATTGTTGTGTATTTCTCATAGGAGAGGGGAATTACCAGGAACGTGTTTTTATTCTTTACACTGGTATTCGTATGTTAAAGAGACAGAGAAATAGTCAACCAACTCAGTTATTTTGAATAAGATTATGATGCTCTTGCTATGGCGCCTACCATGGACAGTCCAATGGAATTTGATCAGACACAATTCTCTATTCATGAGAATGATGTTCTTGATGCTGCTACCCAACTTGCTGCTGCCTTGAGACAGGTAATGAAAGGAAAGAAAGTTCAACACTATAGGACAATGGCTTCTTACTACTCCTGCACTAGGCCCATCATTATACAGATGTAGCCAACTTCTCACTCAAATGTCAGATATGTCAAAAGGGACTTGTAGGAGAGAAAGGTAATTTCTATCGGATGATGCTTTATGCTTTACTGCAACTCACTACTATCCTTGGTGGAAACAGATGCACAAGTACATGCCACAGTAAGTCAATGTATCTTTGTATTCTCCGTGTGGTTGGATCTATGAATAAAGGGGTCTGTTGGCTAATGTTTCTTTCTTTCTTGGACAGTCTACTGGACATACCCAATTTGTAGAGTACAAGTGAACAACCTGTCGTTTAATGAGTGCATTAGTACTCGAGATATCAATATAGCAGACATATGGGGTGACAATAATAATAAAGTACATTTCTTATTGTTGTATTATACTATTATATACTATATTATATTATCACCATCATGTCATTTTCAATAAATAAATATGCTGAGCTTTGTTGAGCTTAAGTGTGAAGCCTCTATATCAAATGTAAAGTGTTTTTATTTAATGTTGAACATGGCCTGTCTATTTTGTTCTGATATTTGTTTTCAAAAGTATTCAATTCAATTATTCTTGGACAAATATGTTAATTCTAATTATATACCCAATTACTTGCATTTATTTAGAAAGCCCTTTCAGTATATAGTATAGGCTAACATTGAACAAGGTTGTCTGAATTTTATACAGCACAACCAAGATATACTAAGTGGTGTATAGTATAGACCTTTTAAAGATAGTATAAGAGTACAACAGCCTGTGTTAGAATGTATGCCTTTTGGTGTTGATTAAAGCCAAGCTATTCTATTTGTAGTAATCATTAGAGTAGAATAAAAGTATAGGAGACAAAGAAGTTGAATAGAAAAGAGCAGAATGAACCGTACGTTAACTAACTAAATACCTTTGGATTCATTAAGTCATTGAAGACACTACTATATTAACATATGATAAATAGTAGCTAACACTATTATTATTATTATTTAAAAAAAAACTATTTATTTCCTCTTTATTATTGTATTTCTATCTATTTTCTTTGAACTAAAAAAAGGGTCAAGCCTTCTAGTTCATTCTCATCCTTCTCCTTCCTAATTATTGTTAGAGCCTTGGTTAGCTAACTCAAAGAAACTAGTGGTACAGGCAAACTATCTAAAAACATAATAAAGTGTGTCTTATTGAATTTTGTCATGTAAAAGACATAATAATGTCTAGTAACATACTACTATACTATATTATATACTGATTTTATTTGTAAACTAGTTTAATCTAATTTACAATAAACATCTCCAGATATTTATTAAAGAGGTCTTTTTATTCTTTTTATACCTTAATCTTGATTACTATACACTGTTAAGACCACATAAATTTCCTTGTTGAAAAAGCATCCTCCCTTAGAATTACACCGTGCTCTTCTACAGTGAAATCTTTTTCGAGTGATATATATTTCCATAGACAGGAGCTGCTGCTATTTCAATTTATAATAAGTGATTCTTCAATGCCACTTAATTTCATCAAAACAGAATGAGTGCATTCATTTAACTATTTATAACTACAGTTTCTTTATATGTTAATATAGATATAAGTGATAAGAATGGGCTTATCATTGACAAGGATAAATCAAACACTAGAAGGTGTGTAAATGTGGGTCATCTAACTGTTATGAAAGATATAATATATAAGCAACAAATTCACTGCCAGTGCTACAAGAAAGTATTTGAGTCCACTTTTCTAGTCATTCTATGAGGCAAAAGCCAAGTTAATACTATCTGGGATACCTTCTAATAGATGGTCTATGAATCTTACTATGGCACAGTATGTTTGGTATAAGGCAAAAAAATAATAAAGGTTTCATTTTCTGACCTTTACTTTGGTCAAAAAAAAATCTTTTTTTTTTTACACATTCCTCATTTCTTCTTTTTCCACTATATCATCTATTATGTCTAACACCACTGAACAAACCACCAAGCCTTTTGGAAACAGAAAGAAAAATATCAACAACTTTAATCGTCAACTCATTGTTCAATAGGCCACCCAAAATGGCACCAGCCAAGTGGAGATTGCAGCCATGTTTGGTGTCAGTAAACCCACTGTCAGCCTCATCGTGAAGAAGTACAGGGAAACTGGCTGTTTCAAAGCACGGAAGAGCTCTGGACGCAAGCCTGTTCTGAAGTAGAAGGACGAGAGAGAAGTCTCTCGCGAGGTGGCAAGGGATTCCCTCCAGAGCATGAAGGAGCTCCACCAAGGAATAGCCACCCAAGTATCTATGAGGACATTTCAGAAGATGATGAAGAAGATTGGCCTGTCTTCCTGCAGGGTGATCAGAAAGCTTGCTCTCACTGATAAGCACAAGAAATTGAGGTTGGGTGGTGGTGGGGTGATGATGTGGGGTTCTCTTTTCTGGTGAAGGTGTTGGTAGACCTGCTGTGGTGGAGGGATCCATCAATAGTGTCAAATACACCAGTATTTTAGAAACAGCATATTGCCCCGAGCTGGCTTGTCTTTTCAGCACTGAATCCAGTGGTAGGCTATGTTCTTCAAGAGGACAATGCTATATGACATACTAGTAAGGAGACTAGGGAATGGAAGGATGAGAGAGGCATAGTCACGATGGAGGGGTGGTCCTCTCATAGCCCTGACCTGAACCCAATTGAGCATCTTTGGGAAGAGTTGGACAGAGCAGTTCGGAAGAAGATGACCCCAGCAAGCACTCTCCAGGATCTGAAGGTTCTTTTGGTCCAGGAATAGGACAAGATTCCCAAGAAAGTTACCAACAACCTCATCAGCAGCATACATCGGAGATGTAGGGCTGTGATAGAGGCCAAGGGTGAAAACACCAAATACTAAGGGTTTCCACCCAATAAATCTGTATTTATTATCTTATTGACCTTCTTTATACTTTATCTAATTTTCAAGTCTCTACTGTGTGTTTAATGTGTGTTTTTATTACAAAGAATAAGTATTTTCCTATACAAGAATTCATGTCGGGAAATGAAATATTTATTATTATTTTGCCTGACACTGTAGTCTACTCTATTTTTAAGCAACTAAAATGCGTTTCCTTCATTGTGGTATATTTTGTCTATAAAATGGGACGGAGTGTATTGCTTTTGTCGGATAACCACTTTCCATAAATAGAACTACCGATCATCTCAGTCAATAGAAACACAAACTACCTAAACGGGACCACATGGTAGAAGATGAGTTAGTTAGCAAGGCATATATCTAAGGGATGATACTTTAGCAAGAAGGGGCTTCTTATTAGAATTAGTAGATATCGGTAATTAGAAAAGTATAAAAGAGGTGTGAAAGACCCATCAATAAAGATCAGACTTTGTCTACTCTTTGATCTGTCTAGGATTTCCTTTGGTTAAACCCAAAGACGATACTTATAATAAACTTTATGCTAAATTAGCTATAGTGTTCAATATTAGCTATGTTTTCAATAAACAATCTTATTGGTATATGGTTCGTTTTTGTAAACTGTTCATTTATTTATACTATTACATAGAATTCAGTATTTATTTACACCAATGATGTTTTATAAATATTTATATTTTTTTTTAAAAAAAAAAAAAAAAAAAAAGGATAACCATACAGAAAACGGTGACAAAAGAGCTGTTAAAGACTAAAATATATCTTTAGGTAGGTACATTCTAATTATTTACATGTATGGCCTATCATAAGAAAGGAAATGAGTAAGATTATACATTTATGGTAAATAGTGTTATATATCAAAGTCAGAATACTATTTTAAACATCAGACAGTGCCAATGATGAGGTGGCTGCCTTTGGATATTCACTCAAGTACCATTTATAGCAAAAGTAAAAAAGTAAATAGAAAAATGCATAGACACTTGATCTTGGCTTAATTAAGCTTCACTGACTTTTAATATGTTCATTTGAGATTTAAAATGAGGGTTTAGCCAATCAATGTGTTGTTTCATTTAAATAGTCCGACTATTTCTTTATATATCCTAAAAATATTTGGATGAACTAAACAATCACACAAATCATAACTACTTGTCTTTCTTTTACCATGTCAGAAAGTCACGCTCATAAACGCCAGAGAGTTAGTAAGGCTTGGTGAGGCACTAGAATTAAAACCTATAGACAAGTGTCATTAACATAACCATAGCGAACAATGCAGACGAAAGAAAGTGAAATGTGACGGAACTGCTCCTGTGTGTGCTAACTGCGACTCATTGAACTTAAGCTGTACTTACAAAGAGTCCACAAAAAAGGTATACTTTTGCTACGCCTCCATAAACTATCAGCAGCACCTTTTTTTTTCTTGTCTCTTAAACCACACCTTCTGCCTATGAAATCATTATGACTAGAGAGGACCTCCCAAGGGTTATATAGAGGCTATTGAAGGACGTCTTCATCGACTAGAATCACTATTGAGTAGTAACCTCCGAGAAGAAGATCCTCTCTCACAGGCCATTCTTGCTGAATTGAATGCTCCTCTTGAGACTGCTTATGGTGAACTTGTAAGGCCTCGTCCAGCGAGACAAGATGAGCCTGTAGGCTATAAAGAAGATGAAAGAGAAGAGAAACATCTATCTTCCTATGGGCACCCTTCAATGCACCTCAATCTGCCATCACCTTCTTCCATCATCACTACCTATAACAGTGACTCCCATAATAGTGACTCACAACACCACGGACGCCTTCAGTTTGGTCCTATAGAAAGCCCCAATGATAATCTCGGCAATGTCTCTATTGATGAGAATGGCCAATTGCGTTACTACGGAAAATCCTCTGGTTACTATATGCTAAAGAAGAGCAAGAACTTCCAGAACGGAGCCTTTCATTTCAACTCGAGAGGTTATATTGCAAAAGCAAGGAATTACACTTCTCTCGATGAAAAGGGTCCACTAAAGGCAGATCCCTTTGAGATTCCACCTGTGGATCTTTCTCGCCACCTTCTCGATCTCTATTTTGCCCACTTTTACCCACTCCTTCCTCTCTTGCACAAAAAGTCATTTCTACAATCATTAGAAAAGAGTGATGACCAGAAACCGCCTCTTCTTCTTATGAACTCCATCTATGCAGTAGCCTCAAGAATATCTCCTGATCTGCGTGTAAGAACAGATCCCTCTCTTCAAGACACAGCAGGCGACATGTTCTTTGAACGTGCACGTCTTTTGCTTGAGTTTGAGTGGGATAACTTCAAGGTCTCCACTATCCAGTCGCTTCTCTTGCTCAGTAGCCACCAGAATGGGGCATTAAAGAACATCCGTGGGTGGGTGTACAGTGGCCTGGTTAGCATCTATTTGAAAGGCATACGCTGCTGCTGAACACACACTTTTTCTTTCTCTCTTTCTTTCTTTCTTTTTCTTTTTCTTTTTCTTTGTCCATAGGCATTCCGAATGGCACAAAACTTGGGCTTGAATAGAAATTGTAGCGATTGGGGACTAAGTGCCTCTGAAAAAGAAGAACGAAAACGGCTGTTCTACTGCTGCTTTGTATTAGACAGACTGACATGTGGTATGCATGGAAGATCCCCTATGCTTGACGAACGCGACTACGACACACCTTACCCTACTGAGCCAGATCCAGACGAAACGGACCGGTCGCCTCATATTATAGAGAATTTCCATCAACTGATTAAACTGTGTGAGGTGCTAGGGGCTGTGCTACGTGATCTGTATACTGTCAAGGGCCGTCATCAACTCTCTACCATGTCTTCTCCTGACAGTGTGATCTCTGTTCTGGACAAGAGACTGAATGCATGGGTGGATCAATTGCCCAGTGCATGTCAGTACCGACCTCCTAACAGCTGTCTGAATGAGAAAGCACCAGCACCTGCACTTGAACTGTGTCAGTTGCATATGCTGTTCTATACAACACTCATTCTTCTCCATCGTCCATTTATTCCTGGTCCTACTCAGAGTGCGTCTGCTTCTACATTTCCTTCTGCTTCTATTTGTAGTTTTGCAGCCAACAAAATATTAGACATTGTGGAGTCTCTTATGGCGGAAGGGCGTCTTAAGAACATCAACAACTATTCTTTGTATTTTATGTTTACAGCAGGAATTATTTTTATTAACGACGCATCTTCCAATGACAGTGTTTTTTCCTTTGAAGCCAAGATCAGCATTAACAAGATCATTCATGCCATGGATGTCATTGAGGCTACTTGGATTACTTCTGCACGCCACTGTAATATTCTCGGTGAGTTGGCAGGCCTAAGAGACATCAATTTGGAGGCAGTAGAAGAAGGATACGTTCGTCCAGCAGAGAAAAAGGTAGTGGCTCCACTCTCTATCAATGTCCCCAACTCTCCAGTTACTCCTTTGATGGAAACAGAAGACATCCGGCAGTCTGTGGACAGTAGCGGACGTCCTCTGATGAGACAAACTGAAGAAATGAATTCTGGTCTCTCCAACCACTCAATTCACTCTACACACTCTCCATCCTCAGAAGACACGACGGGAGTGCGTCCATCTTATCCGGTGTCTTCTCAGTTTGAATGCACTCAATTACCTCCTCTTTATTTTACAGATCCTGTGGATGCTCAGAACCGTCCTTATGATCCTGTAGGCACTGCTTTCTGGGGTGTACCGGCTTCTTTTGATATTGATGAGTGGAGTCAATACTTTAGTCATCAGAATCAGCAGCCACAAAGACAAGAGCCTTCTGCTTCTTTAAATTCACAATCTGCCAATGGATCCTACTTTCGCTCTGATCGACATGAGATGCGCCCCATGTGGTGATGAGATGAGCTGCTAATTCACTGCCACTGCCATTGCCATAATAATCACCATTGCCATAACTACCACTATCACTATCACTATCACTATCATCATCATAACCATAACCATACTATCTATCACTGAATTTCCTGTTTTATATATATGTATTTATTCTAGGAGAATGGAGATATACTTATATCTTTATAGACCTATAGACCTATAGATGGAGAAAAAGAAACAACTATAAAATAAAAAAAAATAAAAAAAAGAGGAGTTTGCTGTTCGTTCAAGGCATTCTCCTCCTTATAACACATATAAACACCTGTGCTTATTTCCTGGAATATCCCGCACACACCCACATCATCCCTCGCCATACAATCGACAGCCCAGCCAGTCCAGCTACAACAATACCACCATAGAACATAGCATCATGAGCCACCTTACCACACAACGTGCTACAGGATTCAGACCCAGAAGCCACCTGGGTGATCAAATCTATGCACTGAGCACTGCATTTATCGGTGATGACTTTGGAGGCAATTACCAGAGCAATGCCGGCTGCACAAAAGGCAATGGCAATCAACATGCAAAAGCAGGAGCAGCAGGTCATGGTGGGATTATAGCAGCAGCAATTGCATTGTTGGCGTTGGTCTTGGCGGTAGGGACGTGGACGATAAAAGTCGGCTTCGTTATGAGGAACTGGCCTTGGGCCATAGGAAGAGGAGGATTCTTTTGGATAGGAAGGTCGATTGACCATTGGGTATTCTGGAGAGACGGCCTCTTCTTCTTCCTCTTGGTACTGTGGAGTATAGTGCTGGGGTGTGTGGATGTGCGTGGGCTTGTGATCTGAGGGGTGGAAGGGTATAGACTGTGGATCATAATAGTCATTGGACTGCTGATAATGCGATTGTGGTTGTGGTTGTGGTTGTGGTTGTGGTGTATACACCTGCGGCTGTGAAATGGAAACTGATTGAAATGTCTCTGGCATGGCTGTGTATGGATCCACAAGAGAAACAGGCGCATGAACAGCAGTCTTATAGTCTTGCAGGTGATAGTGTGTCTGTGCGGGCACTCTTACTGGGTATGTCTGTTCAGTGGGTGGTGGTGGTGGCGCTGGATATTGTCCCGCATATGGATCAGAAGGAGGATTTGTGTACATCTTGTTAATAAATAACAACAGAAGCAGAAGAAGAGTGGGAAATAAGCAGAGAACTTGATTCTGGTTTTACCTGTTTTCTGTTAAAACCTGAGCATCCACAAATAAATATAGATTTATAATATATAAATATATAAAAACACACACACCGTCTAAAAATAGAATAAACTTGCCCTTGTTGTGTTATCTTTTTCTTAAATAGGCCAAAAAGGAGTGCCAGTGGCAGGGCTTAATCTCCACTTGTAGGACAGTCACTGAGTTTGAATAATCACTTTCTGTTCTATTCGGGTGTGCTGCTCTTGGTCCTGCCTTGTCTTTTTATGCGTGTCTCTTCAAGCCCTTCCTCACTCTATCAATGGCTCTTTAAAGAGACATCACAAAATCACACGTCACAAAGGACTCTTTTCTCTATACCAGTCTTCTCTTTTCTTTGGATTCTTTATTACCAGTACTCAGTCATGTTTTGTGATTCTATCGAGGATACTTCTTTTATTGACGTCACGAATCACGTGATACGGTCTGTGCCCGCACTGTGTGATGGCCTCTGTCGGGCAGCCTACTGTAGACTTCCTCCTTTCTACGTGGTTGATACAATGGCAATCCAAGGTAATCAATCCATCTGTTGCTTATGGAGTGGTGACACACTATCTGCGAAACATGGAATGGAATGGGGGATGGATGGACAGATGGACAGACGGACTCGAGAAAGAAATGAGGATGGATGGATAACACTTGACTCTAATAGCTCCCAAATCAAAGGCTCTTGCTGCCAAGAAGGCTGCCCTTAAGGGTGTCCACGGTCAGACCTCTCGCAAGGTCCGCACCTCCACTCACTTCCACATCCCCAAGACCTTGAAGTTGGCACGTAAGCCCAAGGTGGCCCGCAAGTCTGCTCCCCATGCTCCCCGTATGGACCAGTACCGTATTGTCCGTCAGCCTTTGAACACCGAGACTGCCATGAAGAAGATTGAGGACCACAACACCCTCACCTTCATTGTCGATGTTAAAGCCAACAAGGCTCAAATCAAAGACGCCGTGAAGAGACTGTATGATGTGGAAGCTGCCAAGATCAACACTCTCATCAGACCCGATGGCTACAAGAAGGCCTTTGTCCGCCTGACTGCTGATGTCGATGCCCTTGACGTAGCTAACAAGATTGGTTTCATTTAAACGTGCTTTGTTTATCTGCTTATCCTTCTAGTTTTCTAATAAAGAAACAAAAAGACAACCTGTGTGTGTAGTGTGTGCCTGGAATAAGAAATGTGTGGCTGGGAGAGTAGGAGAAACAGTTAAGAAAGAAAAGAAGACAAGTGTGGATCTATGAGTGGAGTGGATTTAGGCTCAAACTAATATAGATCATAGATAATAGATAATATAATTACTGAAAAATCACTTTAAGAAGGGCCAATCCGGCTATTTGGTTAGTTGATGTATAATGCGCAGTCGCCCTCATTGAATTTATTTAATATTTGTTGAAAGCTTAGTAATAAAAGAAGAGAGACTTATTTCTATTGTATGAAGTTCTGTTCTTTCTCAATAGTGTTAGGCCAACACGGTATTTCAGATGGATATTCAGAATATTACATTTGTGGGGAATATGAAAAGGTAGAAGATGGAAGATGGTGGGGCATTTATTACCTGTTGATGACCGGATTAGAGTTGGCTGTGAGTGTGATTGGGAGGAAAAAGGCCTATAATTTAAAGTAGTGTTAGAAACATCAAAGAGTGTGGATCACTATTGCATTTAGAGAGTCATGGAAACCCCTAAAAAGTGAATGAGATGAATTCAAGACACCTGGAAAGATGTTATTAGAAAGGATCCATTTGCCTCATACAATCAACTGAAATTGGGAATATTGAAGTTTGAGGTTGATATAAGTAGAGACACCCTTATCAGCTACTGCAATCAGTTAGAGTATGTATCCTTTTCTGTAGACCACACTCTGGCCTTGACTGCAAAACACAAAGAGAAACAGTTTCGTTGGGCTGTGGAACATGCCAGTTGAACAATTGATTAGTGGAGAGGTATCATTTAGTCTGGTGAGTCAACATACATTATAAAAGGGAATAATATAGATGTCTGTGTCATTAAAATAGTTAGAGAACGTTATAGTTATAACCCTATTGTTCCAACAATGTGGTTTGGTGGTGATGGTGTGATGTTTTAGAGCTGATATTAGGCTAATGGATTTGGCTTATTAGTTCTTATTAGTAGCACTGTAAACTAAGACAAATACATCATTGTTTTAACTAGTGAGTTCCATCCTTGGTTCATGAAATTGTATCAGAAAGAGAACAGGGAGAGGCTGTTACAAGAAGAGGGTGCTAGCTGTCATACTGGGGCCCATGCTAGATAGTGGAAAGAGACACATCAAATTAGGGTTCTTTGATTACTAGCCTACACAAATCCCTGACTTAAACTCAATCGAACATGTCTGATACACCTTGGAAATATGAATTGAAGAAAGAAGGGTATCTATTATCAATGTAGAAATTAGTATTGAACTTGCACAATGATGGGTTCTGAGTATGACAGTCTGGCATCTGTCTGTCATTGATGCCAAAGAAGGCCATACAAAGTATTAGCTGTATTATTATTCTATTTTCTATAATTAAAGATATTGAGACTTGATATGCTTAAGTTTGTAGCTTATAGATCAAATGTAAAATGTTTTATTTAATGTTGAACATGTCTTATCTGTTTCATCCTGATATTTATACTCAAAGGTATTCAATTCAATTGAGTGTGGCTGTATTCACACTTGAACGAGTATGTTTATCCTAATTATATACCCAATCATTTGCATCTATTTAGAAAGCCCTTTTGTCAGTATGGAGTAGACATACATGCTAACATTGAACAAGGTTGTCTGAATTTTATACGGCACAACCAAGACACACTGAAAAGAGATATACTAAGTGGTGTATAGTATAGACCTTTTAAAAATAGTATAAGAGTACAACAGTCTATGTTAGAATGTATGCCTTTTGGTGTTGATTAAAGCTAGGTTCTTCTATTTGTAGTAATCATTAGAGTAGAATAAAAGTATAGAAGAGAGACAAAGAAGTTGAATAGAAAAGAGCAGAGTGAATCTTACGTTAACTAACCAAATACCTTTGGATTCATTAAGTCATTGAAGACACTACTATATTAACATATGATAAATAGTAGCTAACACTTTATTATTATTATTTAAAAAAAAACTATTTATTTCCTCTTTATTATTGTATTTCTATCTATTTTCTTTGAACTAGAAATGCTACACAGTCAACAAAATACAACATGCTTATAGAACCAACCTAGAGTTCTTACATATATTTGCTTCTTATAGAAGACTGATGAAGAACCTATAGCAAGTCTTTCATCTACGAATCCTACCAGATAAATGACAATAAAGAGAAAAGGCATGCGGAAGATGTTGAAGAAGGATGGATTCAGACTCTATCTTATCAATGAATTCAAAATACCAAGCCTATGTCCTGAGTGTAAGTGCTCACCCTTGAAAACATTTAAACATGTCAAGAACCCCAGGCCCTATCAACGAACAAAAATACTCCAAGTTAGATGTCATGGTCTTCCCAGGTCATTTCTTCTTAACTTTATATCAAAAAAAGAAACTCATCTTTCTCCCTTCAAATAGATATTCAAACCAATATTATATGGACAAGATATTGAGGTTTTGGAACTGTGGTCTAGCTGCTACATTGAACTTTGGACATAGTCTAATGTCTCCAAGGGAAAATGATACCCTCTCATAGTGCTTTTGTAGATATAACAAAATAAAACATAAATATACAACTAGAACCAACAAAAGGTCCCAAGCCTTCTGGTTCATCTCCATCCCTCTCCTTTCCCATTGATCATTGGAGCCTCGATTGACTAACTGACGGAAACTCATGCTACAGGTAAACAATCTAAAAAGTGATATAGGGTGTATCTTATTGGATTTTGTCATTACTAGACATTATAATGTATAGTATAATGTACAGAAAAACAGCAAGAAATGTCTTTCTCTCTCTCTCTTTTGAATGAGTAAGTCAGTAGAGGGATGTCTGCATAAAGATCATAAATTAAATCTCCTTACATGACAGACAATCATTGAAGTTTGTACTTTGCTAGACAACCCACACTCCTTGTGCATTTTCATCACTGCTAATTTACCTTCCGCACCGTAGCACTAGAATGAATAAAAAAGACAAATAAACCATTGGACAAGTGAACTCTTATGATAACATTCAACAGCTAAAGAGAGTGATTTCAACATAGCATTCTATCATCAAATAGGAGCTAATTCTTGCTTCATTCGGGTATATGAAGAGATAAGGCCAAATCAAGTGTCACCGTGGATCGGTGCCTCTTTATATCTATTTTATTATCACCCCGTCTATTTATTTATTTTGCTTTTCCATTTTGTGTAATGTATATTCTCTCAATAGCAAGGTGCTGTCATCTGTCAGTGAGATATTACAGTCAAGGCCCTTTTAGTGGTAAAATAAAAGGAATTCCATTTACACAGACAAGACAAGCAGCAGACAAAGTAAGAAAGAAAGGTCATATGTCTACTTATCCTGCTTATCCTGCTTATCCTGCTTATCCTGCTTATCCTGCTTATCCTGCTGACAATAGAGAGTGGATCGATTCCATGGCCATAACTTCTTCTCTCTAAAATTCGACTCATTAAACGCGCCCAGCCAAGTGTTCTTTCCATTCTGGGTAGTGTCTGCCACTGTAAAAGCAGAAATAGCCCAGGCTCAAGTGGTAGGATAGAGAATGGATAGGACGATACATAACACACTTTTTTATAGGGAAGAAACACCCAAATAACCACCTACAATCACAAAACAGGAAGAAATAGCACAGAATATTATGTAGATTGGGTATCAGTGCATGAACACCCCACCTTTCGTCGCCATTATAATCCTCAAGGTCATCCTGGCCTTCAAGTCTATGCCTCCTATAAATATAGAAGAGGATTGGTCAATGCTATCTGCCATGGTCAAGCCCTTCAACAGGCAGAACCGTGGACAGCAGACCTTTTGGAACGTCTTACAGAGGGCAAAAGACTCAATAGGACGCGTCAGGTGGATCCTTATACTATCTATCCATCCACTGCATTACGACTGGCAAAGGACTATCTACAGGCAAAGGAGGAGTTTTATGCAGATGAATATTTGAAAGAGACTTACAATGCAGATAGCACACGGCTTGTTCAAGTGAATATTTCACTGCATGATGTGAAAATGTCTCCTATATATTATCCAACGTATGTCTATTCCATGACCTACTTGGAGAGACACCTCAGGACATTTGTTCATGGTTGTGATTTGAGTATAGGTGGCATGCGTGCTTATAACTGGAATAGAGTGGCCTTGGCTACTTCTATTACCATGGGACCTATTATAGGAATGCTAGGCTGTGTGCAATGCGACATTGGGTTGGGGACATATGGATCTATATTGGTAAGCTTATTGCTTTACACTGTTCTGTCAGTGTCATTAATAGTAGAGTAGGTGAATGTCTTTATTCCTACTACAATAACATCTCTACTGACCATGTACTATCCTATTCTATCCCTGAGATTAAGAGACATGCTACGTAATAAAGAGATACAGCAGCAACAAAAAGACCCAAAGTATTGGGATACAGATTGGATTGGGGCCTACGATGCCTATGAACAGAATCAGCGCTACAAGGCATGGCAATCAGAGAGAAGGCAACACTATGGCTCATCCAGAGAAGAGTATTCCTCCAAGAACGATCCTAAGAACTATTACCAAGTTTTGGGATTGGACTCATCAGCAACATTGTATGATATACAAGGAGCCTTTAGAGGGTAATAATCTTGTAGTGGCATTCATACTGTGTTTTTTTTTCTCTTTTAACTATTCTCTCTCTATCATAGAATGGCCATGAAACACCATCCAGACAGATTCACTGATGCTAGGGAAAAGAGTAAGGCAAACAAGAAATTCCAAGAAATCACCAATGCCTACAGTGTGTTGAGAGACAGTAAGTGTATAGTTTCTTCTGTTTATTTGTTTATTATAGGTGACAAATAAATTCAATTACTTATATAAATATAGTCAAGAAAAAAAGAGAATATGACAGGACTGGTGGTAATTAACTATCCTCCTGAGCTAAAGGGATGGACTCCATTGTCTACTAATGTGTAAAGAATAGTCATTATAAGATTACTATTATTTGATATATTCTACAAAATGAAGAATATAATACACGTTTACTGTTATTATTACTGTTACTATGACTGTTACTATGACTATATGAATATGACTATTAATAAAAAATAATAATGTTTATAATGATCCCAAGGTGATTTCAATAAAAGAACTTTGTTGGGTTTATTGCAGGTTGTAAAGAATCACTAAGTGATAATTATGAAAAGATAAATCCAGGCTACAGAAGACCTTCCCCTATGTGTAAAGTAGCAGTCACTCGAGAACGAAGAACGAACAGAAGAGGAATGAAGCTTTTCTTCTCTGTTACAGAAAGAACAAGCAAGAAACAGGCTCACTTACCATAGAGACCTTTGCCCTATTGAAGCACAATTATAAACATGGTTGGGTAAACTCTTTATTCTTTATCTTTTAACAGATGGACTGTTTCTCAGGCTCATCAATAAATACATGGTTGTAAATAGTAAACACGGTATTGAGCCTATACAACATACAACACACAAGAGAAAACGTATCTCAAATAAAGATGAGGAAAATGACAAAGATAAACAAGAGTAAGCAAATCATATACACTCCACACACAGTAATAATAATAATAATAATAAAGTCCACAACTAATGAGTGTTTCTCAGCATAATCCTACAGGTAAATAGTCAGACTTGTTCACCACACACCTATACACCAGCATGTCCATACTTATACAGTAAAACTTGATAATACACAGCGGACACTCCATATCTCTACCATGGCATTGATATACAAATGCACCCATATTGAAGAAATCCCTAGCCAATGCCCTTTGGCCACTCTCCACTCCACTCTACAACTGTCCTCTTTTCTCGAACTACCTAATTTCGCCACTCTATCAACAGAAGAAAAGAAGCTATGGGAGATATTTGCTCTTCTTTTCAGCCCTCGACCCTCGACTGAACTTGTTCTTGAGTTTCAAGCATGGCTCTGTACCTATACTAGTATGAATGAAGCAGTCACTCACTATAAAACAAAGCATGATGATCTTTGGGCAGAAGCATGGATTGGTATATCGTATGGAAGCATCTCCTATGCTTATGAGATGGCCCATGCCTCCAAAGACTATGCACTTGCTATTCTATTGACAATTCCAGAAAATCAAAACATTAAAATCATAGCAAGAGATCAAATTAAGCACTGGCAAGACACTAGACACTTTGAGAAGATGTCCAGATGTCATCAAAAGGTCTGGTATGCATTAAGTGGCCAATTAGGCTATTGTGCTTATAATGCCATGATTGTCACTGAGGATTTGAGTTGGGAGTGTGTGTTGGGCTTATATGTATGGAGTGGTACTTGTGGGAAGCAATCCCTTGCTAATGCTATCCAATTATATAATCAAGCACTTGCACCTCCACATGGCGTCCATGATTTACTGGCTTGGAAGAACACAGCAAAGCCTCCTTCTGAGTGCTTTTGGGTTGGACTCCTGCGCTTATGGACTTCTCATAGTACCATGCTAGCCACTGGATCAAGACAAGAACGGCGCTCAGTAAAAATGGAGACCATTCGCATGGATGCATGGCCTATTCGATTTGTATGGCTGTTTAGTCTGTTAAAATCTAGTTGGTTTTCTGTGAATACAGTAGAAGAGGCGACATGGAAATGGTGCAATGAGTTGCATACTGTTGGTGCAATAGATAAGAGTGTCCATGCTGCCTTATTTATAGAAAGGTAGGGAAGGAAGTGTAGAAAAGACGCATTGCTTATGATTGTACATTTTTCAGTCATCATGGCCGTGAATCCTTTGTTCGTTCGATTCTAAGAAAGTTTGAGTGGAGAAATGAAGACTATTTACACAAGTCTTTGAAGATGCCTCTCCTATGGATACAGGAGGCAAAAGTAGGTGTATACAGCATATTAGTCAGCTAATCTTCGTATGCACCCACAAGGCTGTTTATGCACATTCTACAAAAGAGTATGCAACAGAAGCAGATTATTACTTTAAAATGGATGAATTTGACAAGGCCAAACATGCTATTCTCTGCTACTTGGTGCCCACCACACTCCTCCATGGTAACTCGGCATAGAGATTGTTTACCCAGTTAACTCATTTGTATATTTCAAACAAACAAACAAACAAACAAAAAAGACCAGAGCGACCAAGCCCTTGCTTATCTTAAAAAACTCGATCAGCCAGATCAGCCAGACACAGAAGGGTGTATTCTTCGGACAACTTTTGCTGCACTTCAAACTCTTCCTGAACAAGTCAGAAATGCATTGAATCATCCAAGTCATCGTGAAGAACTGCGAAAAGAGGTTGATTCCATGATAGATCAGCTGAAAGGCATCAAGGACCGGTTTCCTGGTGCTTCTTTATTAGCCACGCTTATCAACAGACTGTGTGGTAGATTGTTGGGACTGTCAGCTCGGTTCCATGATCATGTAAGTATTTGTCATATAATCAATGAATGGGAGTGTTAATCAAGTCCATTGGTCTGATACTAGCTACATCTGGGACAGTTATGGGAGACAGCACCATTGCCACACAAAGAAGGTCAAGATCCAGTCAAGCACTTCTCACAGTGTTTCTTGAAAAGCTTTACCCATAGAATCCAACAGCATGAAAAAATATTACTCAAGGCTCAACCAGCCTTCGATTTGTAATGTATCAATAATAAACACATCTTTTGCTTTTTATTGTAGGCATCTTTACAAATACACTAATATTGATATATAAACAAGGAGTTGACATCAAAAAGAAAGATATAAAAGTACAATTCCACAACGGGGAATTGAACCCCGGCCACGTCGGTGAGAGCGACGGATCCTAGCCACTAGACCATTGCGGATATTAGTATTTTGACACGGTGTGTGTGTAATTTCACGGCCTCATCCACCAAGAAGCTGAAACGGGCCGTGCTTCTCTTTTGTTCGGTACCGAACCATGACGTGTACCGCAGCCTTCCTCTGTCCGATGAAGATAGAATCGCTAAGTTTTCCTTGTCCCTCAGTTTCTCTTTCTTTCTTTTTGTGTCGGTCTTCTCTTTGCTTCCTCTTTTGGAATCGATATGTTTCTGACGTTTTCTGTACGTGGTAAAGAGATCAATGCTCTTGTCCCACAATCTTTTTTCTTTCTTTACTCTTTTTCTCATACTATTCTGTTTTCTACCTAAACTTGTTTTCTCTTTTCTATGATGTATTTCTTTACGCTATTTTAGTTGCTTTTGCAGTGGATAACTTCATTACTATGAGTTCACCTCAATGGCACTATTTTAGTTTCTTTTTCTTTTTCGTTTTCTCCTGAAGAATCATCGTTATGATGTATTCTTGTAACAATGCTAGTTTAGCTTATTAAATTTGTAGTTGTTATTCACCTATAATGTAGTAGCAATGCAATTGTCTTTAATTATTTTTGTTAAGTTAATTTCTTATGAAATCATTCTCTATTTTAACATTTAGTTCTTTAGTATAAATATCCCATTAACAAAGAACTGAAATAGAATGGTCGAATATCTTTGTTATCTCTATTCTTCCGTTCTTGTTTGACATCTTCTGATACAAGTTATGGGCAGTGCTACTGTGCTTTCTTGTGAAGTGTCATTGTCATTTACGAATCAAGTCTTAGCAAATTATTGATTGTGTTTTGTTTATTTGTACCTGCGTGTACTGTTTCCTTTATTTTCGTTTACAAATCCTACCTCCATATCTTTTGTACCCTTTTTTTACATTCTTTTGTCCATCTATCACACATCTATAAGTACCACACGTGTCATATTTTTGAAAACACTACTTTTATTTCATTACTTTTACTCCCGGCAAAGAAGTACAAAGGAAAGAATGGGGAAATATGAAGTTATGGTACAATGTAGGCCCTGGTATATACTGTAAATAAGAAAAGAGGCATATACTATTGTTCTATTGTATTATAAATAATAGTTATAATGTCTTTTATATAGCTGCATTTCTCCTATCTATGTAGGAAATCATCATCATATCAAGATATAAATATGATATTGTTTTTTTTAAAAAAAAAAAAAAAGGGAAAAGGAAACGCTGTTTTAAGAGGCCTTTTTCTTTTATAGAAAGTATCTTTCTACACACCAGGAGGTCTTTAGGATATAAAAGGAAATAGTCGAAATATAATTGTTTAAAAATGACAGATTTGAAAAGGAGCAAAAATAGTGAAATGTATTCATGTTAGTTTTTAAATAAAGATTATTATGTAGATTTACCTGTAAATATCTGAATCCCGAAGGAAACCACTTTCGATGTGGCGATATATGATATGAATGCATCAAAGAATATCTATTCTTTTCTACATAATGGAACTGGTCTGTAGTGACCCTTTAATCCCTCTTCTGCAATTGTATAGATATTTTTTAATGCACTTATATCCTTGCTCTAAACCATTCCATAACTTTAGCAAGGGTGAATACTGTTGAAATTCATGAATACCTCTGAGAATATTTGTGTTATAAGTGTGGCAGATCTTGAGAACAAAAATAAGAGTAACTGTTAAAGGAGCTTTTTATATTGGGTAAGAGGTCAATAATGCTTACCCTCTATGTTCGAAATTTATCAACATCAACCATAAGAAGATCTCCATCTTTTTGTCTCTTTGTTCAATGATTGATATAAAATTCTTGGCAAATCAACACAATGGCCTTTAAATTTGGCAGTATCTTTTCCTTTCATTCTTGTACCATAAGCAACGACTGGCAGCTTGGTAGTATCATACTCCAATCCTTTTAGGTGCCAATACCCCTTTTCAATAATAGAACAATAAAAATAATTAGTTCAAGATGTGTCTACATACTCTCTATGTATGTCATATTACCCTTGCACTGGCACCTTGCCTTTGTAATAGATTCACCGGGTTTATTATAGTAAAAGAATATAAAATAGAAACTGACTAACATGTCAGACATAAAAAACACTCACCATATCACAACTGTTGGTTTATATGCCAGACAAAGGCAAACAAGTTAAACAGGGTAGAAGTTATGAAGAACAACAGACAGTGTAATTAGCAGGTATTAATATCCGAACAGAAGAGAACAATACGAATTTCCACAAGTCATTTGCTTAATCAGAACTACCAAAGTAATGCAGACTACAACAATATTCTAGAAAGAAAAGAATTCCTTAAAGAACAGTTGCCTGGTTACCCAATGTATTCAAATCGTGTGTTGTGTCCCTGTTCATGTACCCTCTTTGATTTCCCTAGACTAGCCTTTGTACTAATACTCTTTGTAGTCCCTGCTAGAGACCAAACAACTACAGATTCATCTCTCTAGTGGTCCTGTTGATAACCATAGTGCCCTTTATTACAGAATAAAGGATACATCTCTCAAAGTTACATAGTATGGATTTTGAGGCTACTTATATATATATCTTTAAGCTATAAAGATCAAAGCTATACAATAATAACATCTCAGCAAATTCAGAGATGGATCTCCTTTTCTTGTCCTATGTATGTTTCAGGGAAGAGATAAACTTTATTTACAATAAAATCACTTTATTGAATTGTATGGCCTTGAAATACGGGACCAAGATTATACACACTGTAGGACAGGACAGTTGCCCTTCCCAGTCTTCTTGAATGTTCTATGAAGACCATATCTATTGCTTGGGAATAGAAAATTAGACAAATTCATAGTCAAAGAAGAAATGCCAAACTAATATAAAAAGTTTAGTTGTCTACATTCTTAATAAAATAGACTTGAATCCAAATAGCTTCCTAAACTATAAACAAGATAGGCTTTAAGGACTTGGACAGCTGACTGTTTCTTGTTCTCGACTTATTTTCTTTCTGTATTCCTATAGGGTACTATTATTATTACAACCATTAGTTTGCCTTCTGTCAGCCCACACCCTTCTCTTTTCTGTCAATCTCTGTATGAGTAACCAGCCTTAAGAGGTCCTGTGTGTCTCTTGTCTCATAGCAACAGAATATTTTTGGGATATAAAAGGAAACACATGAACAATGAAATTATGTTATTTATTTGGTTGGCTAATGTGTTTGAAAAGAACTTTCTCACTGTCTGTCTGTCTTGGCATTGACTATGGACTGTGCAATTAAACACTATAGAGTTAGATAAAAGAAAGAAGTAAAGCTGACATTGCAACTCAATCACTGCATTTAATGTTTAACATGTGCTATCTATAAGCCCATACTTTTTGCAGTATGACACTGCTTAAGAAAGATTTATTATAGGACTCACACGGAATTAACTGTGGTGGTCATTGTCCATAAAATAGAACCAAACTCACTTATATTAAGAACAGTGTATTCATTTATTGACTCAATATTGACAATCACCTTAATTATCTCATTGTAACTGTTCTCAACAATAGTACTTAATGATTACAAAGTATTGTTTCTAATACTGTCTCTTAGGCTCAAGGCAAATAGAGTGTGAATTGTTTGACTTGTAAATTTGACTTAAGAATTTTATGACTGAATACTAAAATGTATACATTACCAGAATAAAGATAAAATTATTATTTGTTTTGATATTCCCCTCTCTTTGTTATTTCCCACACTACACATACAATTGAATATTTAAGCACTCGTCAAGATAAGCATAGATAAGCAAGGTAATGTACTATTATTAACAAAGAGAAACAATAGAAGGAGGTGATAGACACTACCAAAGGCTATTCTAGTGATAAAAAGGTAAGTGGTGTCTTCATCTGGGCTTGAGCTCATTGTAATCCATAAGACATAGTACTGACTCTTCTTCTAATAGATAACATATGGCTTATTATTCTCAAGACAAACACTAAGTACAAGGTAAGTTTACTATCTCTCTTGATTGAATTATTACTAATACACTCTTTTCTGTTATTAGATAAGTCAAGACTCTTCTCAAGTCAGCCTTAGGCGGTCTTCTTCCTTCTATATTATCAATACTGTTTAGGGTGTATTCCCAAGCATAGTAATATATATCCCAAGAATAAAGCATAAGGCTTTTAGAGTGTATTTACTATTGCTATGAAGGAATACGCCTAGAACAGCAGTAGCTATAGTAATAGTATAGTATTAGCTACAGTATTATTAGCTATATTATTATAATAAACAATTTTATCCATCAATAATTATATTCATAAACAATATATTTTACTGATAATACAATTTGATATTGATGTATTCCACAAAAGGAAATAGAAATTTAGATACTTGCAAACCTTTGATTTTAAACACAGTTCCATAGAAGGTGAGTTTTTTCTTTTACGTAAAAGGAAGGAGATATCCTCACCTAAAAGCCAGAAAAATCTCCTGGTATGTAGAATACAGTCATTTCTATTCTCTTAAATGAGTACACCTTGAGGTGGTTGGTCTTTCTACCTTATACACACACACACACATATATATATATCTGCTACATTAGATCTACTGTGTATGTCTATTGACCTTGACTATAGTATGTTGTGAGTCTTGCCTGAAGAACACACCACTGCCTTCTAAGCCTCCAACTCTACTCTCTGGTGTGACTAGATGTGTATGACTTGTAAAATTATAGGGACATAAGACTGCCAAAGTCAACCCAACACCCAACTAAGTCCATCTTTTGTATCTTTTCTAGCCCGCCCTACTGCTGCTGTTGTTTTTGTTATGTTAAGAGCCCTTTTCAAGAGTAACAGTGTTGGAGTCCAGTTCAAGACTCTCCAGCCAGCCAGACTGAGTTCTGTGAGATATGCTTCAGGCATTGCAAAAGGTAGAACTCTACTTATTAGCTGAGAAATAGACACCCTCAAAACAACTTACTGCACAGACTCACACCACCACCACCACCACCACCACCATCGCCACCACTACCATTGCCTATAGGAAAAGTCTTGACACCAGAGACAATGAATCCTCTTGTTAGAAAAGTAGAATATGCAGTCAGAGGTGCTCTGCCTATTCGTGCAGAAGCATTAAATGCAGTAAGTCACCTACTTTATGAGTGTGTGTGTTTTTGTTCTTTTCTTTATCATTCTACACATTCATAACACCCTCTTCTTCTCCCTGTCTACTTAGGAAATCAAAGCAGGTGTCAAGCACAGTTTTGATAAAGTCGTCTTTTGTAATATTGGTAACCCTCAACAATTAAACCAGAAGCCTGTCAGTTTCTTCCGCCAGGTACATCTTGCTTTATTCACCTGCCTCATGTCACTCAAGACAAAGTGCCACTGCTTGATAGGTTGCTTCTTTGTGCGAGAACCCTCAACTGTTGGCCGCTGAGAACAGAGAACTGCTGAACAAACTGTACCCTTCTGATGCCATTGCCCGAGCCGAAGTCTTATTAAAGAACATTGGCAGCATCGGTGCCTATTCCCACTCCAAGGGTGTTCCCTATGTTCGTGAAAATGTAGCAAAATTCATTGAGAAGCGTGATGGCTACAGTGCCAATCCCGATCACATTTTCCTGACACAGGGTGCTTCTTCAGGTGTGCAGACATTGATTCAGACACTGACCCAGAACTCTTCTGTGGGGATTATGATTCCCATTCCTCAATACCCCCTCTATTCCGCCACCATTTCTCTTGTGGATGCCACACCTGTGCCCTATTACTTGAATGAGGAAGAGAACTGGGGATTATCAATCCAGGATCTTGAACAGTCTATCCAAGACGCACGTCAAAAGGGAGCCGATGTCAGAGCCTTGGTCATTATCAACCCTGGCAACCCCACAGGCCAATGTCTTTCTGAACAGAACATTCGGGACATCATCAAGTTCTGCCACAAGGAGCGTCTGGTATTGTTAGCAGATGAAGTCTACCAAACCAACATCTACATCCCTGAATCCCGTCCTTTCCACAGTTTCAAAAAGGTTCTACGTTCTATGGGGGAGGATTACAATGACCAGGAGCTTGTTTCCTTCCACTCCACATCCAAGGGCATGGTGGGTGAGTGTGGCCGTCGTGGTGGCTACTTTGAGTGCGTCAACATCGAGGAGTCTGTTCTTGAGCAATTGTACAAGATTGCGTCTATTTCATTGTGTCCCAACTTGCATGGTCAGATCATGGTGGATCTGATGACCAATCCTCCTGTAGAGGGAGATGTCTCTTATGCCCAGTACACCAGTGAAATTGATACGATCTACGAGTCTCTTAAGCGTAGAGCCATCCAATTGGCCTTCTGCTTTAATTCTCTTGAAGGAGTCACCTGCAATGCCGCTGAGGGAGCCATGTACCTGTTCCCTCAGATCAAGTTGTCTCCAAAGGCAGTGGAGGCTGCCCACAAGGCCAACATGGCTCCCGATGCCTTCTACTCTATGGCCATGTTGGAGGCAACAGGTGTGTGTGTTGTGCCTGGAAGTGGGTTTGGACAAAAGACGGGGACTTGGCATTTTAGATCCACCTTTCTTCCTGAAGAACACCTCTTTGATGACTTTTGCAGCAAGATTGAGGCCTTTCACAATGGATTTTTTACCAAGTACAGATTCTAAGGACCCTTTTATTTTATTAAGATGAGAGTGGCTTTCATTGCAGTAAATTATCCTCTATAGCAGTATAAGAAGAATAGAACTTTATTAAAAAACACCACTCTGGAGAAAATTAAAAAAAAAGATCAGGGCGACCCTCTTTCGCAGTCATGATGTACTTTGCAAATCCCGCGCGCAGATTCGCACGCGACAAAAGTGGTTCTGTTTGTTCTCTACGACGTGATTATTTCTTTCTCTTTTACCATTTCCCAATACACCACCACCACCAACAACAACAACAACAACACAAGCCGCTAGTCCGGATCAAGAACACACTCCCATGACTAAAAGTAAAACCAGTAGCTCGAAGCAAGTATGTTTGTGCTGTTCACTTCTCATGCTAAGCTCATGTTTGATACTTCAAGACAGAACACCATGAGAGCATAAGACGTTCTCTTCGCTCAAAGACAGTGCCACAACTCTTTCTTCACCAGACTCAACAAGCCATTGCAGGTACACTGACTGTCTGTTGCTACTGGTATTGAGTGCCTTTCTTGTGTGTTGCTTAGCCTCGAGAAGACAAGAAATGTCAGACAATGAGAATGATGAGCTGGATTCTGATACTGAAAGTGATTCAGACCACTCCAGTTCAAGTGATAGTGAGCCTGCACCTTCCAACAAAAGAAAACAACAACAACAACAACAACAGCAGCAAAAGAAGAAACAGATAAGAGGAAGAAAGCCCATGGTAGCTAAAGTCGCTCTTTCTACTGCAAGTCAGTTATTATCACAGATAGCAGAAGAGGAGGACCAAGGCACAAGTCTTTACAGCAGAGTCACCAATCAGAATGTGGATGTGGATGACATTGTCTCTCTTTGGGTGGCACAGTATGGTGCCCAACAAGAGGAAGCTCTTCGTGAGCTCGTCAACTTTATTATTCGCAGTTGTGGATGTATGATGGAAGTGACTGCCGATGCATTCAAGGGAGAAGAGATTGCTGTGAATGCTATGCAGGAACTCCAGGCAGAACTCGTCAAGGTAGGCCAATGTGATGCAGTGGAAGGCTCATAAGAGACCTTTTCTTCCTCTTCCCTCTTTTCATCAGCTACCAAACCATGACTATCCCATTTCTTCCAAGAGCAAAGGATTCAAGGTGCTCAAAGAGAACTTGCTTGAGTTTTTCCAGACCCTTATTGACCAATCTCAACACGAGATTATCTATGATGGTACTTTGATTGAGACCCTACAGAATTGGCTCACAACAATGTCAAGGTATAAGGAGCATAGAGAAGCAGAGAGAAAGAGAGAAATAGAGTTCTTGTTTGTTTTGGTGGCTCATTTACTGGATAAAGCTCTGTCTACCGCCCCTTCCGTCATACAGCAACCCTTATTGCCTTTAAAATTACAAGTGCACTCTCAGCCATTGCTGAAAAGGTCTCTGATGAATTCAACATTGCTTCAAGACAACTCAAAACAGAGACGCGTAAAGCAGACCGCGCCAAGAATGCCACCAAGCTCAAACAACTGCGCCAAAGAGCAGATCGATTGGAGAAGCGTCGTAAGCACCTTGAAGAATACTTGCATGACTTCTTTGAAAGGTACACTGCCCTCTTTCTCCATCTTTGGCTTATTCTTTTGTAGTGTGTTTGTACATCGCTCTCGTGATGTTGAGTCTGTCATTCGAAAT
The DNA here is from genome assembly GCA_025094145.1 of Spinellus fusiger. Lineage (NCBI taxonomy): Eukaryota > Fungi > Mucoromycota > Mucoromycetes > Mucorales > Phycomycetaceae > Spinellus > Spinellus fusiger. The sequence goes on along the minus strand of JALLLS010000020.1, from coordinate 142,528 downwards.
GAAGCACTAAAAGAGCTATGTGTCTGGATGCAGCTGTGTCCCTCGTACTTTGTAGATAATAAGTATCTCAGATACTTTGGATGGGCACTCAATGACTTGGTAAGACGAGAAGCCCCTCCTCTCTCTCTCTCTTTTCTTGCTCATGACACTCTTTGTTTAGCAAGCCTCTGTTCGCATCGAAGCACTTAAATCCATTGCAAAGCTCTACAAAATAGAAGAAAATGTCTCCAAATTGCATAGTTTTATTGGACGCTTCAAGGCCCGTATTGAAGAAATGGCCCTTTATGATGTTGATAAATCTGTGAGCGTTCAGGCAATTGGACTCTGCAGTGATTTGCATATCCATAACTACGAATTGCTGGGAGATCAGGAACAGAACCAGCTGGCAGATCTCATTCTAACACTGAATGGACGTGTACGCAAATCAGTGGCTCCCTTTGTAAAGCATTTTATTAAAAATAGCCTGGTGGAGCCTGCCGTGGCCCAGATCAATGCCTCTTCGCATCCCATGGCAATAGATGCATCCCATGAAGGAGGGCGTCGGGGTCGTGCTCAAAAGGCACCCGCACAACCTATCACTGTTAACAAAACATGGGTCACTTTCAAATGTCTGGCTGCTTTCTTCTTGGATCATTCAGAGAGGCTCAGACAAGAGACAGAGGCCAGAGACAAAAAGGAAGAACCTTCGGATGATATTTTCTGTGGTTTCTACAGTTGCTTGTTCCTTGCTGTAGGAACACTATGGGAGCATATTCCTGAGCTGCGTGTAAGCGAATGACCATGATTACTACAATGATGACTGTTACTGTTACTGACATGGGCTGTTTAGGACTATAAATCCATGTCTGACTATCTGTGCCATGATCATTCAAGTGCACAGCAGAGCAAAGGCACCTCTACTACCACAGCTGTCGCCATTGAAGATTGTTATCGATTGACATACGAGGAAGAAACTGTGCTTTTGTCCATCTTCCTAAACTGTATTGGCATTGGTATCAAAAATGGATTCGAAAAGAGCCAAATAAAAGAAAAAAAAAAGGAGAACGAGGACGAGTTTTTGGAAGAAGTCCGTAATGAAGTGTCTCGCCATCTTGTCCATGTACTTCCAACTCTTTTCATCATGTACAGCGATTCGTATCCCAGAATGAATCTATTGACCTCTATTCCTCCATTGATGAACATGAGTGTTTATGTTGAGTTACGCATGACAAAAGTAAGCATGCTTTCTGTGCACTTTGTATTGAACACTCTAATAGGAATATGAAGAACTCCTGCATCATCTAGTAAAGGTGTTTCTTGGTACAACAGAAGAAGAGCTGCTTGGCAGATGTCGAAATGTCTTTAGCTACATTTCAGAAGCAACCTATCTTGACGATATTAATAAGGTAGTGTTGGCTGATTTGCAGGAGAAGGTGGTGGGCCAAGTGCGTGATGCATGTCGTGGCAAGGTAATTGTTCTCTCCAAGAAGATTTCTTTCATGTATGAATGCAAGTGGCAATATCAATTCTTTATTGTTTCTAGGATTTGGATACAGCCAAACTGGATGAGGAAGATATCCATGCTATTACAGTGAGCATGCTTCGTCTGGATAAGCTGTCCGAGTTCTTGGATGTCTCTGATGCATTGGATGAGACAAAAGACCTTGACATAGATGTCTTTGGCCTTGTGGGTCTTATTGCCGAAAGAAGTGTTTATTCTTATATAAAAGAAAAAAAGGTAAGAAGAAAAAAAAAGATGTTTCTATGGCTTACCGTTTTATAGATGTATCTTTCTTCCATGGCCATCCTCTTCCGATATGTGGCATGGCAAGCTGAGATTATTATGGGAGATCCTTTATTGGAGGGACCTGGCAAAAAGGCAGCGGAAAAGCTCTCCAAACGAAGTGATACAGTCCAACAAAAGTTCTATGACATTGTCATTTCGAATGGAACCATTCCTCTGTTTGAAGTGCAGTGTGTGGTAAGTAATCTATAGCATATTATAATAGGACTGATGAAGTTGACCTAGGCTTTTGGTACTCTTGTGGATATTTACTGGCTGTTCTCTAGTGAACTGTTTACTTTTGAATCCAATGTTGATAAGCTGGCAGAATTGTTCTTTGAATGCACTCCCAATTCTCAAGTACAGTGCATTAAGTTTATTAAGCATGAAATCCTTTCTCGTAAAAGTGTGATGAAGACTATAAGAGAAACTGAGCAAACAGAGGAATCACTAGCAGAGGACGATGGTATGTTGCCCTGTGGATTGAGTTAATAATAATGTCTTTTCTTTCTGTAAAATAGCCTATAAGCGCAACTTTGTATTGCTGATGACAAGATTTGTTCGTGGTCTTCTCCATCAAATCTTTGCTAGTGTCTATGGAGCAGTGTTGACGCGTCACTATGGATTACTGGGACCAGAGATCGATGAGTTGATCAAGACATTGATCGATGTCACTGCTACCCACATACTGGATCCACAGTCGGTCAATCTTGTCATCATGCACCATCTCAAGGGCATCCAAAGGGTAAGTTCTGTCATAAGAATGCATGTATTGAATACACACCTTGGGGTCTAGTCATTTGAATTGGCTCTGGATGAACCCCACTCATTGCCATCCATTGATAATCCAATGAAGTTGGCACGCCTACAAAGAGATGCCATGAGTGTGACTGATGATAAGACTACGCTGAAATCAGTGCCTCCTCAGGCTCTTTGTGACGGATTGCATCTGAAGGGTATTGACTATGCATTGAAGAAGATAGTAGAGTATAAAGAAGCAGACAATGAGCCAGCCATGGTACATTTTATTCGATTCTTCAAGATTCTTTCTGTGTTTGGCAAATTGTTAACACGAAACAGTGACATAGCTAAAGTGTAAGTAAAAGCCTATGGCCATGGAGTGTATCACATAGAGTGGGTTCTAACGATAGCTACTTTCATTAGACTTAAGCATCTTGAAGATGGAATTCAGAGCCATGGTCTTGCTGACTATGTAGGCGAAAAAAACTGGGATGCCTACAATGGATATGTAAAGATGCTGGGTGATATGCTGAAGAAGAATGGATTCCGTTATGGTAGAGTTGGATAGAAGAAGAGTGTATCCTAATACAATTCTGTTGTTCAGATTCTTCCAAATTAACAGAAGTAGCTACACCTCGCAATGATACTACAATGCAAGATGATATTGATGAGGAAGAAGATGCTCTATTGGCCTCAACTCTAGGTGCTAAGCGTACTATTGGACAGCTGCAAGGCATGGACATTGATGCTGTTGCAACCACTTCCAAGAAAAGACACTAAGTATATCACACTCTTATCTATTGCTGTAAAAACAGTTCAATAAAGCATATTTTTATTTTTATTTTACTATTCAAATAACTCAATGTAAAAAAAAAATCCTTTTAAAAGAGAGTGCCGTCGCTCTAAATAAGCACAGTGTGAGATGTCTATCGGGTCTGTTTGTTTCTTACCTGAGTAATGATAGGAGGTCCAGCAAGATCAGGTCTTAACTGAGCAGCAATTTCACGGCCTGCAGTCCAAGTACCTCCCTCCAACACCTGTGCCAGAGTCAGTGATGTTCCAAGCTTCTTTTCTACTGCATGTTGGATCTTATCCAGATACACCACAGTAAGAGCACGCCATTCTACAATGAGGGGATCGCTGCCTTCGAATGTAGGCAAGGATTCTCCCTTGGCAGTTCCACGCGCATGTTCTGATGGCTTAAGGACAAGCAGGCCATAGTCCACCAACAGTCCACCATTGCGGTATTCTGGAAGACCTGTCATCTTCTCCACTCCCTGGACACGGACTGGAAGAGTGGATTCAATGGATTCAATCAATGAATAGGTAAGCCACTGAGATAGCTTGTGGAATGGCACAATGTTCTCATAATTTCCCTTGTCTTCTAAGCTTGTACAGGGCCAAGCATCTCCCAACTTGACGCCATCAATGATAACGCGTGCTGGCCACATTCCAGACAGACTCATCACCACTTCCCATAGTTTATCCACGGGAATGATGGTATTTCCGTTCTCCTCACTGCTGTTCTTTAAGAGATAGTCTAGAGAGAAAGGGATAGGCCACAGTGAGTTCTGTGTTCCCGGACTCTGTATTTTATTGTATTGGAGGATGACCTACCAATGAGGTTGCCAGGACGACGGGGCTGTCCTTCTTCAGCAGGGAAATACACTGCTTGTTCTTCCAAGACAGTGCCCAACTGCTTCAATAGATTGGAGCGTCCTTCAAGTCCGACCATGGCATTGTCGGGCGTGACTTGAAACCCCTGAGTCATGCGCTCGACAGATAACTGCGCCAGTCCTTGCACTGTTCATTCACTCAGTGTAAGATGGATAAGGTTCTTCTTTCTGCTCTCACTTTTTTTTTTCCCTTCTTCTTCTTTTATATATTTATATATTATAGCTCCTGTTCATGTCCGCCCGTGCTATTTTCCCACGGCAAACTTACCGTCCACACGGTCAAGCGTATCTTTTGAGCTGGAAAAGTACCCTTGACAGAACATAGCATAGGAGGCAATGGCTAGTCCCTCTGAACGGCCAATCGATTCGCCCGAGGTGGTGTGGTACTTCCACACTTGTCCAGCTCCTGCGTCCACAAGCACAGAGACAATGACAAGATCAATGAGACGTCTTGCTTGTTCTAGTGTGTCCAGATCCTTCCATAGGGTGTTCTTGATCGTATCAATGCGGAGTGCACCCTTGTCACTACCAAAATGACGGAGACGAGAGTGAGGGGGGATCGTAGACAGGTCAGGAAAGCGTCTCTGAGTGAGAGTGGCTACATGTTCCACGATCTGTGGCAGTTTGGATTCATCCACGTCAAAGTGCTTCAGTTGGCCTGTCTGTGCTTTATCATACACTTGGTAGCAGCGGTCACGGATAGAGTCCAGTGTCTTGAGATATACTTGGGGTTGCATTTTGAAGATAAGATTGTATAGGCAGAATAAAGAGTAGAAAGGTAGAATAAAGAGTAGAAGGAAGACCAAGTAGACTAAGAAAACACAGCCCTTTTATTCCATAGTGAGGAAATACAGCAGGAAGAACACACGTCATTGTCTATTCACGGAGGAAAGAGCACACTAGTCCATCCACGCACTGCACTCTTCTCCTCTGTAATAATTTCTTTGTAATAAGTTTGTTGTAATCTATTCTACTTAATAATAAGTTCTTTATAATCTATTAATTACAATAAGCTCTTTATAATAATAAACTCTTTATAATAATAAACTCTTTATAATAACAAGCTCTTTATAATAAACTCTTTATAATCTATTCTACTTAATAATAAGGTTTACATACTATGGATTCATCACTTTACTCATGCACTCATCACCCACCGAGTCCCCTTCCTATACATCTCAGCCTGGATAGGAGGAAGTGGCCAGCCTTTTGGACCAAAACTAGGCACAACATAGACTGTCTTTCTGTCCTTGGCCTGTGCAGTTTGTCTACTACATAAGGATAAACCGTAAAGAGAGAGCACATGACTTACTTTGGAATGGGATGCTCCAAGGGACGGCCAAAGGAACACAGATCCTTGCCAATATCAGATAGCCACTGTGTATCAATAGCAGTGACTCCCTTTAAAGATGTCTTTGTGCCTTTGAACAGTTCATTATAGACCAATGCGACAGGGGGTTCCTGGCCATAGAGAATAGATCCAGGATGGACAAAGGCCTCTTCTTCACTCCACATTAATTTGTACGCCACTCCCCGACAGTTCTTATAGCGTGCCCCCTGCCCTCCAGTCTCAATGACATCCTTGCGTACTGCTACAGAGTCAATAAGCCCGGCTGTCAGTACCTGTCTTAGGAATTTGATTTGGCGTTTGTTGGGTGGCAGCATCTTTGGGTCCACACACACATCAACCTTCTCAAACAAGGCAGCCATCAGATTAGTGAGCTGCCATCGCAATTTACGAATCTCCTTCATTGCCTTGACGCGTAAGAAGTTCTCTTGACAAAACTCAGCACTTGCTCCTGAGTATTCATAAGCACCCACAACATTCAGAAGTTTAAGAATATCACTGGTGCGCTCAAGACCAGCGTGTTTGAGATTAGACGCAAAGAACTTTTTACGCATCAATCTACGCTTGGCCTTGGTGATTTCTGAGGCCTTGTCGAGATGTTGGAGTTCTTGATGGGCCAGGGTGTCGTCACTGTTTTCTTCCTCTTCTTCTAAATGGTATTCTTGTATAAAGGGATCTCCCACGGATAAAGCAGCTACAATAGCAATCACATAGGCGAGACAGTCTTGTTGATGCCCAATGACCAGCCTGCCCATAGCAATGACCGTCAGTTGAGTGAATACAATTGACTCGTTGATGAACACATTACATTTTAGCAAACCGAGGGGTGACAGGTAGATTAGACATTGCTTGGCCAATGTCTGTCATGCGTTTGGTTGTTCTGTCCACTGCACCAAGATAGCCAAGTAGCTTATAGCAGAGGGAGGGGTGAGCAAGAAACATCAAACATCCGATATCAGGCCACACTCCACTTCTTTCTTCCAAACTCACCTTCTCTGCCTTGAACAGTGTCTCTATCAGAGGCGGTGTGGGGAATGGGAAGTTGATGACATTTTCAATGCCCATGGACTTCATATTAAGCACGACACCTAGCACTCTTTGTTATTCCACACCATCACTAGGATCATGCACCGTACCTTCAATGGGCATTCGACTGATTTCTGGTGTAGAGAATTGTTCAAATTCATGGTCAAATACTGCTGAAGAATAAAGACGGTAGCAATGACCAGGACCCGTTCTTCCTGCACGACCAGAGCGCTGTCATTTAAACCATCAGCACATCCTCTTTTCTGGAATAGAATAGTCATCATAATAATAGTCATAATAAAAGACCCTTACTTGTCCAGAAGAGGCCTTTGAAGTCCAGTCAATCTCAAAGGATTGAACACCCGTAGATAGTTCATAACGACGCTACACATTCATTCGCAGCAGAATAAGATTCCTTCAAGGAGTATAGATAGGTCAGGACCTGCTTACCTCTTTTACTTTTCCACAGTCTACTACATAGCGAATGCCAGGAATAGTGACAGATGTCTCTGCAACATTAGTAGCAATCACACAGAGACGAGTGCCTTCAGGAGGAGGCTGGAATGCACGCAATTGTGCTTCTGTAGGCAGAGAAGAGTACAGTGGCAGAACATGCAAGGGTGCTAAGAAGAGAAGGAGAAGAATAAGCCTGTGGACTCCATCTTCTTTCCTTGTTTCCTACCTTCTTTCACAGAAACAAGTTCATCATCATCAAATCCAAGGTCACTATCACTGTCCTCCTCGTCGGATTCTAAATCAAAGTCCTCTACCTGGTTCTCACCAAGGACAATCTCTTCATTCTCAATAGCAGCTAATAGAGTCGAGGATGAATAGAACGGCTCCTCCTTTTTCTTCTTTTTCTTCTTCTTCTCTACCTACTTTGTTCAGGGAGTGCTATTGTCTGTTTTGATTCTAATTCTGTTGCCCTTTGTATACGCCTGTGTTCCTCCACAGCTGCCTTGGGTGGAAGAGCAGGGTATTTCTGACGAAGAAGTTTGCACAAATGTTGGATCTCATTTTGACCTGTGAGGAAGATCAGCACACCTCCTTCAGGCAGACGCTCATGGATTTTGGATACTTTTTTAAATGCCTCTGCTACATAGTCATCGGGTGTACGTTTGTTGAAATGAACAGACACCTACGATGGGTGAGTAAGGTGTCTTCTCCAGCACTCTCTAGAGGGCACATGTAGGTGCATGTAGGAAGTACTTACAGGGTATTGACGTGCATTCACATTAATCACAGGAGGAGGGGTGGCGAAAAGAGAAGAGTTTTGAGTAAAGTCAGATACACGAAGAGTAGCTGACATAATAACTACACGAAGAGGCTGTGGAAAAACACATGAGGTGGGCTGTAAAGAAAAAGAAAAGAAAAGAAAAAAGAAAAAGTGCATGGATCTGTTGCCTTTACCTTTATCTTTTGTCTGTCTTCACGGCTCAGTTCTGCTCTTAATTTCAATACTCTGCTCACAACACCGATCAGGATGTCTGTGTTGAGGTTTCTTTCGTGTGCCTCATCAATAATAATCACAGAGTACTTTGTTAATAGTAGATCTTGGGAGAGTTCACGTAAAAGAACACCGTCTGTCATGAATTTAATGCGTGTCTCATCGGTTGTGGTGACATCAAAACGTATCTTATAAAGAGTGAACACCATGCATCCTTGTTATGGGCTTACTTGATGAGAGACTTGCTTGTCAGTGAGATTCAGTTCATGAGCAACACGCTTGGCCATACTGACAGCAGCCACACGGCGTGGTTGGGTAACAGCAATAAGACCAGGGTTGTCTAGGAAGCGTGAGTGAGTGTCTTTTTCTTCCAAGAACAAGGGGAGCTTACCACTGTCAGGATGAGACCAGCCTGCTTCGTATAGAAACTGAGGCACCTGTGTTGTTTTTCCTGAGCCTGTCTCACCACAGATCACGACTACTGTGTTGTTTCTAATGGCCTCCATAATCACCTATAGAGTCATTCAGTCTCTTGTGATTTATTTGTCCCTTGGTGTATGGGGTTTACCTGTTCCTCACCACAGACTGGAAGCTGGAGACGGGCTTCTCTGATCTCCTTGGTTCTATCTACAGTAACAAAGAAATGCTATCCAGAAGAGAACAGACATGAGTGGTCTTGGTAAATAGCCTTGGATCCTTACTTTCGCCTTGTCCGTACTCAAATCACCCTCTCTATTGCTCTTCAGCAGCTGTAATTTGACCTCATCCACCTCTTCTTCTCTCTGGATAAGTGGCACTGTGATATTCTTTGCTGCCTCTATCACTTCTTCCATAGCAGTCACTCCAGATCCAACACACTCCTCCACTATGGAGGGTCTCACTCTTCTTCCTCCTTCTTCCTCAGAATCAGAATCATTTGCAGAGTCTGAACTATCAAAGGAGTCGTCTGACTCTACGCCAACTCTTTGCTGATACTTCTTCTTGGCAGAGGCTGGAATGGTAGACTGTCACCCATAAGAGTCAGTCCTCTACACCTTCCATCCATTCTACTCACAGCCTTCTTCTTTCTCTTTCTTTTGACCAGAGGAAGTGCAGGGCCCTCTGTTGTCTGCCTCAATGCACTGCCAAACTGACTGGGGACAGGTGTCTCCACACTGGCATGAAATGTGTTGAATGCTGCCAACACCTCCATCGTCTCCACATCTTCCTCATCAACCTCTGTCTCTACTACCAATCGAATGTCCTTTTCTGAAGTGTCCATGCCTGCCTTTTGCTCCAACAGGGTCTGTCGTAGTTTCTCCCTCAATGTCTGTCCAGAGCGACCAATGAGTTTGGAAGACTTGAGTAGATCAGAGGACCAGGAAGAGTGGCTGTTTATATTTTCATTTTATTATTTTTTCATGAGTCTCTTTTCTCTTTACACTCATCCCCCAAGACGACTTACGAAAGTTTATCCATAAGTCCCTCTCTTGCTTCTTTCTTCAGTTTCTGGTCCTATCAGCAGACACCCTCTTAAGATCAATGCGTGTCTAGTGTTGTTGGAAGAAAAAGAAAAAGAAAGGGAAGAGCACGGCGCTTACAATATAACTGTTGAGCTTCTTTTGCTGTTTCTTTGACAAGTGTTTGACCTATTTCCAAGAATGAGTTTCTACAGTGACAATAGATGGATAAGGTCCTACAGGAGGTGGAGCATGAACAGGAGCTTTGGCAGCACTGTCGATAGAGAGAGAGAGAGAGAGAGAGTCAGTCAGTCAGTCAGTCAGTCAGTGGTGTCTAGGAGGCCTTTCTTTTTGTATGTATCTACGTATCTACGTATCTACGTATCTATGCTTGTATGCTTGTCTTACTTCTTTGACGGGTCACTGTCTGGAGTTGTTGTGTTTTCATTGGCTTCTTTTTGGGCTGCTCTTTCTTGAGCTGCTTCCAGAAAGGCTGCTCTTACTTCTCTCTTTTGTCTCTGTCGTGCTTTTCCCATGAGAGCCTAGAGTGGATCGAGATGTCTGTTCAGAAAGAGGAAAATTTTTCCTGGCAGATTCGCATAAGATACTTTGGTGCTACCGACCAAGTAGCAGTCACAAATAGGGTGTTAAGGTCCGTGGCCAGAAGAGTGAACAGTAGCAGGGATTTCTACTCTTATTCACTCTTCCTTCTCTTGTAGGCAGTTAATTAGAAGAGGAAGAAGAGGAAGAAGAAGAGAATACATCCTACACGCTGTCCTTGTCCTACCTTTTCTTTTAATAGTAGTACCTTGGTGTTGAATAGAGAGCACACGAGTGACATGAATGCAAAGACATTGAATGGTGACTTTATTAGGTTATTTTATCTCTAAATGGGGTTTATATTCCCTTTTTATCATCAATAAGAGGGCATTCCAGCCAATCCTATTCTATCAACAGATCGGATTCATGGTTTCCATGTAACACACACACACACACACACACCTGGTCTCTATCCCCGACAGTTGACAGGTAAAGAAGTGTCTTTTTTTCTTTTTCTTTTTCTTAATACGAGCAGCCGCCTTTTCTATTTATTTATTTATTTATCTATTTAAAAATGCCATACTGTGCCTTGTACTCCTTCATCAGTGCCAGTTCCTTCTCATAGGTGCCCTTCTCCTGCATGTACTCAATGATGTGATCCATGGAAATAATCGCACGCACAGGAACATCATTGGCCTCTTGGATGCTCTGAATAGCACTCTTTCCAGAGCCATCAGGAGCCACTTCTGCTCTGTCCACAGCCACCAGCACACCTGTCAGAACACTCTTGTTGCTGCGAATAATGCCAATGGACTCGTTGATCGCTGTGCCTGCTGTAATCACATCATCCACCACCACCACCCTGCCACTCAGAGGCGTGCCCACAATATCACCTCCCTCGCCGTGGTCCTTTTTTTCTTTGCGGTTAAAGGCAAAGGGAGCATCCACAGCATGGTGTGTGGAGAGGGCCACGGCAGTAGCACACACCAGGGGAATGCCCTTGTAGGCAGGTCCAAACAAAAGATCATAGTCAAAGTTGGCATCTAAAAAGGCAGCAGCATAGAAGCGGCCAATGTCATTGAGTGTCTTTCCGCTGTTGAAGAGGCCAGCATTGAAGAAGTAGGGAGACGTGCGTCCTGACTTGAGAAGGAAGGATCCAAAGCGGAGGACTTGATTGGCAAGCGCAAACTCAATGAATTCACGTTGGTAGTCTTTCATGGTATAAAGAAGAGGAAGAGGAAGAAGAGGAGGAAGAGGAAGAGGAAGAGGTGGTATTTAGGCATGGGGCTGTGTTTTTATATGTGACCTTTTTTCTTCTTTTTTTCCCTAGTGTAGAGAAAGAGTGTGTGGATCTGATTTATTGGAGAATGGTGTCGATGGATGTTTCTATCAAGGAATAGCACTGATGCTTGTCACAAGTGATCCACTTTGGTCTTCTTTTTCATCACCGCCCAATCTCTCCTCTGTTTTATATTTATATTTTTGGATGTCTCTTTATGCAAGTGGTATTTTATTTACCAAGATATTGAATTGCTCTACTTTTAAGAGAAAAAAGAAACGTCACCCATAAAAACACCTTTTGCTCTTCCAACCTCCCCTTGTGTCTGTGGATCCATAAGGACCTCTTGTCTTGTTGTTTTGTCTCTTGAATTCATGACGTTCTCTGCCTCAAGGGATGGATCCATCTCTCTGGAGAGAGTCCTCCACACCCCTTGAATGTTAGATGGAGTGTGATTGGACAGAAATAATGGAAAAATTTTGGGTCAAAGATAAGGGCGCCTATTGGATTGTGCAATCGTATTTCCTACACACTAGCAGCAGTGCTTCCCAAGCAAACGACCCCAAAGACCTCAAAAGAGAAAGAAAGAAATGAAATGGAAAAGGAATTACTAGAAGAGGATGACCATACCCGTGTTATGGACGAAGAAGAGGATCGCTATGAGGATGCTGATTATAAAGACGAGTCAACTATAAAGAAAAGAAAGTTATTATCAGAGAATGAAGACATGGAAGAGACACCTACAGAGATAGTAGAAGAGCCAGCAAGGGAGAAGCCAAAGAAGCCAAAGAAGCCTAGAGTGGTGAAGCCAAAGACAGACGTTGTAAGAAGACCAAAGAAAGTCAGTACCAGTATTGTCGTAGGCAGTAGCAGCAAACCCACCGTTACTTCTGCTGCTGCTAGTACTTCTGCTAGTACTTCTGCTAGTACTTCTGCTAGTACCAGTATTGTCGTAGGCAGTAGCAGCAAACCCACCGTCACTTCTGCTGCTGCTGCCACTACTACTACTACTAAACACACCACCAACACCAACACCAAAACCAAGAAAAAAGACAAGGGCACAGCTATTGGGATTGGCATCTCCATTGGAACACCCACCACCATCAGCGAACCCACACCACAGGCACCTGTACCAGAAGAACCTGTCTACAAGTCAATCAAGAACAGAATGCTTGCAAAACGCATGAAAGAACTTGCCCCTCTTACCACACTAGAGGAGTTTGGCAGCGATCCAATGCAGATTGCTTTTCTTGATGCCCCCATTTCGTCCTTCACTGCTGATACAGGTGTGGGTGTGGTATCAAAGGCATTCAAGGAGTATGAGTTGCAGAGAAGAGAAGAGATGAAGAAAAAGTTGGAGTTGGACAGTCTCTCAGGAGCGAGTCTAGAAGAAGCAGAAAGAAAACAAAAGGAAAAAGAGCATGAGAAGAAGTTGGCAGAGGAAAGAGCAGCTGAACAGCAGAAACAGTCTATGAATGGACCTGTATTAGAAGAATCGTAAGTAAGAGCGTCGACAGTAGAGATTCACCACAGAAAACAGATCCAATGCACCTCAAGTACGCCTTGTGAATGGCCGGATTGTAGTCGACACAGACTCACTGGTGATTCATCGGGACACTGACCATGAGAAGAACGACTACTCATCTATGGAGGTTGTAGAAGAAAGCTCAATGTCTCGACTAGTGAACAGCAACACTTATGGAAAAAGGTGCTTCAGCAGGCGATGGGATGCCGTAGAGACAGAACTGTTCTTTGATGTAGGTCCAATGGCATGCAATAGACACTCAGCTTCAGTGAATAGGCTCTTTCACAGTTTGGCACTGACTTCCAGATGATGTCGGTTCTTCTTCCTGGTCGAACACGCACACAGGTCCGTCTCAAGTTCAATAAAGAAGAGCGTATGAACCCCAAAAAGGTGACAGAGTATTTACTGAGGAAACGAAAGCCAGTGGGTAAATGTCTCCCTTTCCATGTCCTACTTTTATACTTACCTCCATGGTGTGTCTATATCTACTCCTATCTACTCCTATCCATTGTTGTATTGATGGGAATGGACAGATCTGGAGAAGTATTCAGAAAGACTCGGAGAAGAACTTGGGCAAGTACCCGAAGGATTTCATTCTCTCCAACTCTCCTAAGGCATTCAGTGGTTTATTCATTCATTTATCCATTCATCCATTCATCCATTTATTCATTTCATCATTGCCTTGCCTTGCCTTGCACCCACCCTCCCGCCAATAAATAGATCGATACAATAACAACAACACTAACTACATGAATACATAGAAGGTTTTGTTTTTGTTCTTGTTCTTGTGTGTTTTCATAAGGCGAAATAATAGCCAGTATAATTCGAGCCTTATTTTACAAAAGACAGAAAATAATGAGCAAGTAGGAGAAGTGTGAAAAATAAGGATTAAATGCAGTGCAAAAACAAGTACAGGAATTCTACACTAATGCGCACTATTTATCTCATGGTCGCCCTTTTGGATAAGCAGCCAACAACAGTCTTAGGCCTGTGTGTTCTTATAGACCATGGCCTGAAGAACACTGTCTCTTTGTATCAAAAGACATACATGCTTGGCCACTGGATTCTCTGTGCTTGGTAAAATCATCATGTCATTTGGCAGTAGTTTGCCAAGGTAGATACACTTGACAAGATAGCCAGGCTGAATATGAGGTTCTAATTGCTGATGGAGGCCTTCTACAGTCATGTAGGGTGCTTTCATAGGGATGGAGATCTGAATATCTTGTGCTGTGGTTGATAGGCGGACCTGGATAGTCCATGGACTGTCTTGGGTGTCATTGAACTCTTTCTCTGTGCCTTTTTCAGGGAAGGCTTCCTTGGTAGAGGGAGTTTCTGTCTGTGTAGGGTTGACTTTGGTAATGGGTGTGGGTTGAACAGGCTTATGGTCGAGTGATGGCTGCTCATGAGGAGACGTATGGGTGGTTGTTTGAGTGACTAGAAAATAAATGAAAGTGTCGTTTCTGTCAGCATCCACTGCTACATGGAGTGCATGACCTACATTGCTCTGGTAATGTAGAAGACACAGCCATTGTCATACCATCCTGTTCCTCTATAGGTCGAGAAGAACAGCAGCCCATGTTGAGTGAGAAAGAAGAAGAAGAAAAAAGGTTTGTAAACAAAGTTATCTATGAAAGGTAAAGATGGCTACTGTTGCTGTTAGTGTTGTTTTTATTGTTGTTTGTTTATTTGTTTATTTTGGTACTTGTTTTTTTTTCTTTTGTACTTGCTTATACTGTCTACTTTCTTTATCCTATAGAAAGAGGGAAAAATAGTCAGTGCTCAAGGTAATACTCCTTTAAAGATCAATAGATTATATTGGAGTGTGCTATCGAATGTATGTGCAGATAGCTCGAGGCTGCACCAGAATGACTGTCCAATCATCGTAGTGTAGTGGATCTTGTGCATCTCCTGATCTTGCATAGACACAGCTAGCATGCCCGGTTCTCTTCTCTTCACTACATTCAAGGCACAGACCAGACAAGAATTCCAAGTCAATTCATTTGACTCTTCTTTTATTTTGTCTTTTTTGCATCTAACCTGCAGGCGTTCTTCTTTTGCTTTTCTCTTGAAGAGACTACCAATCCCTCTCTCAATCTCCATGTATAAATAAAGAAAGAAACACGAGTAATGATTGATAAGCAAAAAGGAAATGACAAGAAAGATGGATCTCCATGATTGATCCACACTACCATGTGATTAAGATATGTTATAAAGGAATAGGTAATTGACTTGATAAAACAGAGAATAAGAATGTAGGTAGGAGATGAATATCCTTGTTACAGGTGATAAAGAGGCATCAGTAACTCACTACAGGTGTAATATGCAGTCAATGGCCTGTTACTTTGATATTCCTCATTTTGTAGGTAACTTTCATTTAATAAAGAGATGGCCATGGTAGCATCTATTCAGTTTATCATTCATTGGCCTCCATTGGGTCATTTCCTGTCAATTCATAACAGAACCAAAGATCAACGGCATATTCTGTC
Source organism: Spinellus fusiger (assembly GCA_025094145.1). NCBI lineage: Eukaryota > Fungi > Mucoromycota > Mucoromycetes > Mucorales > Phycomycetaceae > Spinellus > Spinellus fusiger. Next base: position 127,259 of record JALLLS010000020.1, on the reverse strand, counting down.
ATACAATAACATGTCTATTCTCAAAGATTCAAAATAAGCCCTTGGAAATATCTGAACACTATCTGAGCACTCTTTAATATGAATCTTTCTTACTTTGGTTCAATAAAGACATGTTAGCATCCAATGCTATATTCTCACGATAGTCTGTGATTTATTCTCTTTCTTAAACCATTACCAATGAGTTCAACTTCATCTTTTGAAGATTCATTGCCTTTTCTATCTTTTCTACCTTTTTACTGGTCCACAAATGTACCTTTTCTATTATTATAAAGATGATGGTATTATGTCATTAGGGTCCCAACCTGAATTATAAAAGCCATTCGTTAGTTTGGTTGTCTTGAATTACACCTTTTATTGATACACTTGGAGATGTCTGAGATGTAGAAGAAAATAAGCGGGACACCAAATTATATCATTTCTATTGGTTAAGGTGTTTTAAATTTATATTCAATATCTAAATATACTATTTTAACCCTAGAATTCCTATTTTAGCAATCTATATTAACCTTGCAATGGAGCATTATAAAAATAACTATAAAAAGAAAAAAGAAAACCAGAATTACTTCACTATTGGAACTCAGCCATTGATATTCTCTTAACATAATGTGCTATCGTTAAGCTCATAGTAGGGGTGAATAGCACTGTTAAAGGTGTATTTGTTACAGATTCTGTAGAGTGATCAAAACAGTTGATCTTGGATCAAACATTAAATTGACACCTATCATCTGATACCTTGAATACTCACCTTGAACTATATGCATAGAAATGTGTTTTCCAAGGGAAAATAATAACATCACAGGAAGGTGTGTCTGTTGGTATGCAGTAGGTGTTCTCGGATGAACTTGCTGTACTTCTCTCTCTCTCTCTCTGTTTGTGTTTTGTAGTAAACAAGGGATCAGAAATAGAAGATATCCTCATAGAGAGGGTGAAAAAGATAAATCTTTAGGGTGCTACCAATCAATGTCTTTTTTGTATGCTTTCTTTGGGCTGGTAAAACATTGGTGAATTCTTTTATGATACACTTTGTCTTGTCCATATCAATGTCTAAAGAGGTTCCTTTCTGCAGACTTTCTCAATTTCAGGCACCACCTCTCAGTCATTGTCTAATTCATCACTTTTCTCTTCTTCTACACGGGAGAGATGTGATAATAGTGGGAGGAACTCTGTTCATAATAATAATAAAGCTCATGATTAAATTGATATCTATTGCTATGCCCTTATTTCTATGACAAAATACCTAAAAGACCCAACCATGGGATTATTCAAATTGGAGAATAAGCAAAATTTATTTTAGACTTGGAGTTATTCTTGAATATTGTGTGTATCTATATTAATGGATGGTGTTATCTATATTATTATTATAAACAATACTATTCATCAACACTATTCTATTGATAATACAATTTGATATTGAACTATTCTACAAAAGGAAATAATGATTTGGATATCCACAAACCTGTTGATTTTAAAACGTCGTCCTATAAAAGGGAAATGGTATCACTGCTTAAAAGCCAGAAAAGTCCTTAAGTGTGTACTCATGCTTCTTTGGGTGTTTGTCATTTTAGTGTTTATGTGAGCTGTGTGGTGAGGAGTGCTTGTATGCAATAAATGCATGAAGGAGAAATGGCAGATATACGATGCTTTAGTTAAGAATAATATGAGGAAGATAATGTATTTTACAATAAATAACTAAAGAATTACTGTATAGCACTGATTTAGTTTCTTCCTTCATTTTGACTATGATTAAAAGGCACAAAACAAGATAGAAAGTGTGGCTACGAACCACTATTCCAATACAATTGATTTATTACTGTAATTGATGATGAATCATTGATAAAGAAATATACTGTTTATTTTTTTTAAAAAAAAAAGAAAAAAAAAAGAGGGGGCTATAATAAATCTCTTTTTTTATAGTCAAAAGCATAATGTAATTACTAGAGTGTATTTTGCATTGCATTACATTCAATCAAAGAGTTTAGTAAACGTATCTCTTATTCTACTTTTGTTTAATAGTAAAAAATACTCAATAGAAGCTCAAGACAGTATTTCTAAAGCATCTCATAGTATTTTGTACGTATTTTAATAAATAACTGTCATTTAACATGACTCATCTATAGATCCTTTATTATAAAGATGTCTATCTTTAAAGTTTAATGTATGTTCTTTAACAATAAAACTGTAACATATCTCACCTTATGAATGGAATATTTCATTTATCAAAAGAACTAGACCGTCTCTTTATACACTTTCACTCTAATTATTCTTTATTATCTATTAGTATGAGATAATAACAGACATTCATTTTTTTATGTTTTCATAAAAGAATACCAGTTCTTATTGTTCATTTCTTCTTTTTCTATCCTCAACAAGGCTAATGCAAGTTGAAGATGTATGTTTTCAATTAGAGAAGAAAGAAGAAGGCTCTGTTTGTGATCTTGAGGCTTAATAAAGAACGCGCATTATCTCATAGCATAAAATACTTGATACCCTATAGAGTTCGCATATTTCTCCTCAATCTAGATCTCCAATAAAGTAGTTTACTTGTTTATTTTTGCTCTTTATTCAGCATTGGAGACAGTGTCTCAACTGTTCATAGTTATTTCGTGCCCTTGGACATTCTATACACTGTGGTTTAGTAAAAGAAAAAAAAGAATAGACTATAGTGGAATAAGTGTTCACTTACTTAACGGTACCAACAAAGACACCGGCCAATCCAACACCAATAGCAGCAAATACAATGCTAACGATGAACTTATCTCTGGGGCCTTTTAACCAAAGAGGTGTTTGGGAAGGTGCTTGGAAATGACGCTGTTTCTCAAGGACAGTGTTAGGGCGATTTAACATTTTAGAATTCTCGGTGGGAAAAAGAGAAAGGTATAGGAGTGCATAGTACAGTGAATTTTATAGTCACCTGGTGATGAGGTTGCTCAATGCTTTTATTTGTGATACAGTAATGTACATTAGCCATGGTGTGGTATCTACTCAATTCCATATAGAAATCCATAATCAAAAGAGTATTTATGTTTTTTACCACTCTCGATTGATAAGAAAAGAGTCATTCAGGTCTTCTTTATCGGCTAGTAAGAGTGCAAAAGAGAGAAAGAGAGAAAGAGAGAAAACTATATACCCCCAGTAGATGTATTTTATAGAGTTGTGTAAATGTATTTACTGAATACAAACTATAGAACGTACTAGATGTTTCTATATGGCATTGAAAACACTTTGCATGTAATAATGGCTATCTGTTTATTATTTATCTATTGTTTACTCTCCCTATTTAAATAGTTAAATATATAACAGGCAGAGAGAAAGGTGCCTCTTATTAGTATTAACACATATACCACAAGTTCATTACAAAAGAGATTTGCTTGAATATTAGCATTTACCAGAGAACAGATAATAGTAATAGCATAAAATAGAAGATGCAAAGTAAAGTTTAGATTTATTAAATATTAGATATCGTTTATCTTCATCGCTTCTATAGATTGTCTATGTTAGCTATATTCTATAGATAAGCACTAATAAACATACATCAGGTCTTTTCTCTCTCTTTGGAGATGTGAGATAATCGAGTTTGACTACTCTATCTTCTTGGATGTATGGTAAAGGTACCATTAGCATTGACAAGTAGGGATGACCTCACACCATAGGAAGAAAATAACAGAATAATTTAAAAAGGTATATATATATTTTGCTTCTGTAATAAAATAGACCTTGAATCGAGCAGCTATTTAGAGTAAAGACAAATACAATATACTTGTAGACTTAGATAGTGGACTGCTTCCTATTTCCAACTTGTTTTCTTTGTGTTCCTTCTCTTTACGTTAATTTCTTTCTTAGTATTTATGAAGTACCATTATTACTCCCACCACCTGTTTGTTTTCTGCCACCCCACATTGTTTGTGGCATTTCCTATACACCCCCTTCTCCACTACTCCCTCGTACCAAAGAGAACTTTCCAAAACCCTTTCCTTTCTTATCATATACTGTGCCATTAGTCAGCCTCACAAGGCCCTACGTGTCCTAGAAGGATCTTCATTGCCTAACATTACAGAGATACCAAAATTAGTCTTGTGGTCGTTTTTGCCAATCTCCACACCCAAAGATTTTTCTAGCCTTTAAGCGATAATACAGTTCAAAGTATTTTTATTTTTGGGTGTTGGTTGCTATTCGCACATTGGGCATATCAGCCACCCTATGAGAACTTTTGAAGAATAAATAAGAATAAACATTAAAACACTTCAAATACAAAAGTGAAAAAAAGAATGCAAATGAATGGGAAACAGAAGGACAGAGAAATACAAAACCTCACAAGAGGGAAAAATGAAGATAAATGAAAAATGAGTAGAAATGATAGTTAAGAATAAACATCCAAAAGGCCATAAAGTCAGCAAGGAAACCATGACACCAAAAAGATAACCGTCATCCTGTGGCGATTCGAAATCCAACGAGGGATACTTGGAGCAACTCGGACAATCCTGAGAATATATGTAGCAACTACACTAGCAGCTTCTGGCTTTGCTAAACGGGCTAAGAATGGGTGGTAGAGGAGAAATCAGAGGAAAAGTGAGAATACAGCGTCTGTTGCTGAAGGAGTCTTTGCACTCTATGGCAGCGATGGTGTTCCCGCTCAACACACCCATCAGCAGCCTCAATGAGCAAGCTACCAGCTGATGGCTCTACCTTAAAGTCTCGAGTAGATGTGGCTCAATCAATGGCTTGCAGCAGTATTAAAAAACTGGGCTAAAGATCTCGCCATTTAACAAAAGAGTTAATCGTGTGCAGCAGAAGATTTAGACAATACTCAATTGAATGAACGTCTTGTGGTGGTGCAGGAATTAGGAAGAACAAGAAGGTGGAGCGTTTATGATTAACGAATGTGCATATGAGAAAGTGGTCCCTGTTGACAGATGGGTGGCCACATTGGCAAGAAACTGAAGATGTTGGTGGTAATCAAGCAGTCCATTTTAGTAGACGATGTCTCTCTTTGCGTGTGCATGGTAGTAGAAGAATTGGATCCCAAACAGGTCTATAGAGTCCACGGGCTACCATCACCAGCGGATTCTTGCCACGCACTAGACTAGTCATTTCACTTTGAAGACGTTGAAGATAAGCTACTTTTAATGGATATTTAGGAGGGTTGTGAGCCCGTCCTATTCTTTGAGCATTTTGCTAGAGTACGTCCTATCACTACAGTGTCCGGTGGAAACCATATAATCTTTTTCATTTTCCGATATCTATTTTGCTCAATTTTTTTTTTTCATTTTTTTTTGCTTATTCCTTATTTCTTATTTTTCCACTATAAAATCTATTATGTCTAACACCACTGAACAAACCACTAAGCCTATTGGAAACAAGAAAAAAAAAGATGACTTTACTCGTCAACTCATTGTCTATGAAGCTACTCAACATGGCACCAGACAAGTAGACATTGCAGCCATGTTTGGCATCAGTCGGTCTGCTGTCAGCCTCATTGTGAAGAGATACAGGGAAACTGACTGTTTCAAAGCAGGGAAGAGCTCTGGGCGCAAGCCTATTCTGAAGTAGAAGGAAGAGAGAGAGTTTGTATACGAGATGGAAAGGGATTCATTTCAGACAATAGATCAACTTTGCAAGCAGATGACCACCAAAGTGTACATGAGGACATTTCAGAAGATGATGAAGATTGGCCTGTCTTCCTGCAGGGTGACCAGAAAGCTTGCTCTCACTGATAAGCACAAGAAATTGAGGTTGGGTGGTGGTGGGGTGATGATGTGGGGTTCTCTTTTCTGGTGAAGGTGTTGGTAGACCTGCTGTGGTGGAGGGATCCATCAATAGTGCCAAATACACCAGTATTTTAGAAACGGCCTATTGCCCCGAGCTGGCTTGTCTTTTCAGCACTGAATCCAGTGGTAGGCTATGTTCTTCAAGAGGACAATGCTATATGACATACTAGTAAGGAGACTAGGGAATGGAAGGATGAGAGAGGCATAGTCACGATGGAGGGGTGGTCCTCTCATAGCCCTGACCTGAACCCAATTGAGCATCTTTGGGAAGAGTTGGACAGAGCAGTTCGGAAGAAGATGACCCCAGCAAGCACCCTCCAGGATCTGAAGGCTCTTTTGGTCCAGGAATGGGACAAGATTCCCAAGGAGGTTACCAACAACCTCATCAGCAGCATGCATCGGAGATGTAGGGCTGTGATAGAGGCCAAGGATGGAAACACCAAATACTAAGGACTTCCACCCAATAAATCTGTATTTATTATCTTGATGACCTTCTTTATACTTTATCCAATCTTCAAGTCTCTACTGTGTGTTTAATGTGTGTTTTTATTACAAAGAATAAGTATTTTCCTATACAAGAATTATATCGGGAAAATGAAAAGAATTATAGTGTTTATACCGGACACTATGAATAAACACAGCTATCTACTGTAGAGAGCTGTAGAGAGCTAGAGCCACTCCATAATTGCTTCCTCACTTTGGACAATACCATACATTGGAAGAGATGTATGACGCATACTAATGTAGGCCTCCAAGTTCATGGTGTGCTCTAAACAAGTCTCTTCTCGTCAACCTTCTTGATCAAGACAGACATCCCATTTCAACTCCATTTCAACCCTCACCTGCTGTACAGATAGGCATATAATTGGGTGGTGGTGCACAGTAAACACCTTCCTTCAACTAATAGCACAGTCAGCAATACCTTCCATTCCATTCCTTACCATATGACTCCTATCAGAAGCAAATCCACACAGATACTCAATAGCAGGCACACATCGAAACCATCTAGTCATTTAGTCATGTGATTTCCTCTCCTTTTCGCTTTACCTTTTGAATTCTTCCTTTAACGTATACTCAGGACGCAATGACTCCTTGATATAGTCCAATGCAGAACAAGGAAACTGCAGCACAGTGTCAAAGTCATAGATAACAGAGCTAGTGAAGAGTGAGCGTCGACCCATAAAGGCTTCTTTACGTGACAGACGTGCGGCAATGAAGTATCACATGATAGTCCTAGTCATATTCCTATCAACAACAGCCCATGTATTTTTCTTTACCCAAATCACAGGCCACTCATTACGACACATGTTTTGTTTCCACAGTGGGATCTTTGTTATTAGCTATGTGTAGAAGATATTAGAACTTACAGACCGTTGTTCATTACTAATAAATATCACAGTGAGGTCCTTTAACAGGGCACTATTCTTTTCTTGTACTGTCTTGCATAGCTGATAGATATTTTCTTCACAGTAATGACTTGTATAGACCAGTGCCTTTTTGTCGAGGTCCATAGTGCACTGTCCAAACTGGCCTGGACTGTTGATAGACTGCTGAGTGACAATTCCATCGGGACAAGACCAGTCACATACGACTTGTTTTCTTCTCTATTTTTTCACTCTTTCATTCCATCCCTCTTCCAGCAGTATGGTAAGCCTGTCTGTCTGTCTGTCTGTCTGTCTAGTTGACATGCTCACAACACTGGAGGAAAAGAGAGAGCGAGAGAGAGCGAGAGAGAGACTCATTTTATGGTATAGATTAGAAGAAACACCCGTCTTCGCCGAGAATATCTCTACAAAAAGTCACTAGAGTCTAAAGACCGTACCATTTATGATCGCAAACAGCAGATCAAAGAAGCCATTGAACGTCTGTAGTTATAACCCAACGATAAGGACTATCACTCATGTCCATTGTAGAGGGCAAACCCATTCCTACTGAGCTCAGAAATACGGACGACACACTAAAGAACGATCTTCCTTTTGATCAAGCACAAACAGGTAAGGCCTAGCACGCTTGGAGTTTTATGGAGAAGAGGCATTGATCCTAAAACATAATACAACTACAACTACAACTACAACTACAACTACAACTACAACTACAACTACAACTACTACTACTACTACTACAACAACAATAACAGCCCCTTCCACTCATGAGGATGATGAATATGCACGTGCTGGCGTATTTGATCCCAAAGTCCTTATTACAACTTCCAGAGATCCCAGCAGTCGATTACAGCAGTTTTCAAAAGTATGTCTATAGTGTCCATGAGAATTCATACAAACGACAGAGTGTTCTATAGGAAATGCGACTTGTGTTTCCCAATTCACAGCGTATTAACCGTGGTGGTCATGTCATGAAAGAGATTGTGGATGCCTGCAGAAGCAATGAAGTGACGGATTTGATTATCTTGCACGAACACCGTGGACAACCTGGTAAGAGTGTACATACAGACATGAGGAAAAGCATGGAAATACTAAGGGATGATTAGATGGTATGGTGGTATGTCACTTTCCTTATGGCCCTACCGCCTACTTTTCACTGCACAATGTTGTTCTTCGCCACGACATTAAAGACCAGGGCACTGTATCTGAAGCCTATCCTCACTTGATATTCAATAACTTCAACTCAAAACTCGGTCAGCGTGTAGGTTGAGTAGACAATGCCTTGTTACAAGACACTCATCCCATTCTATTGACTGGTTGATCTCTAGGTGACTAACATTCTAAAGTACCTGTTTCCTGTGCCAAGAGATGATAGCAAACGCATTATGACTTTTGCCAATGAAAATGACTACATCTCTTATAGGTAGGGCGTTGAGAATAGGAACTATGGCTAATGCAGGAATAGACACCATGTGTATGTAAAGACAGGCAAGGAAGTTGAATTGGCAGAAGTAGGTCCTCGCTTTGAGATGAGACGTAAGTGTTATTTGTATTCAGTCGCTTCAGTCCGTCTTATTTCTTCTCTTCTACAGTCTATGAAATCCGCCTAGGTACAGTGGAGCTGACCATGGCTGATGTTGAGTGGCACTTGGCTTCTTTCACAAGAACAGCAGCCAAGAGAATTGAACTTTAAAATTTTCATGTACAGTAAAGAATATAAATAAACAAGGAAAGATGAATATTAGACCTCTTCTTACTGTAGCGCACATGGGACTTGGGGATAGGCTTGAGGTGATGGTAGAGCAGGTGCTTGAAGTGTGTAGCTCAGAAACACGCTCAGATATCCGTCATGACTTGAGAAAAACACACAGTGTACAAGCAACCCTCAATAGAATATGGGATGGTGAAGTAGGTTAGCAGTGTGAATAAGGGCTGCCCCCCCCTCACTCACTCACTCACTCCAACTTCTTTTTCTTTTTCTCTCTCTCATGACAGTTCATTCGACATGGCTCAAGTTTAGACACACTCATTGTACTTGAATCTGACGAAGAAGACTCAGTGGCGTCAGTAAAAGACATCATCACTACTACAGTCAACAGTCGCAGCAACACAACTCCACCAACATCAAGGTAACAAGGTAGCAAGTGGCTCATGGTCTCTGTTGACTCGACATACTCTTCTCAGGACTCCACCACCAACCCATGTTCATGACTGGGAGGCTGATAATGACTGTTTGCCTTCACCTATGGAGCTCATGCTGCATATGTTCAATTCAAAGAAGCCATCACTCGCCCGCCCTATTATTGAGATGAACACTACGGATAAACCACACAGCACCTATACTGTGTCTCCCTTGTTGGAAGATGAGTGGGTAGAGCAGGAACAAGCAAGAGAGAAGCCCGAGTCATCCAAGGCAGCCTCCCAGCGTAGTCACTCTCTATCTTCTCTGCCTAACTATCTTAGAGAGTGGGAGGCGTGGGACGATGTTATGGCTGAATCTTCTACAGCAGCCTCCAGAGTACTCTCCAGAGACACCACTAATGAGAAGCGTAAAAGAGAGAGAGAAGAAAGAGAAAGAGAAGAAAGAGAAAGAAGCAAACAACAAAGACAAGAAGCAAAAAAGAGAGAAAAGGCCTCTCTCAAGGTAATTCATAAAGAAAGTCAACCAGCAATACCACGCTTCATTAAGACGACAGTCCAATTAGGCTCAAAAGGAAGCAGAAAAGAAGCGCAGACAACGCCATGAACAAGTCAACAGGCTAAAAAAGAGTAGAGAACAAGTGTTATCAGAAATGACAGTGTATATGGACAGTGATTTTGGTGCTTCTTGTGTTGGACAGCTTCTACAGACAACCCTTGCTTCTCATCAAGTAGAATTCCATATTGTATCAGAACCAGAGCCTTATACTCTTTCATGGAAGCGAAAACAACAGGCAGAATGGAACAGTGATTCACAACAATTCATTCCATTTGAACAAGAAGAAACGCGTATGAAGGAAGAGCCCTTTGTTCTTGCCTTTGTTAGTATGGAGCGACTGTGTGAATTGATAAAAGAGAAGACATTAGATACATTTGTGGATGTCCTCCAGACCCATGCCAAGGAGAAACAGATTCTATTGATGATTGAGGAACTGGAGCCTTATTATAAAAAGAGAATGTTAACCTTGGGCCGTCAATTCCAAGCCACTGTATTGGAGAACATGCAATCACAAGGAAGAGGAGCACCTCGACAGCGAAAGAAGACAAAAAAACCAACACTGCTCATGTTGGCAGAAGATGGACCTGACAAGGAAGACATTGAAGAACAACTGACTTACTTACAGATGATGAGAGATGTGATGATTGTGCCTACATTGAATGCTGCTGACTCTGTAGAGTGGATTATTCGTTTAACGGCAGACATGGCCTATGCCTTCCACACGTAAGATAGAAAGATGTGTTTTTCTTGCCTACTCTAGTAATAGCAGATGAATAACAACCCTCTAATGCCTTGTCATTAGATCACATGAAACTCACAGACACCAAGGATCACGCTGTGGTGTGGATCCACAGGATACTTGGTCAAAGATGCTACAGGAGATTCAGCTATGTACTCCTACGGTAGCAGAGAGTATTCTACAGGCCTTTCCTACACCCCAGTCACTCTTCCGTAGCTACAAAGAAGCAGAAACTGAAGAGGAAGCAAGACATTTGCTGGCTAACATTGGAGTAAGTCTTTGGCTGCGAATTTCACTGTGAATTGGACTCATGTGTGGACAATAGGAAGTCTCTTCTGCTATGCCAAGAAGAAGTATTAACAAGACACTCTCTAGCAAGATATATACTATCTTTATGATGCAAGATCCCGATGCTACAGTAGCTTAGTTAAGGTGTCCTATTTATTAGATGCCTAAAATGTAAATATGTATGTGTCCAATGCACCTAATGTATTGCAAGAGACACCAAGAAAAAAAGAATATATATATATATATATAAACAAGCTTCTTTCTACAGTGAATTCTAAAACTCAAAAACACCTCTGAAAGCATCAAGGTTACGCTGATCACAGTGGGTAGCAAGATCATTACGGTTCATCCTGGCCATACTATGTGAGCAAAGAACTCCACTAGAGTATCACTTACATAAACATTAACATGCGAAGATTATCCCACACATTATCACTCATGCCACTGGAAAGGTATCCCGATGTGTTCTCTGGGAGGGTGTTGTTTGTTAAGGGAGCAGTAGATTGCCCATAGTGCTGCAGTGAGAGTGCAGTGAGAAGATGCTCTGCTGCTTCTCTGTGCTGTCTTAGATTAATACAGCTAATGGCTAGATTGTAACGTGCACGCACAAAAGAAGGGTTGATTTCTAGCGCATTAAAGTAAGCATCAATGGCACCCGATGAGTTGCGTGAATTGGCAAGAGTGGCTCCCAGTTTATTCCATAGCAAATAGTCCTAAGCAATAGTGTTAATTTCCACTCTATCCATTGTAGAATAGTATAAACACACTGTTCAACAAAAGAGAAAAAAGGAAGGGGCAGTGGATCCATAGACAGACAACTAAGTAGAATATGAAATCCATCTTTACCTGAGGTCTGCTTTGAAGGGCAGCCTTAAAACAGTCAATGGCCTTGGGATATTCTTCTGAGATGTTAAAGAGGACACCAAGAGACACTTGGACATCAGGATCCATTTCTTCATGAGGAGAGCTTCGTGCTGCCTCCAAGAAGAGTTCTGTCAATTGGACGTGTCTTTCGTCTATGTTTTCAGAGGCAGGTCTTCGCTGTATTCGCTGATTGTAGTTGTCGTTGCTGTAGATCCACTGCTCAAGACAATGGTAGGTATCAAGACGACATCCCTCATTAGTGTAGCTCACAGCCAAAGCAAGCCAAGCATCGTGTAAAGAGGGATTCAGGCTGACTGCCTTTTGAAGTGCGGCAATAGCAGCAGTATCTCTCTCATTCTCCTGCTGCTGAAGACCAAGAAGACTCCAACTCATAGCATCAGAAGGAGAGAGTTGTACTTTTGCTTCTAGTGCCATAATGGAATCTGAGAGAGAATGGTGTTCTGTGCCATCTATCAAAGAAGGATTCATAAGATAGGGATTGTTGAGAGAAAAGACATAATCCTTGTCACTGAAAGAGAGACGGGAGGGCTGTAATTGCCCCACTGTGGCCTTATCCCAACTGCTCTGCATATCCTCCCATTCATTTGTTTTGGCATCCAATTGACCAATGCTTTCCTGGTACATTCGAACCCACTCCGAACCCTCCTCATCCTTAGGAAGCACCTTTTGAAGAACAGAAGGATCCATAGGACCATATTTGCTGAATTCAGCAGCCCAGTCAATAGTATCTGCAGTGGTGGGATCCTGTCTCTGTTCAAACTCAGTGGCCCAGTCAGTGGTAGTGCCTGTAGCAGACAGATCCTGCTTCTGCTCAAACTCAGTGGCCCAGTTTGTTGGAGGATGGGCAGTGAATTCTGATGCCCAACCACCACCAGAAGCCATTCTATTCGTCTCCATTCCACTACTCTCTCCGTGGATAGACTCGAATTCTGATGTCCATGCCTCTTTTCCCTTGGATTCCACCATTGAGTTACCCTCGATAGACACCTCTTTATCCCTCAGTTTGCGCATGAGATTCATGAAGTTTGAGTTTTTAAACTTGGGATTCTCCTCACTATGAACAGAATCCAATAGCATGGCTGCTGTTCTTGCCAGGGCTTCCTTGTCTTGTTCTGTCGTGGCAGTCATCGTAGTGTCGGATGCTGTTGCTTCCTTGAACTCCTCTGCCCATGATGTTTGTGCCGTCCACTCCTTTTCCCATTGTCCAGTATTGGCTAGAATCTCCATAAGTCGATTTCCAGGGGCTTCTATTTTACCTGCCTTGATTTATTTCCTCAAATGCACGCTCAAACGCCTCTACTTCTTGGTGTGTGGTTGCCATTGCCTCTGAAGGACTGTGCTGGAAGACAGAAAACTCCTGCTGCCATGGTATGCCTGCTATTTAATGGGTCTGTTGTTGAGTCTCTGTCTTTTTCTCTTTTCATCCTTCTTCATCTTATTACCTGGTCCGTGCTGTTTGTAAATAGCCTCCATGGCTTCAAAATCAGTCTCGGGTGGATGGAACATAGGTTGCTGCATAAAATCATCCGTCCATTGACTGGCATGGGGCTGTGGACTGGCATGAATATTACCGAGTTCTCTCTTTAGACCGTTGAATTCAAAGATACCACCTGGACGATCACTGATTCTCTCTTCCTGTATGAATTCCTCTGCAAACTACTCACCGTTATAAGTCTGTGCTGAATAAGTCCCCCCCCTCATCCACCCAGTGTACCTGTCTTTCGGCAAAGGAGGGCTGTGCACTCCGAGTTCTAAACCCTGACTGTGAATAGAGGCTTGTCAGTGGACTCCTTGACGCACTGTTCTCTTTACCATTAAACTTTCTCCTTGTGAGTTATTGGATAGACGGTCCTACAGAAAGTAAGCACCCTTCACTCGTCACTATTTCTATCTTACTTGTTGAAGAGATCTGTCCTGTTGAAACTGCTTCATAAGCCCTGACATTGGGTTGGAAGGTCCGCAGTCTGCACCTCCGGCCATGGATGAGAACGCCATTACGGAACAAGGCTATGTTTGCTGTAAATCAGGCTGACTATGTAAGAATCTGTTGCTGACTCAGTTTAAATAGCGTTTGCTTGTGAAGTTATTTGATATATAGAATATATAGAATATATAGAATATATAATAGAATATAGAATATAGAATATAGAATATAGAATATAGAATATATAATATATAATATATAATATATAATATAGAATATATATAATATATATAATAAGTAACAGAACAGATGGAATAGACACACACACACAATAAGACTGCTGTTGGAATAGCAGTCCGAGTGACGCCTTTGTTTCTGGTGTATTTCTGTCTCTTCACTTCCCAATACAGAAGGCAGAGGATCAAAGTGGTAAAAGGGAAAAAACATAGACACAAATGGTAATATCCTATAAAAGCACTCTATAAAAAAGACCATAAAAGAAAAAGAGAGAGAGAGATAAAAAGGTGGGGGGAGGGGTTGCTATGAGAGTTTCCCATAGAAACAGAGTGGAATTTGTCTTTCTTTTTTCCGATAGGTTGTCTTTTGTAGTTGTCTTTTTTAACGCCACACTCTTGCTAAGAGGGAGGGCTGTAGCGAGTCACAAAGGCCAAGGGTAGATTCCAGTGAAGCCTATAAGAATCACACGTTTCACTTGTACCAAAAAGGGATTGGATAGGAGATGCTGATCACTCCAAGCTTCCCATTTACTATCTATTGACATGGGATTGGGTTTTCATCCATTTCAGGTGTGGACAGCTGAGGAAGAAGAAGGATTAGAGCATAGAAAGAGAAAGAGAAAAGCAAAGGCAGCAATGATTCAGTGGGCAGGAGGGTTGTCTTTTTGGGGGCGGTGGCGCAACGACAGGCAGAAAAAAAACTTTCTTTTCTACTTTAACAATTAACGGTGTAATTATCTATCTTTATGGCTAATCCAGAAAGAAGAAGAGATGTACACTAGAAACAGTAGTAATAATGACTATTATTGATAACAAGCCTAGTTTTCATCAGCAGCAACGATAGCCATTAGCAGTAATTGTCCTCATTGCAGTAGATCCTATCTCCCTCTCCCTCTTCTCCTTTCTTACACCCATACACTATGGGGGCGTGGGCTTTAGGGATCTCCTCTGGTCTTGGTGACTGGTCTTGGTGCCTGGGGACATTTCTTCCTCTTCCTACTGTAGGCGTGTGTAGGCCTTGGTATTGATCCTCCCACCACGCATTCATTGTTCTTTTCCTTTTTCTTTTGGGTGTATATCAACACCAGCTTCCTAGCAGTACCACTCAATCTGCTTGAATCTAAAACCCAGTCATTTTTGCATTTTTAATGAGGTGACCCTTCTACTCCGACGCCAATCTTTGAATTGAGATGAGCGCACCATTTTTCTAGCCTCGTTACTCACTCACCCAAAATAACACCCTTTTCTTTTATTTATTTATTTATTTTTTCTCTTTCTTTTACATAGCACTTGTCTTGAGGTGTAAATCAATTTTTACTTCTCCCAACACCCCACCTACTCCATTGAATCTTAACTCAATCGCCACACACTCACACTCACACTCACTCACACACACACACACATTACTCTGCTCAACATCACCATGAGTACCACCGAAGAAATCAACGAAAGAATCTCGACAGCCCGAAGAGAGGCAGAGATGTTGAAAGAGCGCATCCGACAACGCCGTGATGCCTTGGCAGATAGCACTCGTAAGTAGGACGTGTGAATAGACTCCATGAGATCTCATTCTCTCCTCAGTCTCTGAGATGGCCAAGGAGGTAGAGCCTCTGCCCCGTATGGTATTAAAAGTACGGCGCAACCTTAGAGGCCATCTTGCCAAGATTTATGCCATGCACTGGGCAGGAGACGCCCAGCATCTGGTCTCTGCCTCACAGGATGGCAAATTGATTGTATGGAATGCCTACACTACAAATAAGCTCCATGCTGTCTCACTACGCTCTGCCTGGGTCATGACGTGTGCCTATGCACCCTCTGGTAACTTTGTGGCGTGTGGTGGACTCGACAATGTCTGCTCCATCTACAATCTAACAGCTCGTGATGGCCCTGTACGGCCTGCCCGTGAATTGGCTGCACACACAGGCTATCTGAGCTGCTGTCGATTCCTTGATGACCGCAGAATATTAACAAGCTCAGGCGATATGTCTTGTTTCTTATGGGATATTGATGCGGGAATAAAAACTCATGAATTCACAGATCATGCAGCGGATGTAATGAGGTAAAAGTGACTTGTTATTCCTTCCGCTCAATCGATATTTGGCAGTGTCTCTCCTTCTCCAACCGATGCCAATGTATTTATATCAGGTGGCTGCGACTCAGTAGCTAAAGTGTGGGACATCCGAACTCAAAAATGTGTACAAACATTCGCAGGCCATGAATCTGATATCAATTCAGTACAGTAAGTTGGAGATAACAATGGCAATGGCAATGAGTAGAGAGCAGGACTAATACATGCACTAGATTCTTTCCCAACGGCATGGCTTTTGGTACAGGCTCAGACGATGCCAGCTGTCGTCTCTTTGATCTTCGTGCGGATAGGGAGCTCCATACGTATAGCAATGATGCTATTCTCCATGGGATCACCTCCATTGCCTTTTCATCCTCGGGTCGTCTCTTATTCGCAGGCTATGATGACTATAGCACCCAGATTTGGGATACTCTGAAAGGAGACAGAGTTGGATCCCTCTCTGGTCATGATAATAGAGTGTCTTGTTTGGGTGTGTCTAGTGACGGCATGGCCCTTTGTACTGGTAGCTGGGATAGTATGCTCAAGGTCAGTGTGTACGGTTTAACTGCTTTTTCTTATCTTTTTTTTATAGGTCTGGGCATAGTCATCTCTCTTGTCAGGAAGGCTGTTTTTTTTTTTTTTTTTGCCGATAGAACAAACTTACGCTTGTAAAGAAAAAAAACCCCCCTTTCTCTCTTTTTCTTTCTCTCTCTTTTTTTTATATAACTAACAGAGTGTATGTCATCTACGCCATTATCCCCAAATGCTATAATAACTATAAGAGCTACAATAACTATAGTAACTATAAGATCTGCAAGAGCTAATACATGAAAGACTTTTTTTATCATGTTAGTGGTGCACTTACCTCCCCTTATGATTGAGTTGCCACTATTAGAAATGCATAAATGAGTAATATTCATTCGTTCATGAAGAATTAGTGTGAATCAAGAATGGCATATTTTCCTATTTCTACTGAAACACCATCAATGGAATGGTATATTTATGCTTTTTGATGACTCTGACCATAGTTATAGTTGTATTTATAGTTATAATTTATAGCTATTATTATATTTATAATTTATAATTTATAATTTATTATCTGTATTTGTAATCTAGTTGAATAGCTATACTCACCCTATCCCAAGAACATTCATTGGACTGTTTCCATAGAAACATCAGCACAGACACCTATTCATACACACCTAAAGATTTTCTGGTTTTTTAAGCGGTAACACATATACCCTTTAAAAGGAACACGTATATTTTCTTTTTATAGAGATAGGTTTAAATCATAAGGTTTGCGGATATTCAATCTATCATTTCCTTTTGTAGAATATCTTACAATCAAACTATATTATTAGTAACATATTGTTTATAAATAAAATTGATTATAATACTATATCTAATACTATATTATGACTATAGCTACTGCCAAAGTGAATTACCCCATAACAATAGAATCTATACCCTAAAATTATAATGATTTATTCTTGGGAGATAGATAGATGTGCTCAGGAGTATACCCTAGACAATATGGAAGAAAGAAGCCCACTTGAGACTGACTTGAGAGTCTTTATTTATTAACAATACAATGAGCTTAGGCCCAGATGATGAAACTATTTACCCTCTCATCTCAAGAATAGCCTTTGGTAGTGTCTATCACTTCCTTCTATGGTTTTGCTTTATTGATAATAGTACATTATGTTAAACAATAAATGCAGTGACCAGGTTGTAGAATTAGCTTTATTTCTTCCTTTTATATCCAGCTTTATAGAGTTTAATTGCAAAGGCAATAGTCAATGCTAATAGAAAAATAGAGTTTAAAATATCTTATTTACAGATCGAAAAGTCTCTTTCAAACACATTGGTCAATCATAAAGATATTGTGATTTTATTCTCCGTGTATTTCTTTTTATATCCCAAAAAATCTCCTGGTGTGTAATCAAAGGACTTTTGGTTGTCGTCTGATAACTGAAAAGCATTTAGTGTGCTTTTAATATCTATCACACTGAAAGTTGATGAGTGAGCTGATTTGTTATTACTGTTCAAGGAGCAGTTCAAATAAGAGTGTGTGTGTGAGAAAAAGGCAACCAAAGCTAAATCACTCATGATCAAGTCAATCAACACTATTGCGATTAAGAGAAATAATTATAATCCTTTGCACAGCTACTGCTCTGTGTTATCTAAATTTTATGAAACAAAGAAGTTTGTGAGACGCTTTACCGAGATATTTAACTTGGAAAAAGAAAGAACCCTTGCCCTGCATGAAGGTCTGATCAACGACATCAAACTCTTTTGTTATAGTGTCTTACAATATGCTCAACATGAGTAGTATGCTGTGACATTCAGAATACTCTATGAAAGCTTAAGTGCACACAAGTACTATAGTGCATCTCTGTATCATCTCATTTATTGTTTGTAACTACAAATCAACCTTCTAAGCTCAATTTACTATCGAACACTTCATCAGAACTGCCATCATCTATAAATCCTTAGTGGATACTAACAACCCATAATAGCTAATTAAGTAAAGACTCATTGTAATCAATGGTTTATGTAATAGAGTGTATATTTTTTTAACCCACCCCATAAGGTTGGCTATCGAAATTAACTTAAGGTAAAAATAATTCACCATAACCACTCACAAAAAATATAAATATTAAACCACTATTCACTTAATAAACTTTTTTTCAGTCTCTAATTTTTTTTCCTGAAAACATTACAAGTAGATCGATGAGAATATTTCAAACATAGAACACCTGGCTGACAACAGCAGTGATAAGGAAGATACCAAATATAATGACTTACCCTATGAGGATCATCAAGATGACAGCCCAAAACAACTGGCTGATCTGATCCATTTGTACATGACCTTCAAGGAAACCGATAGTATCGCTTTTCAATACTCAACCATGGGCACCAAGATTAAGCACGAGGCCCTCAATATTTTCAAGAGCTGGCCAGATGATATCTTCATAACAAAGAGCCATTACCATTGGATTAGATACAGTCTGTATTCAATTCTTGATCTTATTGACGTGACATCCATCAAGTATTTTCCTTTAATGTAATGATGCTGTTTGGGAAACAATGGTTGAGCTGCTTGCTGCGAAATGCCGTATGGTCGAGTCACATTTACTTGGAATTATCGTTCAAACGTGGGATATCGTCTCTGACATATTGACACGCACCACTGATGTCGAAAAATCCAATCAATACACCAACAAGGTCAAAGCTCCTTGTAACGAGACAAGAAGATCGTTCAACTTCATCCTGATGATCTTGCAGATCATTAGCCCTAATTCATTCTTGCTCGACCTCACCAACATTGACCGCGTCACGGAGTATGATTTTATAGCTCAGATATGGTCTCCACTTCTGAAAGTCATTCTTAACGTCCATGGCATGTTACGTATAAAGATTGGTGAATCTAGCCCAAAGGCAGGCTCAGTGGATCAAAAGCGACTGCAAGTTAAAATAAATGTGGGCTTCAAAGAGAAAATAATTTCAACATAAAATTTTCCTGGAAAGAAACACGACCTGATGTGCTTTGAAGCTGTAAAGTATGGCCACGATGTGAAGCTCTCGGACGACCTTTTCAAGCTGATGTGAAAAGCTAAGAACAATCTAAACAACGCCATTCACTATATTCTGAACAGACACATGATGTTCCAATTATCTTTTTTTATGCAAACCAATGCCCTCTGCAGCTACATTGGCTCCCTGTACATTTTATGCCCTTGTCTCTTTATGGTCATTCACCAAGCCAATTTCGACTTTCCCATGAATTTTCCCACTTTCGCGTCATTTAAGTCCATGTTCATCTTTTTGGGCAATACTGTTTACAAGCTGAAGCGCAATACTAACATGATCCGCAAGTCATTCGAAAATGTGCATGACTACCACTTCAGCTCGCTCGCCAAGACCCTATACTGCTAAGACAAAAATACGCCCCCCAAGTGACTGGGTGTACGCTACACGACCAACAGATTATGACCAGCCTAATAACAATACCGCAGTAGAGGAATTGTTTCTATCTTTAACCTGGTAGATAGATCCAGTTTCAAAGACATAACTGTATCAAGATTCATAATATTTTTATTGAATATTTTATACAAAATCTTCATCAATTGTAATTTATTTACTAATATAAAATAAAAAGTTAGTAATATACTTTCTATTACCTAACACAGATTTTATTGACTAATATGAGGATCTTCTAGGAATACAAGAATAATCCTTAACTCTTCAAAAATATCCAATAATAGTCTTTATTATTATTAAAGAAATAAAATCTTTAAACAGCATGTCATTAGAATGATAAATTTTTCTATTATTTTGATAAAAAATAATTCCCCACAGCAAAACTTCCATTGGATCTGTTTGGACCTTGTTGCTCCACTACCCTCAAATCTACACCTTTATCCCATGTATATCTGGCATGTACAGACATATTTGGTTAGGTTGAGGTAGATGGTAAGTTTCTCAATGTGTATACCTTTGTCTCTGCTAATTGCCACCCATCTACCGACCTTGTCAATGACAATGAAGATTAAAACACTTGGCCAGTACTTATTGAAAAATTCCATAATTAAAAAATTCTCTTATCTAGTTGCATATGAATAGCTTGGGGCTCTGCTGGACAAGTATTTAATTATCTCACATAAAATGAAAATCTACTCTTCTCTTCCGCACTTCTTCATCTCATCTCATAGCTCTTGAAAAGCCCAATGTCACTTTTTTTTAATAATAATAAAAAAACGTGTGCAAATATTTTGTGAAAAAACTTATATTTAAATATAATTGTATGTTGCTGATCTGATTGTTGCTTACCTTATTATTATCACTGAATTTTTGGCCATCATACACACTCTTTGTTTTGGCATTTATTCCAGCACTTTTAGGAATGCAAA
This sequence comes from Spinellus fusiger, assembly GCA_025094145.1. NCBI lineage: Eukaryota > Fungi > Mucoromycota > Mucoromycetes > Mucorales > Phycomycetaceae > Spinellus > Spinellus fusiger. Next base: position 106,361 of record JALLLS010000020.1, on the reverse strand, counting down.
ACAAAACCTTTGAAGTAACTCTTCACATGTGGATGTTTGTCTACTTCATCTAGATTTTTTAAGAAACTGATGTAGTGGCCTGGTACAGTCCCTGAACCTATATACCATCAGCCTTCCTCTTCTTAGCAAGTTTTAGTTTCCATACCGAATGCAATCAAACGTGTGGCAGAAATAGTGCTCAATAGAGATATTGTATTTGCTCTTGTAGTTGGCCTGGTAACAATCGCACGAGTACTTTTTTGTGGACCAAGCTATTGAGCGTTTCACATTTATATCAAAAGCAGACGCGTCAAGAATCACGCAATTTTTCAGAAAGTTTATGCCTAAATTTTTCCATTCACAAACTCAATCGTACCGCTTCCTAATCTTTACTGGACTGTTTCTTTGAATAGAATGAAAATCTGCCTTTTTTTTCGACAAAAGGTTATGCTCACTTTTCATAAAACTATAAACAATGCTACGTGAAACTTTATGATGAAATCGAATCAATAAATGCTCGGTCACTTCAACAACAGTAGTAGAGGGATTAGCACCTGTGAAGTCGATAACAGTCATCTTATATTCTTCAGTCAATATAAACTTACCACCTAATTTCTCACAACTCTCAAAAATACTATCAGGGCACACATTATATACCAGTTAACCCATCTATGTGCTGTTCAAATAGGAATACCCAACTGCTTTGCTGCAGATGATGCACTCATACAGTTTTCAATCTTCAGGTCGAAAAACTTAGCTTTAGGTGTGTAGTATAACATACATTGTTCCGTTTTGTGTTTGCCTCCTTCTTACAGATATCTTCATCTTTTGGCTTTTCTATAAGCATTGGAAAATTCAGAGAAGATTCACTGGAGGCTACAGTTTTTAAGTACTCAGTATGAGTAGCAATTGTTTCAACAATAAATTCATTTGGATCAACAATGTAGTTCACGGGCTTAGAACCACCCTCCACATCAACAACATTTTCTATGCCCATATTATAAAAATATGACTTTTGAAAATATGGAATTGCTGTTGACTGGCCGGTGATATTGTGTGTTGAAAGCGCTGTATTGCTTCTATTTTTAAGTAATTGATTGTAGAAAGAGACAACCAGCAGAACAAGTATAGATATATTCTATATATAGAAATATAAATAACCAAACTAAGAAATAACTAGAGTAGGGATCAATTGAGGATGTCCACCTTAAAATATAGGTTGCATTTATTTATTATCTATGAATAGGTGTCTATGCTGATGTTTCTATGTAAACAGTCCAATGAATGTTCTTGGGATAGGGTGAGTATAGCTATTCAACTAGATTATAAATACAGATAATAAATTATAAATTATAAATTATAAATATAATAATAGCTATAAATTATAACTATAAATACAACTATAACTATGGTCAGAGTCATCAAAAAGCATAAATATACCATTCCATTGATGGTGTTTCAGTAGAAATAGGAAAATATGCCATTCTTGATTCACACTAATTCTTCATGAACGAATGAATATTACTCATTTATGCATTTCTAATAGTGGCAACTCAATCATAAGGGGAGGTAAGTGCACCACTAACATGATAAAAAAAGTCTTTCATGTATTAGCTCTTGCAGATCTTATAGTTACTATAGTTATTGTAGCTCTTATAGTTATTATAGCATTTGGGGATAATGGCGTAGATGACATACACTCTGTTAGTTACACTATTTTCACAACTTTTTGTCGCACTCTCCTTTAAGATAATTGTCTTTTAGGTTTTTTTTTAAAAAAACTGTCCAATAACTTTTTATTTATTTATTAAAGATTTAATATTGACAATGGGTATATTTATGGTATATTTATTCCTGAAGATGATAAAGGAATTTTTTTAAAATGAAGGTAGATGGAGATATATCCAGTAAAAACAATTACAGACTTCAATATGTACTTGGATCTGAAGCCACCAGAAATGTCCAAAAACAATACACCTATACCAGTGACCCACAAGAAAGACGCTGAAGTACTCGATCAAAATATGGTAAAACGAGTGACTTATAAGCACTATAAAGATGCAGAAAAAGTTTCTCTTTTTTTAACTAGTTTACATTGATAGTCTAAATGTTCGTGCAGTTGCCTTTAGGTTGAAAATGAATTATCAAACAGTTTTTCATTGGACCATAAAGCATGAGAATGATGCCAAAGACTATTTTGAAAGGAAGAGTGGAAGTGGCAGACCTATAGGTCTTCTATCTGTACCAACCAAAGACCAAAGAAGTTTTATTATTGACATGATAGATGAGAACACCGACTCTCTAATTTTGGATGATATGATGAACCAGTTTACAAACTAATTTAGGCAAATAAAAATCGGTAAAGCCTCATTTTATAACTTTGTGACAAAAAAAAAGTAGCATAAGCTTGAAGAAGGTACAATTTCATTCTGCTGAAAGAACCAGCCTAGATAAAATAAACGATCACTGCTAATGAGTCAATCATTAGATGGAGATTAATATAGATTATTCCAGTATATTCTCCTGATCTTAATCTAATAAAACAGTTTTGGTCAATTTGTAAGAGTAAACTGAAAAGGGAGAGACTTCTTGAAGAAGAAAAATTTATTACGAGAATACAATATACATGTAGTAATATCCTCTTATTTGACCTTCAGGGGTTCTATAGATATTCAAAGGCCAAGCTTAGTGAATGTCTAAATAGAAAATCTATTTAATAAACATCTTTAGTTAATTCTACACTTAAAGATATGTGAGTAACGTTCAATGCTTGTCACATTTGTTGCATTTGTTGTAAATATATGACAAATTTTATTTTAATAATGGAACAGAATCTATAAGTTTTATTGGATAGAAATTCTTAAAAATATAGGACAGTTTTTTTAAGGAAAGTGCGACAAAAATTTGTGAAAATAGTGTACTCATCACTATGGATATCTATAGATTGGATTCGTGAATCCTTCCCATGATTCATTGTCTAAAAATAGAAATGTCTTCTATTGCTATAGTTACAGTAATTGTTTATCAACACTGGTCTTGTACCACATTGCCTTGATGTTGGGTACAATGACTGATAGTAAAAGGATTACGATAGCAGGAATACAAATGCACTACACTGCAAGTTGTGTTAATATAGCAACTGTTCTTCTTCCAAGTAAAGCTTAAAGACTCATCTAGCATCAAAAATATAATTGAAGTCTACTAGCTCATTTTATCCTAGAGAGTAGGATTTCACTCTACAATTGAGAAATATACAACACAATACAACCATAAAAGAAGATGGTACAGTATTAATTATTCATATGAAAGATGAACAATGCACTCTTCTCAGAATATATTAGTCAACTTTGCATTGTTCTTACTTGCACTCATTGACCAAGAAGACGCATTATCATTCGTATTGTTTTAAGAAACTCAGACAATTAAATCAGTATCCTCAAGACAATTAGGCACCTGTAGAATCACCGACACATCTTTGAACATCGACTGCAGCAATAGATAGCCTTTGTAGTTATCACCAGAGTAACATGTATCACGTTATCTCGAGACAAGGTGCTAGAATGAGAACAAGACAGAAATGTACGCTCTTCCAATCAAGTAGTTTGGATATAAAGAAACAAAAAAGAAAAAAAGCGGGTGGAGATCAGGCACCATTGAGCGGACAACGTGTTTTTCAGCCCTCTATGGCAACGTTGAGACCTATTTCTCAATTGGTGGCACGTTACAAGAAGTGTGGGACGACGCACATCGGCCTGCCAACTCATTGTACTTGAAGACCCACAGCTAGATTTTCTCTTTTCTTTTCTCCATTCCCCTTCCATTCATTCACAGTCTCGACATTCATTTTTAGTGCTATTTTAGCAATCCAATGGTGAAAAGACATGCTACGAAAGGCAGTAGAACTAGCCTATTCGCATTATTTCTTCTATCTATTCTATTGTTGAACTTGTCTTTGGGTGCTTCTGCCGAGAATATAGGTCTTTCAGTAGAAGTATCTGATAAACAGTCCACAAAAGTCACCTCTAGTGTAAGAAAACAGTCCACAAAATTGTTAAGCTTAAATGACTTGTGTTTGTTAGGCTACCTACACACATGAATCAACAACAGTCAGCCACGGAAGCACTCCTACTCATTCAGCTATCTCAACGACAGAAGCACCTCATGCTACCACTACCACCACAGAGCCAGAAAAAGAAACACACACAACGAGTTCTTCAGCTGGCTTAGTTTCTACTCCACAGACTCATACTACTACTGCTTTGAGTAAAGCTGAGACGACAGCACAACCGACGCACGCTACTGAGTCTCATACATATTTAGTCAAAGAGAGTACTTCAGATTCTTCAAAAGTCGCCTCAACCACCACCGAGAAAACTACAGTAGCAGCTACATCAACTTCTGAGCATACAACAAGCACAAAAGCAATAGAGACATCTGCATCTATAGCAAAGACTACTACAACAGAAACAGAAAGTGCAAAGGCTACAAGCACGCATGAAGAATCTTCAACTACTACTGAGGCTTCAAGCACCCGTACTACTGCTGCATCTACTACTAGTGAGCCAAGAACTACTACTACTACTGAAGCCTCAAGCACCCATACTACTGAAGCCTCAAGCACCCATACTACTGAGGCTTCAAGCACTCATACTACTGCTGCATCTACTACTAGTGAGCCAAGAACTACTACTACTACTGAAGCCTCAAGCACTCATACTACTGCTGCATCTACTACTAGTGAGCCAAGAACTACTACTACTACTGAAGCCTCAAGCACCCATACTACTGAGGCTTCAAGCACCCATACTACTGCTGCATCTACTACTAGTGAGCCAAGAACTACTACTACTACTGAAGCCTCAAGCACCCATACTACTGAGGCTTCAAGCACCCATACTACTGCTGCATCTACTACTAGTGAGCCAAGAACTACTACTACTACTGAAGCCTCAAGCACCCATACTACTGAGGCTTCAAGCACCCATACTACTGCTGCATCTACTACTAGTGAGCCAAGAACTACTACTACTACTGAAGCCTCAAGCACCCGTACTACTGCTGCATCTACTACTAGTGAGCCAAGAACTACTACTACTAGTGAAGCCTCAAGCACCCGTACTACTGATGCATCTACTACTAGTGAGCCAAGAACTACTACTACTACTGAAGCCTCAAGCACCCGTACTACTGCTGCATCTACTACTAGTGAGCCAAGAACTACTACTACTACTGAAGCCTCAAGCACCCGTACTACTGCTGCATCTACTACTAGTGAGCCAAGAACTACTACTACTACTGAGGCATCAAGCACCCGTACTACTGATGCATCTACTACTAGTAGTGAAGCTTCAAGCACCCTTACTACTGATGCATCTACTACTAGTAGTGAAGCTTCAAGCACCCTTACTACTGAGGCATCAAGCACCCATACTACTGCTGAGGCATCAAGTACTCATACTACTACTGAAGCATCAAGCACCCGTACTACTGCTGCATCTACTACTACTGAGGCATCAACCACCCGTACTACTGCTGCATCTACTACTACTGAGGCATCAACCACCCGTACTACTGCTGCATCTACTACTACTGAAGCCTCAAGCACCCGTACTACTGAGGCTTCAAGCACCCGTACTACTGCTGCATCTACTACTAGTGAGCCAAGAACTACTACTACTACTGAAGCCTCAAGCACCCGTACTACTGCTGCATCTACTACTAGTGAGCCAAGAACTACTACTACTACTGAGGCATCAAGTACCCATACTACGGATGCATCTACTACTGCTGTAGTATCAACAAGAGAATTCAGTTCTACTACTAGTGTGCCAAGAGCTACAACTTCTGTAATATCAACAAAAGAAGCAAGTTCTTCAAGTGCTCAGACCACTGCTGTTCAGACCACTGCTTCTCAGACGGCTGCTGCTCAGAACACAAGTGCTAGCTCAACATCCAGCACATCAACTGATTCTTCAAGCACTAGTACAGAAATCGCTGCCACTCATACTTCAACTGGAATAACTTCTACACAGTCTTCAAGTGCCATGTCCTCTGTCACTTCTACTAGCAGCTCTAGATCTGACAATGCATCTACTCAAACTACCACTAGTACATCAGCTATGCAGACTTCTAGTGCTTCTCAGTCGCCAAGCAGTGCTAGGGATGTCAGCCAAAGCTCAACAGCTACAAATGCTTCGAGTACTTTACAATCTTCCACTACAACCACTACTGCAAGTGCATCTTCAACCCATAGTGCGTCTACTACTGCAAGTGCTTCTACTACTACAAGTACTTCTACCACCGATAGTACATCTACCACTGCAAGTGCATCTTCAACCCATAGTGCGTCTACTACTGCAAGTGCTTCTACTACTGCAAGTGCTTCTACCACCGATAGTGTGTCTACAACTGCAAGTGCTTCTACTACTACAAGTGCTTCTACTACCGATAGTATGTCTACAACTGCAAGTGCGTCTACTACTACAAGTGCTTCTACTACCGATAGTGCGTCTACTACTGCAAGTGCTTCTACCACTGATAGTGCGTCTACTACTGCAAGTGCGTCTACTACTGCAAGTGCTTCTACCACCGATAGTGTGTCTACAACTGCAAGTGCGTCTACTACTACCGATAGTGCGTCTACCACTGCAAGTGCGTCTACTACTACCGATAGTGCTTCTACTACTGCAAGTGCTTCTACCACCGATAGTGCGTCTACTACTGCAAGTGCTTCTACCACCGATAGTGCTTCTACCACTGATAGTGTGTCTACAACTGCAAGTGCTTCTACCACCGATAGTGCGTCTACTACTGCAAGTGCTTCTACCACCGATAGTATGTCTACAACTGCAAGTGCTTCTACTACTGCAAGTGCTTCTACCACCGATAGTATGTCTACAACTGCAAGTGCGTCTACTACTACCGATAGTGCGTCTACCACTGCAAGTGCGTCTACTACTACCGATAGTGCTTCTACTACTGCAAGTGCTTCTACCACCGATAGTGTGTCTACAACTGCAAGTGCTTCTACTACTACAAGTGCTTCTACTACCGATAGTGCGTCTACTACTACAAGTACTTCTACCACTGATAGTGCATCTACTACTAACGATAGTGTGTCTACCACCGCAAGTGCATCTACTACTACCGATAGTGCGTCTACAACTGCAAGTGCTTCTACCACTGATAGTGCGTCTACCACTGATAGTACGTCTACCACTGATAGTGCGTCTACCACTGATAGTGCGTCTACAACTGCAAGTGCCTCTACTACCGATAGTGCGTCTACCACTGCAAGTGCGTCTACTACTACCGATAGTGCTTCTACTACTGCAAGTGCTTCTACTACTACAAGTACTTCTACCACCGCAAGTGCATCTACTACTACCGATAGTGTGTCTACCACTGATAGTGCATCTTCTACTGAGAGTATATCTAGTATTACGTCCACTTCAGAAAATCATCTCAAGCCTACTCCAACAAATAGTGAAATGTCTCTTGTAATTACAAAAACAAGTACATCAACAAGTATGCCTACATCATCGACTTCTTCTACAATTGCATTCACACCTACTTCTACCTATCGCTATCAGACATACTCATGGTTGGCTAGCTCATTCACCTTCACTCCTAAGGCCACCGCCACCGCCACTGCAACAATTGCAGTTGCATCTGCTAGCAATAGTAACAGCACTCAAGTTCTCAGTAACTCGGGCATTAACAATGGAATGTCTCATACTTCACCTACTGTACTAGGCCCTAGTGCAGATAATTCAAACAATATAATCCCAGCCTATATCGCACCCAATCTTGATGCAATTCTTCCTTGTGAGTGTTTATTCTTTATTATTCAAGATACTCTTCTCTAATTATATCTATAGCTACAAATTCTATGGCCTACATGAAGTTCAACATGCTATCCTACCCTCAAATGGTAGAAGATGCTATACTAACAGCTGAATTTGTTCAAGCTATGCCTGCATTGATTAGCAAGGTGCTTGATATCTCACCCGACGATGTGATTGTGGTAACCCTAACGAGTGCAGACAATGCCAGTTCATTGAAGAAAAGAGATGACAATAATGATGACAATGGTATTATTGTTTCGCTCTCCATTCCCGAGGATACTATTGTACCTCTCCAGAAGTTGGTTGTTGATCCAAGCAGTGAACTTTACTCTCCATCCAATGGACAGCTTGTTACTTTGATTGATAATCAATACCCTGTCTCTGGTAATGGTGTGGTCACACCTGATTTAGTTGCGGATCCAAATGGAAGCACCCAGTCAGACTCCTCTAGTGGTTCCAGCAACAGTGGTGACAGTGGTGGCCTTTCAAAGGGATCTATCATAGGCATTTGTGTGTCCATTGGTGCTGTTGTTTATGCAGCCGCTACTGTTGTAGGTGTACGTGCCTATCGCCGTCATAGAGTACGAAAGGATACAGAGGCACAAGAGCAAAACCAAGTGTTTGCTCAGAGTATATCTGCACCTATTATGCATGAAAACACAGGATGGCAGAATCAACCTAATGTTTCTTATGGCCAAGCGACTACTTCTTACGCCCAGCCAGTTGTGTCTCCTGGTCCATTACAAATATCGAGCCCACTTCATTAATGCGTAAGACACAGTGTCCTAATTTATTAAACCCGGTGTATTACCAAAGCCATTTTACTCAACGAATGCCAATCTTTCTAGGAAATAAACTATCTATTGCTAATACATTAGTAATGTAATTTTGTACAGTGTTTATTAGTATCTATCTCTCTTTTTGAATGATATTTATTATCATGGTGGGGGTTTTCAGGCAGTGTTCATGGATAGCAATGTCTTTTTATAATAGTCTATTCCTGCTCCTACTTCATTTACATGCTAATGGCTGCTCACCATCTACTAAAGTAATACCATCTTAATAACCATTCCTTATGGAGAGTATCACCTTGATAGCCAATAATGAAAACAATAGTGTTTCTGACCTTTTGTTTCTTATTAAACATGTTTTTTTTATTTGGTTGTCTTACAGTAAGAATTTATTAGATGGAACCTCATCGATTATCCCATAGCAAGCAAACTCATTCTTGAGATACATTTTTATACCTGAATAAGTATTTATGTAGTTCTCTTGTGCTTTGATTCATTTGTTTGTGCCACTTTATGTTGTGAGGCATGCTTTATTTGTGTCTCGGTCATTGATTAGAGTACTTTAGGACGTTGGTTCTTGTTTTGTTGTGTCAGATTATTCCTTTTCGAGTGATTTACACTATTCTCATGGCTCCATTCACAAAAATCACACCTCCTGAGGCTATTTTATTTTCACTTATGAAATCAAACTTTATTTCACTGTAAGAGATAAAAACATCTTTGGTAGTGACTGCTCTTGCATTGTTTGATCTCTTTACTCTTGTTGTCATGGCATTACTGGACATCCTTCTTGGATCTTATATTACACAATGATAAAGATACCTATTTATGGAGGTACTCTTAATAGTATTATACCAAAATTAGTCAATAAGTAGCACAGAAACAGAATGAGATAATTCTATCCAAGCGATTGTCATTACTGTAACTGCGGAATTCTTTCTTAAACTCTATCTAGCCAATGTGCAGATAGATCCTGTTTTTGTGTCCTCTATTTACACTGTAATACGTAGGACACTCCATCTAATAGAAAGACAGGTACTTATTTTTTGTTAGTTTAGAATGGAAAGATAGGCGGCACATCAGTTTGTTTTCTTTTTATCTCCAAGCATAGACCTACATATCAGCAATAAGACGATAAGAAAACCATTCAACTCATTTCTACTGTTGATGGGTCTCAACTGAATAGATATCTATCTATCTATCTATCTATCTATGAGAACTCTTACTGAGAATTAAATAGATAATAAAACAATGATCTCTAGGGATATCTTTTACTCAATCTCCTTTTCTTGTATGGGGGCAACTTACTATGTGCTAAATACACCTGCACCCCATGTTGAATAAGTAGAAGTCAGCTCCTTATTGGTGTGTAATTGACAGTTCAATAGATATCTCTGGATCAATCAACAATAAAAGTCAAGTGATACAAGTCTCCACAGCAACCAGGACATCTGAATCCATCTCCTAGGAAATGATATCTTGTATATTAATACCAAGAAAACCCCCAACTGCAGTGGTTTAATCTAAAGATTGACGACTGTGGATCATATTCAATACGATGTACAGTATTTTATAGACAATTGCGAGTTCATTATGAAGTGTCCTGTTCACCATTCAACACTGTTTCATTTTAGGTTAAAACCCTGTAACTTATTTTGGATGTCCGATATTTCATTTCCTAATCCTTTGGCTGTGAGTCGTTTTACTCTCGTGGATTCCTCCCGTCCAAAGCCTCATCTACTTTTTGAAGCATCCAGAAACTATGACTTACGCCAAAGCCATTGTGTTTATTTTGAGTGTCTTGGCTTCTCTTGCTGTTTTGCCCTTGTCAACACAAGCCACTGCCTTGACCTACAACCTACTTGCACATGAGACAGCGTGTTTCTACACTTGGACAGATGTACCAGAAAAGAAGATTGGCTTCTATTTTGCAGTAAGTTTCTCCTTTTATATACATATATATATTAGTACACTATAGTCCACGGCATGAGACTTATGGTGAATTAGGTGCAAAGAGGCGGCAACTTTGACATTGATGTTCATGTCAAGGATCCCCAAGGAAAGACCATTATCCAAGCAGATCACGAAAACCTGAGTGATTATGTGTTTACTGCTATCCATACTGGTGAATACGAGTTCTGTTTCTCCAATGCCATGTCTACTTTCACTGATAAATTGTTTGACTTTGAGATTACCGTTGAACATGAAGCAAGACCCACCACCAAGACAACAGGGAATGAATTAACAGAAAAGACATCGGTGCTTGAGGACAGTGCTTCTCGTGTTGGATACTTCTTGACAGAGATCTCGCGTAATCAAAAATACCTTCGCACAAGAGAACACAGAAGTGCCAATACTGTTATTTCTACTGAGAGCAGAATGTACTGGAGTACACTCATTGAGAGTGTGGCTATTATTGGCATGGCCTGTCTGCAAGTCGTTGTGATTAAAGGCTTCTTTAGCACTAAAAAGGGAGGCGTGTAAAGAAGTAGATAGAACAGATAGAAATATAGAACCCTTACCTATCAAAAAACAAATTAAATCAAAAACACAACACAACACAACAAACCAAACCAAACCAAACCAAAAACCACATCAGATAGTATCTCTTCTGTTGAGACTTATCTGTTGGTGCCACTGAAGAATGAATAGGCTGTTGAAATAATAAAGCATTCATTGATGAATAGGTTGCACGCTGTAAAGACCTATGGACTTTCTGTACGCACATTTCCTAGTCACAGAATAGAGAGTTCATCTGTCCAATGGATATCCGATTAGCCCTTTTGCCTTCTTTCTTTTTGCTCATTCATCTCAAGGTAGCCCATGACAAGTACAAGTACAAGATGACTTTATCATGGACTGTAGCTAACCCTTCTTCCCCTTCAGAATGTCCGACCACCCAACCAGTGAATTAAGCACTATGAGCGGGACACCTCATGAGCCAAAGTGGTTGCTGCCACGCCCACCAGTGTCTCTCCAAGAGAAGACAAAGAAGAGTGGCTGGGACAAAGTACACACTGCTATTCACTACTCCATCACTGAGCACTCTCCTTCCTCCTCTTCTTCTGTGTCTGTGTCTGCACTTGCCTCAGGCCCAGGCTTAGGCTTAGGCTCAGGCTCAGGCTCAGGATCTGCCAGTAGTATTCCACTGCTAAATCCCTCTCGTCCTCCCTACAATGTCCTCCCTAAAGGACAGCGTAATCCACTCTTCAACCCATTCTCAAGAGAACAGTCTTCTACAGACACCACACCTTCATCCTCAGAACGCCAATACAACCTCGTCAATACGACGTTTGCTGCTGTTCAGGCTGCTGGCATGTCAAATTTCGGTCGCAACTTCCGTACAAGTCGATTTATGCACAACAATGGCATCTATGCCACCACCACAGCAGTACAACAAGACATTTACCGTCTAGAAAGATCTCTAGCTAAGCTCCTGTTACAATTGAATACACGTGGACAGCATGCGAGTTTTACAGATCCACCCACTGATTTTATAGACTCTACTCTCAGTGGCAATAGTGAAAGTACTATGCATAAACTCCATTTACTCCATAGATATCCCAAATCAGACACATCTACCCCTCCCTCCATGTCACTGGGTGATACCTCCACTACTAGCAAAGGAAGAACAGAAGGAAGTAGAATCTCTGCCATTATGAATCTGCTACTTGAGATACTCCAGAAACAGAAGCAGGCCACTCGTCTTCCAATGATAGGAGAAGTGCTTGCTATCCTTGCTATTCCCTTTGATATGCTATCTCCCAGCAGTTATCACAGTAAGTTATCATAGTAGGCTGCTCTGAGAGACAATGAATGAACTTCTTGTTATGTCCATCTACAGTGCAGGACTGTTTACAATCCATGGAGATCTTTGATTACATTACCGAAAGATTTATCTCCATGACACCTAATGTAAGTAAAGTGGCACGATTGCTTTCTATTGCTATGGAAACAGTCCTACCCACTAATACTCATCTCCTAATTAGGAGAATTTTGAGAGGGTTCTCTTCTGCTGTAAATTATTGGCCACTGAGGAGCTGCCGCTCAAGGTAAAATCAGACACAAGGCAACACATATACACACAAAACAAACATTGAGTCTAACATGGTACAGAATCGCGTGGTTTCCAAATTGAAAGAACTTTTGGCTCCATTGGCAGGGGACTCACAGCTCCTTCCTTCTACACCCGCTGTATTTCATGCTCTTGTCTATACTCTGACCAATGCATTGGCTGCTGCTTCTTCCCCAGAACAAGGCAATGGGCTGTCCAATGAAAAGGAGTCTTTTCGCACAAGTCTCTATGAACTTCTCGATAGTTTGGCCAATGGCACTTTAATTCCGATAGCGGGAGAGTGCTGGGATGCTTATTATGCAGCTACAACCACCTCCATACCACCTGTTTCTATAGCAAGACTCTGTGTTGTAGAGGGGCTTTGTAAATCGCTTATGGTCGGAATGAGTCATCGAGATGGCTACTATAGCCACCCCATAATGGCTCATCCTAGCAAGATCTGTGAATGGAATCGAGATGTGTTGATAGTGACAAAGTTACTCGAGGTAGGACATAAGACATAGAGTACAAACACTTATCTTTTTTTTTGTTGTTGTATGTGTTTTTAGCGCTACTGGTCTGAGCCACAAGTTGAGACTCAGTCAGGATACCGAAAGGTACTCTTGATGTTCTCTAAAGCAGGTAAAGAAAGAAGAATTCATCTCATTAAGAAAAAGAAAAAAGAAAAAGGGTCAATAATGATTGAATGTGTCGGATGATATGTTGTTATGATGATATAGTGACAGAAAGATGTCTGAATTGCCCACCAAGTGATCTTCATTCTGCACACTCTACTCTGTATCTCTTAGTACAGTGGGTTCATAACAAACTCAGAGGGACTCATCTCCAGCCTTATCTTATTAACAAGGAACAGGATCCACACCACAGAGACCTGGCAGTGCATTGGGTGTCCATGGTGTTGGCTATGGTGTCTGTGCTGAGTATATCACCCCCTCCTGTACAATCCTATCCACGATCCCCTCAACACAGTCCTCAAATGTCACTGCACAGCTCATTAGCAGAACCAGAGAGTCTGTTTATCGCCGAAGAATCTTATCAAGAGACGCCTACAGAACAGAATTATGATGCAGAGGCCTTTAAAAGGATACTAGAAGGCATCAAGGTCTATGTTGTGGATTTCTGGAATGGAGGCTACAGTGAATGGATGCTTGCTGGCGTACAGGCCATGCTAAGAGATACTGTGGATGAGCACACAGTAAAGATCTATACTCATCTTGTTTTTCATCTTGATACTGCCATGGGACAAACCATTGTCATCAAAACACTGCCTACACTCTTCTCTGTATTGGCCTGTACCTTTCCACCTGCCATTCCTTCTCTGTGTGATTTACTCGTGGGACTCTCCAAGCACTATCGATCTGCATTCTATAAGCCCATTGTCTCCTGTGTTGCTTCTAATGATCAGACAAAAGTAACTCATCTTCTCTCTGTTATCACCGCACTACGAAAGTACCTTTCTTGTGTACAGTATTGGATGCAAGACACCGAAATGATCAATGTTCTTCTGCTGAGTGATGTGGGTCAAAAAAACACAAAGCCCAGGCACCAAGAATCCTCTGAGCAACATTTATTGCCTACTGGCAGTGCAGAACACTCACAAAACACTAAATGGGGAACAACTACACTTGGACAGTGCATTATTGCTATGGAATTCACACAGGCCATCAAGGAGTTGAGAGACAAACAAAAGGATCCAACACGAAACATGGAAGAAGATGAAGTTGCAAAGAAGTTCCTTATTGATTTAGAGAAGCGTATTTCTGTGTTTATGACAGCCAAAGAAAGACTAGTATTGGTGCCTCTTCCTCTTCGTGTTATTCTCTGCAATATGTTCCTGGACATTCGCTTTTTCTGTAATACAACACATCGTCCAGGGTGGTTGAAGAGAGTCATTGATTGGTCTACTCAACCTGTGGCTACAGCAGAACTGTTCATGGACTCTGAACAGCTTTTGTTGCCTACAGAAAACAGGGAAGGAGACACGGAGACACGAAACAAGTCAACACGGACGTCTGCCCTTCTTCGCAATAGTTTTCTTGATGATGTCGCAATGATGTTTGAAATGATACGACTTGTTTATACCATGACCATGGATCAAGTATCAAAAGAATCCAATACCCTGGTTTCAAATGATACACGTCTCTCTAGTATTCTTTCTCGTATAGAGTCTGTATTGCAAGACACAGAGATTTCAAAGGACACTGCTGCATCGCATTTCATAGAAGAAGATTTCAAGGCCAATAAACGTCAAGCAAACATCCTAGCCATGTATCCTCAAAGCCATTCTACTGTCCTTTCTCTCAGTATAAATCCTCCACTAATCACAGGCAAAGAGACACCAACAGAGGGTCCTGCTACTGTATTGGCTAGGAGGCGTCTGGAGCGACTGCCTACCCTTCACCAAGACCCATGGGGGGCTGTTTTTACACTCTTAGTGGCTGTGTTTACAGCTTTATCTACACAGGAATTCTCACGTCTTGTCCAGCCCTTATGGGAGCAGTTCACAGAAGACTTGGATCCACATGCTTTTGTCTCTGTTGCCTTTTTACTTATGCAGTGTGGTGAAAAGGTGCCAAAGGTGGTAATAGAAATCATTACGCGCGATTTCAAGAGGTAAGCAATAATAGTTTTACTCTCCAAAAAGAATCTGTGTGTGTTAATAGCATTGTATTGTATCCAGCATACATACTGCTTATAGACTGTCTGCTCTTCAGAAACATGCTGCTCTTAATGCCTATAAGCTTAACATTCTGTCTCTAGACTATATTTCTATTACTTCCCGCAAACGTCCCTTCCGTGGAGATGGTGGTGCTTTTTCTACCCCGTTTGTGCCAACTGACTTGGGCAATAACCAATACACTATGGACGAACCTCACTGGATGTCAAAACTCAAGAATTCCAGTAACTTCCCTATAGAATTAAAGCGTCAGATTCAGGAACTTGGGTGGGATGATGACGGCCAAAGTGAAGAGAACGAAACACTGAAAAAGATTCTTGCTCCTCTTGTGATCCTTCCTTCGCTTTACATGGAAGCAGAACAAGACAATAGAATGAATGATACGAGTGATGCCATGGCTACTATCAACAGAGGACTCTTCAAGAATGATACAAAACAAGTCAACATTGGTCAGATTATCACACGTCGAAAGCGTGCCTCTACTGTAAAAGCCCTGACGCTGTCTTTCTTAAATATGGTGGATCTTCTTCAAGACACAGACAGTGGCATTTCTAGTGCATTAAGAGAACTGTTGGAGAGTTGCACGCGTGATGATCCGTCTCTGTTTCTACGTGCCTTCTTAAGTGACCTTGGAAAATACAAACTGGATCAGCAAAGTCTTCTCTTGACAAGGCTTCGTTATCTTGTAGGAATGCGAGCCAAACTCCCTCCTGGATTTGTTTATATTCTCTTCAATTATCTTGCTGGCATGCTGAAATGGCTGGCGCGTGAAAATCCAAAAGACGGACTCAGGTGGATGACGATCATTCACCCCATCTTGGCAGAACTCACACTGTCCACGAATGAACTTTCTTCTCGAGACCTACGAAAGAACAAGATTGAATACTTGTTAGCAAGCACAGGGCGGTTTTGGTTTATTCATGAACAGCCAGAGTCTATGTTTCCTCGTAGACTGATGCATTCTCACAGTGCATTTACTACTCTTGATATTCCTTGGGATGTATTTTCTGTGGCCATGTTGCGTATCAGTCATATTCAGTTCCTTACCAACTTCTTAATAAGATATCCTAGAGAAGTTTATGCTGTCAAGAAAACATTACATGACTATGAGCCTATTCCTATCCCAGGTGTTGGTATAGGTACCCACAGTGAAGCTCATGAGATGTATTTTCCCGACATTGAGTTGTGCAGACACTCCGAGACAAGGGATGGAATGGAAGAGACTAAAAAGAAGAGTACAGACAAAAGAACCTGTCCCAAGAGACGTACAAGCCATCAACATATGGACATCACTATTCTTTCTACATTGAGATCAAGACTATGGCTTCGTTTTATTGATGTGCTATTGAATGGCCTGAATAAGAATTACAACGATCGTCAAGAGTTTGAAAGTATACTCAAGGGCGTCAACAGTATTATCCTTGAACATAAGAATGACTTTGGTATTATGGGGCAGGCTCTTGTTCTCTATACGCGTGTGGTGACTCGGTTCAAGCGTCTATTTGTTTCTAGCCGAGGATACACTGCATTTATTCCTGCCCTGTTTAAAGTATTCTGTGATGTTGAACACCTTGCCCCCATTCGTTCTGCTATTGTTTTTGCTTGGTGTAGATTCTATGCAGTGCATGAAGAGGCCTTTGTATTCCAGATGCTTGGAGCCCTTGTTCCTTTGATACTAAGTGCCTATAACAAATCCAATGTCTTGGGATCTTGGATGACAGACAGCTTGTTTACACTTATGGAAGCAATGCACAATCCTCCTCGTTTAGGAGTTACTTCTGACATTCTGGGTCTGCAGCTGCAAGTAGAGTTGGATGATCAAGAACGCTTTGTGCAAGAGCTGATTGACACTGCCAGCACACCACTGACCATGCCTCTTTCAACTACACTTCTTAAGCCATTGGCAAAGAGCACCTCTACTCCTGCTCTTCCTATGGCTGGTCATGATTACTCTGAACGAAAATTCAAACTAGACAGTTTTATTCGACTGTTTCTTACTGTGATTGCCTATGATCCTGGATCCTTAAGAGCAGAACAGTTTATCATTATGCTTCAATATCTACTACCAAGATTCTGGAATAGTAGCCATTACAAGGAATTGATAGCGGACGGCATAGCTGCTTTGATTGATGTGTTTGGAAAGTTCAGCAAGAATACCAAGCCTATTCATGGCATTCATCATATCAATACTGCCCATTCAGGTGCCTCTGCTAAAAATACAATGGCAGAAGAACGCGACAAAGCCCAAGGAACATCCCGTTCTGAATCAGCACAGCATGCGTATGGAAAGCAGTGGCAGCAGAATGATCGACTGACAATTAAAAAGGATTTTGTTCTTCTTGTGCATGCGTACTTGAAGAACAAGGGTCATTTATCAGACATTAGCCACGAGAAGATGGCAGGGATCATTAAAACATTGATGCGAGATTATAGTTCTCTTAGAGAAATGACATGTTCAACAGACTGGCTTCGTGATTATTTAGTCGATGCTTTGGGAACCATGGACGATACACGAAACTACACAAAGTCTTTTAAAAAGGTACTTCATCAGATCTACCTGCAGTACCGTACACAGTGGAAGAACACAGACGCTGCTGATTTATACGAGGGACTGGCTATTATCTTGGAGCGTGGACAGGGTCAGGCTGTGAACATGTTGGACATTGCAAGTCTTATCAAAGAACGATTTGTGCCTTTTGGACTGACAGTAGCGATGCGATCTGACTGGGATAAAGATGAAAGTGGACATACTCGCTTCTGTAATGCCCTTGTTCGGCTTATGATTGCTATTCTTGAGAACTCCACCCAAGATGTACTACAGGAATTGGAACAACTTCCTGCCTCCACAGTGCTGATGAGTAAAGTCATTATTCCGATCTGTCTCCAGTATGATCTCAGATGGGATGGTAATATTGCATCCAAGGTGAGAAGGTATCGACCCAATCCAGCAGCCAACTGGATGCGACTGTTGGTATATACTACAAAGGCATGCAGCCAAGCCTCCTTACTAAAGTCAAAGTCCTCTGGGTTCTCATTGACTGCATTGACTTCGGGTATAGGACAGACCTATGGCGAGGGAGTGAATCCTGTGGACACAGTAGAAATGAGGGAGGCACTGCAATCCACCTCTTCTCCTGCTCTTTTATTTGCGCTTAGTTTTACAGCCCTCAAGGTGATTCTTGTTCGTGGTGCGAAATCGCTCGATGCTACCAAAGGAGCATGGGTACAGGTTGCCTTTTTCTTAAAGAGAGCCCTTGCATTTGGAGAGGTCCTCAAGACACTAGGCACAAAGACAGCATCAGGCCATGCTACCCCCAATCCACAACAATCGCCTGGGATATCGGCTAATTACTGGGCTGGCATGCCAGGATCGCCTGGTGTAAGAGTGTCTCTTCCTTCGGGTCTTCACTCTGTTTGTGTTGTGTATGACTTTGCTCTATGGCGTTTCTTTGAGTTTATTGTCTGTTACAAGAACCCATTGATTCTGTTGATGAGAGAGTTTATTCATGAGAGGCTTCGTGATATAAGCAGTTGGAATGCCCGTAGTCCTCTCCATAGCCCAGCAACACCAAAGACCGGTGGGTTTGATATGCCTGTCGATGTGTCTGGACGTCGATCTCAGTGGAGGAGTTGGAGTGGAGGGTTATCAGGCAAAGAGAGCAGCCACAGTGGTATGGCCAAGTCCCATGCATTGACACAGGCCCAGGAGAACTTTACTACGACGGATGTCTCTACATGTGGATTGGGTCTACACATCCCCACCATTGCCAAGCCTTCTTCTTCTCTTCCTTCCCCCACCTTTTCTATGCATACCTTTTCCCATAGATTAGAAGTGGATCAGGAGGTGTCTGCTCCCCATCCGCCCTTTTCGCCACGCTCATCGACAGGAAGAAGTATGGCCAACAGTCCAGGAAAGCCTTCTCTGCTGGGAGTTTCTTCTGAGAAGCATACACTTGCCTTGAGTCATCTCCATACACTTCATGCTGAAAGTGTGACATCTCTTGTGAATGTGCAATTATTAATGGGATACAAACCTGCCTTGCCATGGATGGCAGATCGACCTGAAGCACATCTGCGACCATGGAGCTATCGTGAGTCTGTGAGTAAGACGGTGACAGAGTGGCAATGGCTCCTTAAACTCCGTGCAGAATTAGCTGACAATATGTTGAAGCAAGTTCCTCCTTCCTTGCCTACAGTCGCCTCTCCCAGTTAGTTAGTTTATTCACAAGTTAGTTAATGGTTAAGTTGTATTTGTAGTAGTTTTTGCTTCTTTTTTTTTCTTTTATGTAAATATAGAATTTTTATTATAATATATTTGATCTTCTTCTCCTTCTCCTTCTTCTTGTTCTAATGTTATTCCTACACTACCAACAAGACTAAGGTGCTTTCTGTGGATTCCAACTCATAGGAGAAAAGAAGGAAAGAAAGAAAGAAAGAAAGAAAAAGAGAGAGAGAGAGGCTCACCAGGCACGCATGCCACTGGACATGTTGTATCGCTAGTCTATAAGTGAGTGTGTCCATGGATCTATGCTTACCGGTCTTCCTCTGCCTTTGAAGGATACATCAGGTGGATCTCCATCAAATCTTCTTGTCTGCTCCCACTCTGGTTTGTGTGAGTCACGATCCTCATAAGAGTGGTTAGGTCGGTAGGATGAGCGTGTGTGCTGACTGGGAGATACACTGCGACTTGTGTCTCTTCTTGTACGGGTTGTTCTTGTACGGTCGGGACTGATGGGAGAAGAAGAACGACCACGGGAAGAGCGTCGAGGAATGTTTATAGAATCCATACTCCTACTTCTGTGCTTCTCTTCATCGTCTTTCTCTTCTTTTTCTTTTTTGCTCTTCTTGCTCTTCTTGCTCTTCTTGCTCTTCTTGCTCTTCTTTCTTCTTTCCTTGATCTCTTCGGAATCAATGCTGGAGTGCGTAGAATCAACAGAACTAGCACGGGATCTCTGTCTCTTTGGCTCTACTGGCTCTTCTTCATTTGACTTCTCCTTGACTGTAGATTTATGAATGCTATGTGCATAGAAATTACCTTACTTTTAACACCAGGAGGGAGTTTCAGAATCAATTCACCACAGTTGGCAATCATCACTGTATGCAAGGGTTGGCCACGTCCGTCTGTAGGCTCATTCTCGCACTGTTCAATGATGGGGTATCCAGACACAACACGCCCAAACACAACATGTTTTCCATCCAAATGAGGTGCAGGACGAGTGGTAATAAAGAACTGAGAAGACTGGGTGTTGGGTCCACGATTCGCCATACTGAGTAAGCCGTGTGTGGTGTGTTTGCGTGCCATGGATTCATCTGTAAATGTAGCACCAAAGATACTCTCTCCTCCTGTTCCATTGCGACGCGTAAAATCACCTCCCTGGATCATAAACCCTTTGATAATACTTTTATGCCATGGGCTTTATATTCTTTCTTTCTTTCTTTCTTTCTCTCCCTCCCTCCCTCTCTCTCTGTGTGTGTATGTGTCTTCTAAGCAGTTATTGTTGGCTTACCGGTGGAAAATGGACCCGTGGTAGTGTAAAGGCATATTGCTTATTTTGCCCAGACCATGTTCACCTACACCAAGTGCCATGAGGAGACTTTTCTTTTGTATAGACTTGTTTACCTGTGCATAGAGCACGAAAGTTCTCGGCTGTGTTGGGTGTCTCATTAGCAAACAGTTCGAATACGACTCTACCAACTAAAACAGAATAAAGCACAAAATACAGCATAGTGCAGTATTATTGGGTGATGAGCTGAGTACAATGAACAAACAAGTGGCTATTCTCCTGCCACTTACTGGTCTGGCTGTTAATGGCAATATCAAAGTATACGCGTGGGTTGACCATAACTAGAAAATCAATAACAAACTACCAATGTACTAAAGATGTACTAAAGGCCTGCTCAAAGTGTATTCAAGGTGTATTCAAGGTGGTTGTCTTGTGAATCACCCCACTACTGTTCTCATTCCTTTATTTTCTAGACTTGTCGATACCTGTGGCTTTGATAGATTCTCTGTGTTCTTATTGGACAGTGTTATTACACATTCAACTCTCTCTCCACCCCACACTCCACCTTTTTTTATTCTTTTTTTAATGTATCTCTTTATTCTTTTTTTTTTCTTTTTCATTTCTTCTGTTTGTCTATGACTGATAGATATAAATTTAGATATTGATATAGATTTAGATATAGATTTAGATATAGATATAAATTTAGATATAGATAGATAGAAAAGAATAGGAGAGGGTGCAGTGGTTGAGACACTGTTTATGACAGTCACTTGTCCTATATCAAAAGAGTGACTGTACTTACAGCCCCCCCCTTCCAAAGAAAGGAAAAGAAAGAGAAAGAGAAATGACACTCCAAAGAAAGAAAGAAATCACCACCCACCACCTACACACCCATGGCGGAGATTGAAGACTAGGACAGAATAGGAAAGCTACCCAAGTGGGTTTATCCTTTCCTATTTCTTTTTTTTTCTTCTTCCCCCCCACCTCCCCTTTTACTATTTACACACCATGGACAAACTACGAGAGGTAGGCTCATCCAATGGAATGGAGCAAGACAGCTGACAAGAATAGAAAATCAAAACTCTCCGTGAACAAGCAGAAGCCGCTCAGGAGAGAATTGATATTTATGAGGGAGAGAGCAAGCGACTTGAACAAGAGACATTGCAAAAGGAACATGAGATTGTCTCGTTGAGAAACAAGCATAAGAATTTAGACCAGGAATTGAAAGACACCGTTGAAAAGATGAGAGTACTTGAAGGACTGAAGCAAGATGACAAGTCAACATTAGAAGAAAAGAACATAACTCAAAGCAAGATATCTCTGTTGGAGCAGGAGCTGGAGAATTCTGACCAATCCCTAAGAGAGACCACCAAGAAGTGAGTGTGTAGGAGACAAGTTGGTTCTTAGTGTTCTTCTATTAGCTTCCGTGAGGCAGATGTCAAGGCAGAATACTTTGAGCGTAAACTACAGCAGATTGAGTCCCAAATAGTTGCTCAGGACAGAAAGAACGAAGAACTCGGGGCTAAACAAGAGGAGCTACTGGCTACTTTGGATGAATTGAATGCTCAAATGGAAGACATATAAATAAAATACAAATTTATTGCTAGTCTTTATTAAATTTCAGCCAATTCACGGAGACGACGGACGGTAGAGCGAACAGTAGCAGCAGCCGTGGTACTATTGCCATGAGTGAGTTACAAAGGAGAACACATAGAATGAACAGCAACTACTTACGAGACAGTGTAGGCACCACCAGCCATGACCTTCTTGCAGCCCTTGCACTTCCAGATACCTACAGCAGTACGCTTTACTGCATCCTTACCACAGAAGGTGCAGGTGTACTTGGCGTGCTGGGTGATTTCCATCTTCTTCACCTGCTTTCTGAGAGAGGCACCATAACGAGTACCGTACTTTCCGGTGATTCCGACCTTCTTAGTGCGCTTGGCCTAATAGTATGGATGAGTGACTGGAGAGATTGATACAGTAGATGGAGAGATGGAGTGGATGGAGTGGATGGATTGATGGATTGATAGATTGATGGAGTGGATGGATTGATGGATAGGTGGATGCATGTATAAAATCAATGCATAGCCATAGCCATAGCCATGGACATGGAGTGGGTGGGTGGATGGATGTGTCTATCTTTACCATTTTACAGTCGAGTCCAAAGAGGAAGATCCACTTCAACACACCGTCCCGTTTTCTATGAACAAAGTGTGTGACGTAGAATATTCACAGTCCGATAAGGTGTCCGATGAATGCTTGCTTCTCTTCTTTGCTTAGTATGCAGAGAAGCTCATCCCCAGGCTTGTCTGTACAGAACACTGTGTT
Source organism: Spinellus fusiger (assembly GCA_025094145.1). NCBI lineage: Eukaryota > Fungi > Mucoromycota > Mucoromycetes > Mucorales > Phycomycetaceae > Spinellus > Spinellus fusiger. Next base: position 83,157 of record JALLLS010000020.1, on the reverse strand, counting down.
CAGAAGCCCATTTCCTCAACGTATCTTGGGTGAATCGCTTTCTTCTCTCGTCGGTGCTTCATTGACCGTAGTAGGCAACGCTGTGTATGTATTTGGTGGTTTTGACCAGTACAGCGATGAAGTCTTCAACACTCTCTACCAACTCCAGGAACACCAGGGACACTACCGCTGGACACACATCTTGTATACCAAAGGAAACCGCCCTTCCAAACTCAACGACCATTCGGTGACACTGTGGGATACTAACAAACTCGTTGTGTTTGGTGGTAATTCTGAGGAAGACGGCACCTACTCCAATAGCATTGCAGTGCTGGATCTTACTACCAAGACCTGGTGTCATCCTGTAACTACCGGACTGCAGCCTCAAGGAAGAGTGCGTCACTCTGCCACCATTTACAATGACAAATTGTATGTGGCAGGAGGCATCACCCCACAAGGCCTTTCTGATACCCTGATTGTCCTCGACTTGTTGACATGGGAGTGGCAGGCACCCATCACCTTTGTGAAGCGGTCACAGCATATGACGTTTATGTACAATCGACGTCTCTACTTGTATGGTGGCTTTCGTGAGGACATGAGCAAATCCAACCACATCTCCTTTATTGACGTGGAGAATCCAGAAAGAGTCACTCATCTCGACATGGACTCTCCCTCGGCTCCTTCTCTGACAGGACAAAGGTTCGCTCAACTGTGTGGGGATCAATTGGTGGTGGTCATTACCCCTCCTTCTACCCCCTTAGATGCTATTGCTGGTGTATGGACATTGGATTTACGCTATATGGAATGGCAGCATAGGGAATCAAGCGCACGGTACAAGACCTATAGCTGGCACTGTTTTGCTATGCAAGAACACGACACACGCTTCTATCTGTTTGGTACTGATATGGAGGAGCCTGACGAGTATTTCTCAAAGATGCTTCCTATTGATCTGAATGAACTGGGCATTATTGCTGTACCTCCTCCTCGTCTGGGGGCTGATCTGTATTCTCTCTTCAAATCCAACCAAGGCACCGACTTTACCATACGCTCGAGTGCTGACCAGCAGGCACTTGGAGTCCATCGGCTGGTTCTGATGACACGCTGGCCCCATTTCTCATATCTCATCCAGTCAGGCATGTCGGAATCCATCAGTCATACACTGGTTCTGCCCGATACAATGGATGTCCTAGAGGCCTTTGTAGGGTATTTGTACAGTGATAGCATTGATAGCGTGTCTCTTTTACTAGTCGCGGATCTGCTGGTGATGGCTCACGTGTATCTATTGCCACGGTTAGCTGCCCTGTGTGTGCGTAGACTGCAGTCCATGACCATTGACAGTGTGAGCAAAGTGTACCACTGTGCAGGACAGGCAGAGCAGATAGGCCTTCAACAGACGTGTCTTGCATTCATGTTCCAGCATTTTGGTGCCGTGTCCCATACACCTGCCTTCCGATGTCTGCCTAGGGAGGTGCTTTTCCAGATATGGGATTGTATGCCTGACAATGCTACTATTGTTGGAAGTAGTCATCTTTTGGAAGACAAACAGCAGCTGTCGGACAGTGAGATGAGTTTGGTGTCCAATGTAGAGTGACTTGAAGAAATGATTTGTACATTTTCAATTTTAGAGTAATTCTTTTATATATCCCCATTTTGTGCTTTGATATTGACTTCAAACTTTCTTTTTAGCATTCAGCACTTTTGTGATCATTATTTATAGAAGGTCTGGAGTCTATAGCTAAAGAATATACATGAATTCATCATCATATCAAAGCATGGCATGGGGATATAGTTATAAAGAGAGAGAAGAAAAGGAAGGTGGATCGTTTATATTAGCAAATAGTTTCTTCGAGTCACTCTACCCTCTCCAAGACTACTTGGAATATTTATATACAAGGCAACTGTTTGGTCTTTAATAATTTAACGCTTCTATTGGATAAAAGATCCTTCTCAGTTTAAAACAAGCAAATAAGGGGGTTTCCTATAGCCTACACACCCAAAGATTTTTGGGATATAAAAGAAAATAGTCGAAATACAATTGTTTAAGAAATGACACATCAATTTGAAAAGGTGTGGAAATAGATTGAGACGTATTCATGTTAGTTTTTAAATAAAAACTATGTAAATTTACCTGTAAATATCTGAATCCCGGAGGAAATCACCTTTGATGTGGCGATATATAATATGAATATCTATTCTTCTCGACAGAAAGGAACTGGTCGGTGGAGACCCTTTAATCCCTCTTCTGTGATTTTATAGATACTCTTTGATGCATTCATATCTCTGTTCCAAACAATTCCGCAACTTTGGCAAGCGTGGATACTGTTGAAATTCACTAATACCTCGGTGAGGCTATGTGTGCTACAAGTGTGGCAGATCTTGAGAACAAAAATAAGAGTAACTGTTAGAAGAGCTTTTTATATTGAGTGAGAAGTCAATCATGTTTACCCTCGATGTTCGAAATTTATCAACATCAACCATAAGAAGATCTCCACCCTTTTGTCTCTTTTTTCAATGATTGATATAAATTTCTTGGCAAACCAATACAATGACCTTTAAACGTGGCAGCATCTTTTACCTTTATTTCTGTGCCATAAACAACGACTGGCAGCTTGGTAGGATCATACTCCAATCCTTTTAGGTGCCAATACCCCTTTTCAATAATAAAATAATAGTAAAAACAATTAGTTCGAGATGTATTAATGTACTCTCTATGCATGTCGTATTACCTTTGCACTGGCACCTTCTTCTTGCCTTTGCTTTTGTAATGGATTCACTGGGTTTATTAAACTAAAAGAATATACAATAGAAACTGACTAACATGTAAGACATAATAAACATATACTCACTATATCACAACTGTTGGTTTATATGCCAGACAAAGGCAAACAAGTTAAACAGGGTAGAAGTTATGAAGAACAACAGACAGTGTAATTAGCAAGTATTAATATCCGAACAGAAGAGAACAATACGAATTTCCACAAGTCATTTGCTTAATCAGAACTACCAAAGTAATGCAGACTACAACAATATTCTAGAAAGAAAAGAATTCCTTAAAGAACAGTTGCCTAGTTACCCAATGTATTCAAATCGTGTGTTATGTCCCTGTTCATGTACCCTCTTTGATTTCCCTAGACTAGCCTTTGTACTAATACTCTATTTTGTAGTCCCTGCTAGAGACCAAACAACTGCAGATTCATCTCTCTAGTGGTCCTGTTGATAACCTTAGTACTCTTTATTGCAGAATAAAATATATATTTTACAAAGTTACATAGTATGGATTTTGAGGCTACTTATATATATATATATCTTTAAGCTATAAAGATCAAAGCTACAATAATAACATCTCAGCAAATTCAGAGATGGATTCCTTCCTCTTGTCCTATGTATATTTCAAGGGAAGAGAGAAACCCTTTTTACAATAAAATCACTTTCTGGAATTTTATAGCCTTGAAATACAAAACCAAGATTATACACACTATAGGACAGGACAGCTACCCTCCCCAGTCTGCTTGGATGTTCCGTGAAATCGATAGCTATTGCTTGAGAACAGCGTATCCATTCATTGACTGAATGTTCATAATCACCTCAACTAACTCATTGTAACTGTTCTCAACAATAGTACTTAATGAGAACAAGGTATTGGTTCTAATACTGCCCTTTAGGTCCAAGGCAAATAGAGTGTGAATTGTTTGACTTGTGAATTTTATGAATAGAGGCTAGTGTATACATTACCAGAATAGAGCAAGAAAGATTATTATTTGTTTTGATATTCCCCTGTTGTTATTTCCCACACTGCACATACAACTTGACACCCAAGTACTTGTCAAGATGAGCATAACTGAGCAAGGTATTGTGCCATTATTAACAAAGAGAAACAATAGAAGGAGGTGATAGACACCACCAAGGACTATTCTAGTGATAAAAAGGTAAGCAGTGTCTTCATCTGGGCTTGAGTTCAATGTAATCCACAAGACATAGTACTGACTCTTCTTTTAATAGATGATAGATGACTCATTATTCCCAAGACAAGTATTAAGTACAAGGTAAGCATATTATCTCTCTTGATTGAATTATTACTGATACACTCTTCTGTTATTAGATAAGTAAAGACTCTTTCTCCAGTCAGTCTCAGGTGGTCTTCTACAAGGTCAATAATGTCTAGGGTATAATCCTGAGCATATTTATCTATCTCCCAAGGATAAAGTACAAGGATTTTAGGGTATAGATTCTATTGCTGTGAGGGAATGCACTTGGGCAGTAGCTATAGTCATACTATAGTATTAGCTATATTATAATAAACAATTTTATTCATAAACACTATATTCTATTGATAATACAATTTGATAATGAGGTATACTACAAAAAGAAATAATAATTTAGATACAGCTTTTGCCAAAATAATGTCGCACTAAAAAAATTTAAGTTATCGCACAATTTGAAAAAAAAATGACGCACTAAAAAAATAAAGAGTGTCGCACATTTGAAATTTAAAGTGTCGTACTTTTGAAATTTAAAGTGTCGCATAATATGAAAGAATAAACTGCTTGTCTTTACTTAAGAATTTCTTATTTTTGCAATGGACTTTTCATTTTATTTTGAAGACAGTCAAGGAAATATAGTAAATGAGAATGGAGAAGATCCGATGGAGATTGTCGAGGACGAAGACCCTTTCAAACTGGAGGAGTTGACTTCATATACCGAGTATATAGCTCTCAGGAACACACTGCGTGATTCCGAAATGGAACAAGAGCCACTCAAAGAAAAACAGAAAAGAGGAGAAAAAAAATTTGCGATGAAGAGGCAAGCAAAAAAGTTAAAGGAGCTCGAGTTAACAACGATATTAAAGCTCGTGCTGTACATTTGGTTGATATTCACCCAAAAACAGTGCCAGAGCAGTTGCCTTAAGTCTTAAGCTGGAGCCGAGAACCGTCCAAAGGTGGTATAAAACTTGGAAAGAAGATCCAGATTCACTTTTTAAGACTATCGGTCGGCCGAGAATCATCGAACCGGAGGGAGAGTTAGCAGAGGCAACAGGAAATGTTGTAGCAGATTTGTATTTCAAACAGCCTACCTCCACAATTGATCAGCTAATGGACCGATTAAACAGCAGTTTCAGTGAGCTAACTATTTCCAAAAGAACACTGTATCGGTACATGGCTGATCTTTGGATTTTCTCTTTAAAAAAAGTGCAGCTGGAGCCCGAGGAGAGAAATGCCCCTGAAAAAATACAAGCGAGGAAAGAGTGGGTGGAGGAAGCTATAGCAATGGGTGTGGATTACATGAACAACTGTGTATTCATTGATGAGGCTGGTTTCAACGCTAACTTAAGGAGAACCCAAGGTTGGGCACCTGTTGGAGAGACCCCTAAAGTAAAAGTGCTCACGGCTAGAGCCAACTCAATTTCGATTTTGGGTGCCACCTATCCGAAAGGTCTTATCAAAATCTGCCTGAGAAAGCCAATACCACCAGAAAGTTCCAAGAAAAGAAAGCTAGCGGGAGGTGCGAAAAAGCTAACAAAGGGAACAAATACCAATCATTATGTAAACTTCGTCAATGATATCTTGAAAGAGATGGACAAATTTCCTGAGATAAAGGGATACTTTTTAATTATGGACTAGTAGCCACTTGGCCCATTGCGGGCCATGACTGCTAGCCCTTTGGGTGTGTAGATCAAGCCAATGCTTATCAGAATTGTGTGTTTTACAGTGTTGATATCTGTTTTTGGGATTCAGACTTTGAAGCTGCATTATAGGAGACCCTATTTTCAGCTTTAGGTAGTGAGAAAAAAAGTCCGCCTGAGTTTATGCTGTTAAGATATTCTACTGGAAAATTCATGGCATATGTCGGATAATCACATTTTCGTAAACAGAACTATCGATCATCCCAGTCAACAGAAACACAAATTGCCTAAACGGGACCCCATGGTAGAAGATGAGTTAGTAGCAAGGCGTATATCTCAGGGATGATACTGTAGTAACAGGGGCCTTTCCATAGCTTTTATTAGTAGACACTATCAATTAGAAAAGTATAAAAGAAGAGAGAAAGACCCATCAATAAAGACCAGACTTTGTTTACTCTTTGAACTGTCCGGATTTCCTTTGGCTAAACCCAAAGACGACACATATGATTCATCTGTGAGTGCTTTATCACTACTGTGAAAACTAAAAATTTCTCCAAAAAGAAAATCTATCCATAATGTAGTCATTGATCTGTATAACATCAGTTTTTTTTGGTGTGAGTATAGCTTTTGTAGCTATCTGGTCTCTTATGTATAATGACAGTGTGTCATTTATAGGATATAATATGTTACCATGGATTGTATCTGCTAAATTATTCATGTCATGATGTGTCAACAACATATCATCAGTAAATCTGATCAGTTCCGAGTTTCCTACTGTCTGAACACTTCCGTTGCCAGCATTAAGGAGGTATCTTAAAAACTGCTGTAAGGTGTTTGCAAGTATGTTGTTTTCTGATGATATGGCTTGTTCAACACGCATATTCACAACTAACTTGAATATATTTATGAAGTTCCAAGTGGAGGATCGGTTTATACGCCGATCAACACTATCCATCTTGCTTCCTTTGTGCACTACTGGGAGAACTTGGCGGAAATTTCCACCAAATACAATAACCTTGCCACCAAAAGGTACGGATTCTAATACAGGCTGTTGCACTTTCATGATATCTCTAAAAGAAATATCAACTGCATCAAATACGCTACGACTTATCATAGATGCTTCATCCCAAACTATTGACTTTGTCATACGTATCAGCTTAGCAAGATCGCTCCTTGGCGGGATATTACAAACAGAAGTTGCTTAGCAGTTCAGTGGAATTTTGAACATGGAATGTGCAGTTCTTCCACCTCTCAACAACAATGCTGCAGTTCCACTTGAGGCAACAGCCAGCGAGACACCTCCATACTCCGGATTCCTTCTTACTGAATCAAGCAAAGCCTGAAACAAAAATGTCTTTCCAGTACCACCAGGCCCATCTACAAACACCATCTTCGGACTAATGTCGTTTGCATTTAATCTTGTTAGATCAGGTACTTGTAACTTTAGAAGAGAAAAAAAAAAGGAGTACTAAGATGACTTCCTACTTCTTCCCTGTTCGCTCACTCACTCAAGAAATGCTGACATGTCCGGCAAAATTCATATCAACTATCCACTTGTCTGCTCGAAATAAGGCTTATATGTCCGGCGAAAAGAGGGTGTCCGACAAAACGACGCGTGACTGTTTTTTACGAATTGCTAACTGCTAAGGAACGTTTTTTAATATATAAGATGTCTGACCATCCTTATTGGTCGGCTTGAGTTTAAAATCAGATTTTTTCGTTGTGGATACGATATGGATACGCTTTTTCTTCTGTAAACTTTTTTGACGCTTGTATAAGTGTTTTTTTTAGAAGTGAATGGTAAGTCAAATGCACATTAAAGATGTAAATAGTTTCGCTCTTACATGCAAGGAAAATTTTTAGACGAAAATGGCCAAGAGTTTTGTAATTTTATTGTCCCAACTGAATACTGTCCTAGAATTGATTTGATCAGCAAGGTCGTTTTAACTGATGTACGAATCGTTAACGTCATAGCTACAACACTCGTTAAAGCAGAAAAAGATTCATATGTTGTTGAACTTCTAGGATTTATGCATCAAAATATTGGTGCTGTCTTGTATACTCCTTGTAGTCTTGAAACTGATTTGCCTCCTATAGTCATAAATACTATTGAGACCTTTGAAGAAAAGAAATTCAATCAAATCATTCAACAATGCACCAACATTTTTGAACAATACAACACTCTTCCTATTTGTGTGATCATCGTTGTCCAGCAACTTGATGGAAAAATTATTGAACAAAGCTCGCAGCACCACGATCTCCCACTTAGAGAAATAACGTGTGGATTTTGGGCAAAGCAGCGTATATTAATGTCATCAAAGGATATTAAGCTCAACAAGAGTGAAGTAAGACACCATCCATTATTGGATATTATAATTGCTATCACGAGCAATGAGAAGGTTATACTATGTAACGATAGCTTATAATAAAATAGTTTATTTGAATTTTCTATTATAATGGCAGCGTAAACTCTCACTGTTGTTGAATTGCTTGATTGAGCTTATGTTTTCAAGATGGCCTTGTTCAAAGCATTTCTTCCAATTGGTCCTATCTGTTTTTCCACTTTTGAAACGTTGAACAAATTCGTATAGCTCTGTATGAAGTTCTTTGTTGTCAGGCTCTAGAGCGCTTGCGGGCCTTTTTTTGTTCAGATAAACTGAAGGAGGGGTTTCTTCAACTGGAGTTGTTTCAATGGCGTCACAGTATTTTCTTCTCTGTCGCTGTAAAAACGACAAAGTGTCGTCCACATAGCTCAATGCTTTTTTGTTTGAAACTTTGTCTCCTTGTTCCAGGCATTTTTTTACTTTTTGTAACTGAATTTCACTGATATCACAAATGTTTTTTACGGCCTCCAGTTTTTCGGTTTCTTCTCCCATTATCTTGTTGAGAATGTTGAGGAATTTGACCCGCACATTCCAAGAGACATTGCTATTGTATAGATTATATTAATATATAATAATCTGAAAAGTATATAACTAGTTGTAATTGTTGTAGTATAGAACTTTGAGAAATACAACCTTTTTATTACCAAACACATCTCTTGTTCCTGGTCGTTTCTGAACAATCTGATCAAGATTTCCCTGAGCAATTGTATAAAGTAATTTTATCAGAGTCATTTTTATATAATTACTGAAAAATCACTTTTTAAGAAGGGTGAATCCGGCTAATTGATTGGTTGATTAATAATGCGCAGTCACCCTCATTGAATTTATTATTTAATACACACCCAAAGATTTTTGGGATATATAAGGAAATATTCTGAGGATAAAATCAAAATCTTCTTATGATTGGCTAATGTGTTTGAAAATGCCTTTTTGTTGTCCAGAGGGTCGATTTCAAACTCTGCCTGCCTATCAGAACAAAGATAATTGACTTTGCAATTATAAAGTAGAAAATTGGCTGTAAAGACAAAAAATAGAACGTGTCGTCAGTGGCTTGTTAGTCCAAAGGAAATCCGGTCAGTTAACAGGTAGTTAAACTCTGATGTTTATTATTTCATAACATTGTGTCTTTTATACTTTTCTACTACTAGTATTTAGCTTCAGGGGTATGTTATTGAATACTACAAACTATCATCATCCCTTAGTATTCAATGGCATCCCCTTCTCAGTTTAGTAGTAGGAGTTGGTATTTCCAAAAAGGGTTGTAGTTCCAATTATAGAAAATGTCTTTACCACACAAGAATCACCCCAAAATTAAAACTCAGTCACTGATATTCTTCTCTTAACATAATGTGTTATCCTTAAGCCCACAGTATTTGCAGCATAACAATGTTTTAAAAAATATTTATTGTGGGACTCGCACTCAATTAACTCTAGTGGTCATTGTCCAAAAGAGAGAGCCAAGCTTACTTGTGTTGAGAACAGTGCATTCATTCATTGACACAATGTCTACGACTTGTTCAACAACTATCTCGTTGAGGGCTACCTCAATGGTGGTGTTCAATGGAAAGATAACATTGTTTCCAATGCTATCTTTTAAACCCAAGGAAAAAAGAGAGAAAGAATCGGGACCTGCAGCCAAGGCAAGATGTTGAGGGTGGGTGGTTGAATTCTCACCAAAGACAAGTTGGAAGTTGTAGGGAAGAATGGTGGCCATATTCTCCCTTTTGTCAATGGTAACGACCTTACCAAAGACAGGCAAAGCACCAGAAAAAAAGGAAGAGACCGGCCAGACCAACAACTATTCTTTTGGAGCTGCAGTTGTTGTCTGCAAGCTCACGAGACAGAACAAGAGGACGTATGTGCTGAAACAGCTTCACCTCAGCACCAGCAGTAAAGAGACCACTGTGGCCTGGTACCTGCCAGTACCCACCCTGAAAGATGTGTGTCAAGATACACTTCTTTCCAAAAGACACAGCAACATCCCGAGAAGGTGACTGCCTGTTGGTGTGCAGTATGTGTTCTCAGATAAACTTGTTGTATTGTTCACCTCTCTCTGTTTCGTATCGAACAGGTGAACCAAACCGCAAGATATCTTCGTACAGGTGGTGGAGGAGATGCAGCTTCAAGGTGTTGCTGATGATCGTCTTCTTTGCAGACGCACTTGGAGCTGGCAAATCATCATACATGATGATAGAAGCAACCAACTTTTTTGTGGCAGATCTGACCTTGTCCACATAGATGTCCAGACATATCTCAATATCCTGCATGTAGAGAAGAGATACAAGCGAATCAAGCTTGACAAAACAATCAAGGATGATTGCTTTTGAATCATTGTTGCTTATAAGTCTTCTTTGGACCAGGTCACACAGGATGGTGGGCATCTGCTGGATGATGATCTTGTAGTCTCTTCCAAGATAAGATCCACGCAGGCGAAATGGAGTACGGTGCTTTCTTGTGAAAGCCTTCGAGTGGTAGCTGAAGAATCTTTCTTCCAACTGCTTCACTTCTTTCTCGGCGTAAAATGGCACCATGCCAACCACAAGATGTTTTGCAACACCAAGAAGGATGGTGTGGAGTATTTCCACTGGGCAATCCATGGTCGGATCCCACGACTGCAAGGACAAAAGGGCTTTGCCACCAGTCAACTTGTACCCAGTGTCAGAGTTGCTTCTGAGGCTAGCATTGCTGGGGTTGCTGGCACAATGCTGGTACATCTCCACCAGATCCTCCTTTCTTCTTCTTGCATGAGCGTCACCATCCACTCCCTCCTGCTCCACTGTTGCGTTTCCACCATTAACCCAGTAACACTTTCTACATGGCAGCCTAGCCTTAGCACCAAGACTGCATGCCACAGCTGTATGCATAGGGTTGTCTGCCATGAGAAAGTGCACCACACCAACAACAAGAACAGGTTCGCCATACTCCACGTCGAACATCTCCACACCTTTCTCCAAGGCTCCAAGGTCCTTCACAAGCTCCGGGAGCATCTCCGTGATCGACAGCTTGTTGCTGGTGCAGACAAAGAACAGATTCTCAACCTTACACTGTTCTTTGAACGGCATTGCCGCAAGAGACATCACACAACTCTCGAACTTGTTCCACTTTTTGGTTGTATTGCCACTTGTATCATCCAAGAACAAGTTCAGAGGCACAGTTTTTACTGGCATGAACTGTCTGTTGGGGTTGGTGGTACTTGTAGCAATTTTTTTGAGTGGGTGGTGGGCGGTAGAGTTGGTGTGGGTGTTGTTGGAAAGTCGAATGTCTTTCACAATGTCTAGAATGACAATGCTTCTGACAGAAGACAAACCAGATGCTTCTTCATAGGCGTTGGCCATCAATCTAACGCTTGACATGAAAAAGGAGGCAAGCTTGTATGGTGAAGTTACACTTTCATCAGGAGAGGCATATACTAGATCTCCCACCCAGAGATCCACAGAAATGTTGTTAATGGTGACAGTGACCATTGGGTGCTGGAATAGCGGGTGTGTCTTCCATTTCTCCCCTTGCTGAGGCAAAACACTCTGTTCAGGTGTTCTGTCTGGCAAGGCAGAGAGCATTGTTGTTTTGAGGGGGTTGGTGGTGAGCAGTCTCAAATCCTTGGAGGGTTTGTTCATAGAGAACTCCTGGGTGGTGGTGGTAGGGGGCAAGCCCTTGCACTTTTTTACCACTGCAACTTGGTGGGTGGTGGTGGGAAACTTGGGGACGTTGCTCTTTGCTCTTTTTTCAAGATTAAGAATCCTGTCCAAGGCAGACATCTTTTCTTGGGGGTTGGCAAGAGTGGCATCTCTTACGTCCTGACACAAAGACATAACCTTCCCCACAAGTGCCTTTGAGAAACAACTTTCGTTCTCGGAAAAGAAACAGTGAAAGATCATCTCTAATCTTGAGGCAAATGGAAATACGCCCTCCACAAAGGCAGCCTCCTCGAAAGCATTGCTGCTACTGTTAAACTCCTCTTCTCCAGCAGCCCAAAGAGGTTCTTCCCCAAGCACATCTTCGTCCTCAACAACAAACTCCTGGTCATCATCACCTTCCTCTTCTACACGGAAGACTGTGGTGATGGCGGGGAGAGGTCTGTAAACAATAGAAAGAAATCATGATGAGCTTGGTTCTTATCATTCTATGCTTCTGTTTCTACAATAAATACCCAGAAGAAGACTCAGGCATGGAACTATTTATAGTAGAGAATGAGCAACATTACTTTTAGACTTGAGATTATCCTTACATTTTATGAGTAGAAAGGTGTGATTTCAGATTTCCCTTGGTCTTAAATGTCTTTTGGCAGACAGTGCAGGTGGGAATTTCATTCTTCTTGAAGTTGATGGTGGTGAGGGACATGGTAAAAGAGATTTCAATATAAAAACAGAAAGAGAGTGAGCTGTTTGACTTAAGGATTTTGACTTAATAAATTATTGAAAAGTGGAGGCTAAAGTGATACGTCACCAAAATCAAAATATTTTCTTATTCTTTTGTCTGTTATTGTTTTGTTGTTTTTCACACTGCCCATAATATTTGACACCCAAGTACTTGTCAAGATGAGCATAACTGAGCAAGGTATTGTGCCATTACTAACAAAGAGAAACAATAGAAGGAGGTGATAGACACCACCAAGGACTATTCTAGTGATAAAAAGGTAAGCAGTGTCATCATCTGGGCTTGAGCTCATTGTAATCTACAAGACATAGTACTGACTTCTTCTAATAGATGATAGATGACTCATTATTCCCAAGACAAGTATTAAGTACAAGGTAAGCATATTATCTCTCTTGATTGAATTATTACTGATACACTCTTCTGTTATTAGATAAGTAAAGACTCTTTCTCCAGTCAGTCCCAGGTGGTCTTCTATACTGTCTAGGGTGTCTAGGGTATACTCCTGAGCATAAATATCTATCTCCCAAGGATAAAGCACAAGGCTTTTAGGGTGTAGATTTTATTGCTATGAAGGAAATGCACTTGGGCAGTAGCTATAGTAATAGTATATTATTAGCTACAGTATTATTAGCTATATTATTATTAGCTATAATAATATAATAAACAATTTTATTCATAAACAATATTTATTATTGATAATATAATTTGATATTGAGGTATTCCACAAAAGGAAAGAAAAATTTAGATACTTGCAAACCTTTGATTTTAAACACAGTTCCATAAAAGGCAAGATATTTTTTTACGTAAAGGGGATAGCGTGTATCTTGTTAAAAGCCAGAAAAATCTCCTGGTGTGTAGGTTGAAAGGTGATAAAAATCTTTAGGTGAGTAGAGCATGTCGGACTACCGGCAGCACAAATATTCCCGGACCGCCCCTAATTGTGAACAACTGCAGTCTTCCATCCATCCCCTTTCTCTTATTTTCATCCATCCAAATGGTGAGTCTAGGATGTATGCATCAATAAACCATCATCATGATGATTAATGTTCGTTAGGCTGCCATCAAAGCCCACGAGCTCCGTAACAAGAACAAGGCTGAACTCCTGAAGGTGTTGGATGAGCAGAAGCAGGAACTCGCTTCTCTCCGTATCCAGAAGGTGGCTGGTGGCTCTGCCTCCAAGCTCCAGGCTATTGGCCAGGCCCGCAAGAATGTTGCTCGTGCCTTGACTGTAATCCACCAGACCCAGCGTGAACAGCTCCGTCTCTTCTACAAGAAGAAGAGTCTGATTCCCGTGGACTTGCGTGTCAAGAAGACCCGTGCCTTGCGCAGAGCCTTGACTCCCTACGAACGCAGCCTCAAGACTGTCAAGTACCAGAAGAAGCAAGCCCACTTTCCCATGCGCAAGTACGCTGTCAAGGCCTAAGCATTCTTCCCAATAAAAATGGACATGTAAAAAACAAAACAAAAAACAAAGCTATGGGTGTGTGTGTGTGTGTACTGTGGTGGAGTGGTGACTGTAGGGATAAGAAAAGCCGCCACAGTTGCATTGACTTGGCTTGAGGGTAGTGAGAAGATCAGCACTTGGTGTAAATAGTACACATGGAACTTCATTGAGTGAGAATTGAATGTATGGGCTGTATGCAATAGTGGCGTGTGTTTAAAATCGAATCATGCCACCTATAAACTACCCAGAAAACCACCCAAACATCCCATAGAATCCATTGGAAATCCTTAGAAATTACTTATCATTCGCCCAGTCATTGTTTGTATATATTAGGAAATGACTACGGATCTCTGGAACATGCGAGAAATATTCCACCCTAAGCTCCTTCTATATCCATCACCCGCCATTTCTTTTGTATAAATACTACCCAAACATCCCCCTTTCTCTTCTTCTTCACTGTATTCACTATGTCTGCTGAAACCGAAACCTTTTCATTCCAAGCTGAGATCTCTCAGTTGATGAGCTTGATCATCAACACCTTCTACTCCAACAAGGTATGTTCTTCTCTATAAGAGAGAGAGAGAAAGGGGGAGAGAAAGAGAGAAAAAGAAAGAGGACGCGTCATTTACCATGTTCCTATAGGAAATCTTCTTGCGTGAGTTGATCTCCAACTCTTCTGATGCCATTGACAAGATCCGTTACCAGTCCTTGACCGATGTCTCCGTCTTGGAAACTGAAAAGGACCTCTTTGTCCGTATTACTCCTGACAGAGAGAACGGCATTCTCTCCATCCGTGATACCGGTGTTGGTATGACCAAGGCTGATTTGGTCAACAACTTGGGTACTATTGCCAAGTCTGGTACCAAGGGATTCATGGAAGCCTTGTCTTCTGGTGCTGATATCTCCATGATTGGTCAGTTCGGTGTCGGTTTCTACTCTGCCTACTTGGTGGCTGATAAGGTGCAGGTCATCACCAAGCACAATGACGACGAACAGTACATCTGGGAGTCCTCTGCCGGTGGTTCTTTCACCATTACCCGTGATGAGACCAACCCTTCCATTGGCCGTGGTACTGAGATGCGCCTCTTCATGAAGGAGGACCAGCTTGAGTTCTTGGAAGAGAAGAAGATTAAGGACATTGTCAAGAAGCACTCCGAGTTCATCTCCTACCCTATTCAGTTGGTGGTAGAGAAGGAGACCGAAAAGGAAGTCTCTGATGATGAGGAGGAGGTTGTTGAGGGTGACAAGCCCAAGATTGAGGAGATTGAAGATGAAGACGACAAGAAGGAGAAGAAGAAGAAGACCATCAAGGAGAAGACCACTGAGAACGAGGAACTCAACAAGACCAAGCCTCTCTGGACTCGCAACCCTGAAGACATTAAGACAGAAGAGTACTCTCAATTCTACAAGGCTCTTACCAATGACTGGGAAGACCATCTTGCTGTGAAGCACTTCTCTGTGGAGGGTCAGCTTGAGTTCCGTGCCATTCTCTTCATCCCCAAGCGTGCACCTTTCGATATGTTCGAAACCAAGAAGAAGCGCAACAACATCAAGCTCTATGTCCGCCGTGTGTTCATCATGGACGACTGTGAAGATTTGATTCCCGAGTGGCTCAACTTTGTCAAGGGTGTTGTTGATTCTGAGGATCTTCCTCTCAACATCTCCCGTGAGACTCTCCAACAGAACAAGATTCTCAAGGTGATCCGCAAGAACCTCGTCAAGAAGTGTCTTGAGATGTTCGCTGACATTGCTGAGGACAAGGAGAACTTTGACAAGTTCTACGAATCCTTCTCCAAGAACCTCAAGCTCGGTATCCATGAAGATACCCAGAACCGTGCCAAGCTTGCTGAGTTGTTGCGTTTCCCCTCCACCAACTCCCTTACTGAGCTCACTTCTCTCAAGGACTACGTGACCCGCATGCCCGAGAAGCAGAAGAAGATCTACTACATCACCGGTGAATCCCGTGCTGCCATTGAGAACTCTCCCTTCCTCGAGGGCTTCAAGAAGAAGAACATTGAGGTGTTGTTGATGACTGACCCTATTGATGAGTACAGCACCCAACAATTGAAGCAGTACGATGATAAGGATCTTGTCTGCATTACCAAGGAGGGTGTGGATATGGAGGAGGATGAAGAAGAGAAGGCTGCCCGTGAAGAAGAAGCCAAGAAGTTCGAGGGTCTCTGTGCCACTGTGAAGGAGGTCCTTGGTGAAAAGGTGGAGAAGGTGGTCATCTCCACCAAGCTCACTGACTCTCCCTGCGTCCTTACCACAGGTCAGTTTGGCTGGTCTGCCAACATGGAGCGTATCATGAAGGCACAGGCTCTCCGTGACTCCAGCATGTCCTCCTACATGGCTTCCAAGAAGACCTTTGAGTTGAACTCCAACCACGCCATCATCAAGAGCCTTGCTTCCAGAGTGGAGGCTGATAAGAACGACCGTGCTGTGAAGGATCTTACCACTCTTCTGTACGAGACTTCCTTGTTGACTTCCGGCTTCACTTTGGAGGAGCCCCACACCTTTGCCAGCCGTATCCACCGTATGGTTTCCCTTGGTCTTGACATTGACGAAGACGAGGTTGCTGTCACTGAAGATGCTTCTGATGTACCTTCCCTTGAGACTGGTGTTACCTCCACCATGGAGGAAGTGGATTAAAGATGTCCTTTTTATTCAAATTGTATATTTCCAGGCTTTCTGAGTTTATGCCTTTCTTTTTCATAGTTACCCTGTGCTTATTTCTCTCTTGTCCTTATTTTCTTACTTTTCTAAAGTAAAGTGTATATTGCACCAATAAAATAAATAGTATTCTTTGATCATAGTTATTCTTGAGAAGACATTTTATTTATTTATTTATTTATACGTGTGTTTGTGTCGATACTGACCATGAGCTATCTCTCAATTATACATAATGCACCCCATCTTCTTACTTTTCAAGTGAAGAGGATCTTTTTACTGTATGCAAGATCCTCTCATTCAATAAATATCCCCTCAACCCGAGAGGACTTTCTTGAGAAGCGGAGAAAAGCCCTTGTCGGTGATGTCACCCACACGTTGCCCTGGCATCGTAATTTTTTTCTAGTTTTTCGAGTACTATTTTTCACTCCCTCTGCCCCAAACAACCTGCCGTCATGTCATTTGCTCGCATTGCTGTCCGTGCCGTTGCCACCAAGGTAAAGTAGTGTCATTACAGACTGCAATCTTTCCCGTGTCTTTTTCACTGCAAGAAGACTAATCTTTCACGTAATATCAAGGCTCCTATCACTGCCCGTGTTGTTCCTTCCATGGCCATTCGCTCTATCAGCAGCTCCATGGTTATGCAAAAAGGCAAGTAAATGATGAGAATAGCCAGTGTACAGTGTGGGTGTGCTGTACTCATGATAGATTTACACTATAGATGTCGTTCAGGAATTGCTCCTTAAAGAATTGAAGGGCTACAAGCCTGCTGCTACTGTAAGTCCAATGATTAACTTACAAAATAGTGAACAACAGTCCTCACTCCTTATGTTATCTTATGCCATACTATCATAGACCAAGGCTGATGAGACTGCAGTAAAAGACTTGAAGCTTCCTGCCGCTCCTGCTGTTCCCCAGGTGGATGCTGATTTGGCTGAGCAGTTGGCTGCTTATGATGCTGAACCCACCGAAACTACTTTCTAAAGCATTCTAGTTAGTGATAGTGTAATGTTGTTGTTGTTGTTGTTGTTTTATAGTCAATAAGAAAATGTGGTGAGGATGGAGTGTATCAAAAGAATAAGCACAAGGCAAAGAAAGTGTGACTGTGGATGGGAGTCATAGTAAAAGTGTGTGACCTTTTAAGAAGTACATGGTACAAGTGCCATCAAGACATCCTCTTCTTTTCTTCTCTTTCTGTATGGCAGTGAACTACCGCTCTCTCTTGTGTGGAGTGTTTATTACGCCATTTCTAGTTATAGTGTTGATTCTCGGCTGGTTTCATAGGGAGAATGATGTGCCTTTAATAAGTTCTCATTACCCTCCTACAGCACCATTGCCTGTTATTGCAGGCTATTTCATCAACTGGTGAGTTATGTTCTTTAGAATATTACTCAGCTATCATCAGGGCTATCTATGACCGTAACTTCCATGTGGTGGACATGGCACCCAGTGCTCACAAGTTATCTCATCTTCTTTATGCCTTTGCCAACCTCAATGACGACGGTACTGTTGTTCTTGGTGTAAGTGATGATGTGTTATGGACGTAGACTGACTGTTATAGGACAACTGGGCTGATAAAGAGAAGCATTTTGAAGCAGGCAATACTCCTTCCTTTCTTCAGGGTATAACTAACAATGCTTAGAGAAAACAGTCAATGGAGAACAGGACCAGTGGACAGAAAAGGAGGATCTCTTTGGCAATCTAAAGCAGCTGTACCTGCTAAAACAGAAACACCGTCAACTCAAAGTATCTCTTAGTGTGGGGGGCTGGTCCTGGTCAGGGAACTATTCAAAAGTAGCCAAAGACCCAGCCAAACGCCAACAGTTTGCAGTGTCGGTAGTGCAGCATATAGCTGATCTTGGTTTGGATGGTGTGGGTGAGTGTTCCGTCTTCATGTCGATGCATCCACCATAAGGAATACATAACATTGAATAGACATCGATTGGGAGTTCCCAAAGGACAATGAAGAGGCAGAGGCCTATGTTCAACTCTTGAAACAAGTACGCATGGCCCTGAATGCCTATGAAGAGCGTACACGTCAAACAGGATTCCTTCTTACTGCTGCTATGCCGTGTGGTCCAGATAACTACCAATTACTGCACTTAAAGGCCATGGAGACATGGGTGAATTTCTTTTATCTGATGGCCTATGACTTTTCAGGGGAGTGGGATGCCACCACTGGACACCAAGCAGCTCTTTATCATCAGACATTGAATGCTCATCAGGCTGTCCAGTATTATAAGGCTGCAGGTGTGCCTTCTCATAAACTTGTCCTTGGATTGCCTGTCTATGGACGTGGGTTCTCAAAGACAGAGGGTCCTGGACAGCCATTTCATGGCCTTCCTAAAGGCAGCTGGGAAAAAGGCAGTTATGACTACAAAGATCTTCCTCTTGAAGGGAGTGAAGAATACTTTGATGCTGACAAGGTAGTCTCATGGTCTTTTGATCCTGTAAAGCATGAGTACATTACCTATGATACACCTCAAGTTATTCAGGAAAAGTGTAGTTATATCCTATCTCAGGCATTGGGAGGAGCTATGTTTTGGGAACTAAGTGCAGATCATCAAGGAGATCATCCTTGTAGTCTTCTAAACACTGTCTACACTACTCTTGGTGCACCTGAAAACACGCCCAACCATCTTTATTATCCTTCAAGTCGTTATCCTCTTGTTAAGAATAAAGAAGAGATAGTATAAAAAATAATAGGTGAAAAAAATCCTCATAATAGATACTGTTATGCTATGTTGTTATGGTATTATACTGAATAAGAATTCAACTATTCAGTATTTATAAAAGTGGATAATAGCATGCAGTGTTAAATAATCTTGACAAGTATCACCATAGTAATATAATGTCTTATATAAAGATGTTGTGTTTCTATGCCTATAATAATAAAGATGACTTAACTTATACACTTTTGATTTTTTTATTACACTTTTGATTCTACCTTTTTCATATGTTTAGTTAATCTACAGTATCATCACCTTGCACTTTCTTCTGTACAGAAATTAAGTGGCCAAAAGAAAAAGAAAAAATCACAGCCCTGTTCCATATTGACTGTGGTTTAGATATTATAACGTTCATGAAGCAGCATTCTCATGTCCTGAGGCATAGATGCAAGGCCTTGTTGCCACTGTTCATCACCAAACATGTTCTTGTAACCTGACAAAATCTATCTATAGTGTAAAAAATACATACTTAACAAACCCCTTCTCTACTGCTTACATTTCCAAATGATTCATGTAAGGACTTTGGAGGGTTTTGATAGTTTGCAATTGCAGTGCAAAATGGGATAAACTCCTAAAAATTACATAAAGACAAAAAGAAGAATATTTATTGATATATAAAACAAAAACAAAAACAAAAGATCTACACACATTCACGCCCACTTACCTTGATAATGCCCTGTGGATTTGATTTAATCGTTTCGCAAAGACCACTAAAAGCCGAGGATTTTTCATCATTTTCTCGAATGGGTGCTAGTACTATTAACCAGGCATGAGCAAAGCTCTCTAAATGAACAGCTACCACATGAGGGAAAATAAGGCCTAATCTCCCAATAGCAATAGCTGCATTTTCAGTCAGTGTGCGTTGTCGAGTAGGATTCGACAGGACCAATAAAAGGCGCTGTAAAAGAGGTTCGATGTAAGGCTGTATTTCAGGACCTTTTGTATCCTGGCGTTAGTATATACATCATAAAAAGAGAATGCTAGAGAACTACTACCACTACCACTACTATCTTTTCATGAAGCTGGAGTCTTTTACTTGCCCCATTTCAATGCAATTTCACCAGCAGCCCAAGCAGCATTATTGCATACAGATAGCGGATTTGTTTGTGGTTCAATCTGTTGAAGAATACTATGCATGCATTGTGGCAACATGGCTCGAATGTGTTCAAAACAAGAAATAGCAAGATCACCAAGTAAAGCATAGGCAGCTTGCCGTACCTCAGCCACTTCATCCTAGTGATTTCCTATTGTATTAGACATGGTTTATAGATAGACAGTTACAAAGAATTTACCACAAGGCACACCGACAAGAAGTGTGCTACTGGTGGCTGTGTCTTGGCTACCAATGGTTCAGCCTCTGTGTTGAGTGCCTGAACAATGTTGGATAGCAAATCAAGAGCAACCACCATGGAGTCCTTCTCTGGTGTTTCTCGAGATGGATGATGAGCAGCCAATTGGCATTCCCTGAGTGTCGTTAATACAAGAACGACAGCACGCATATAGACAGGTTCAGCAAAGGGTAAGAATCCTTTGCCAAGAGCTGAAGTTACTGAGGAAATGCACTGTAGAGTAGAGATAAATTACATTGAATATAGTTATATGACTTACTTCTAGTAATGGGAACAGATCTCTGCTTGTGTCTGGAATCTCTTGCCATTTCTGAATCAGAGGAGGCATGATGATATTGATAAACTGAGGTGTATTTAATGCATGACCAACAGACGTTGCCAATGTACTGATGGTATCATAAAGAAGTAGGAGATTGCGTTTTTGGTATTTGTCAAAGGCAGTAGCAAGTGCACTAAGAATAGGACCTAAATAAGGTACTAAGTCTTCTAATGCCTCATCTTCAAGGCGTAGAAAAGAAGAACAGGCAGCATCTTGTACTCGCTTGTTATTATCGAGAATACGTTCAAGCAGTAGCTGAATGAGGGGTTCAAAATAGCGTTGACGTGCCTCGTAGTTTTGTCGGCTTATTTGAAGAATCCACGGACAGTACCTTCCAAGTGTCCAACAGGTGATGGAGCGCACAAGGGGCTGTACACTTATGAATCACTTGTGCATACATAATGGTATTTACCTTGGAGTCATTCATATGAGTCAATAGGTAAGGAATCAATTCATTGAGATGTGATGCTATTTCATTAATACCTCCTACAGACAGTAAGCAAGTGTTCATTTCTTATTTCCTTCTACCTTCAGCAACAGCACCAAGAGCAAGAATACCACATTCTCTGTGAAGCCAGTCAGGGCTCTCCAATTCTATCTTTAACATTGGAATGAGAATAGCTACAACTTCTTCTTTGAAAGAATGACAGAGAGTATCTAGTGTAGCTGCACTGCATTTACGGAGGCTCCATTCACTAGTAGCCTCGTCGTCATAGCCCTCATCGTCCTCATCGTCCTCATAATCATCATAGTCATCATAGTCATCCCTTTCTTCTAGACTGTCTATTGTATCATAATTCCCTTGACTCTGTATCTCCTGTCCATTATGTGCTCTATCAGCACCAGTGAGTTGGGATTTATAGAAGCGTGGTTTAATGTCCTGATCTCGGTCCACAACATGCGCATCATCGCTTTCTCCCTCCAGCATAAGTAAGTCCATTGTTGAATACACCATCCCTCCTAACAAGACAGGAACAATCTTTACTAAAAACGGCCGGAGATGACCACGCAACTCTCCCTGTTCAGAAAACACCAGCCAGAATTCACATGCTTCCAATGCCAAGTCTGGATCATCCGACTGGGTTGAATATAACATGTAATCTACAAGTGTGGCCATTTGAGGTAAAAGAGCATCGTGGTAACCATCCAACAATGCCACGAGAGATCGACACAGTGCCTTTCTGACTGTAACATCATCATCAGTAGCCCTCAAGAACAGGGCATTTAGGAATTCAGGCATTCTCTGTACCAATGATTTGGATCTTAAGGCAATAAAATGATTTACAGCAGTAATGGCCTGGTAACGTATTTTACAATTTGGATGTTGGAAGAAAGCAATGAGTTTGGGGAGAATGTATTCCAAAGGCACTACGTCTCCCAGAGGTCTATCCAATTCCTCAGCACAATCTTCACACAGCTTATGGAGTGTATTCATTGCATTCTGATTCGAATCTTACATCAGCCGGGTTCTCCATTGTCCATCTGTCAACGTACCTCCACGACTGCAGGCTCGGGATCATCGAGCTTCTCTAGAATCACAGTAAGGGCGTGTGGCCACTGCTGAACGTGTCCACAGGCCATAATAGCAGCTATGACTAGACTGACTGACTTGCCAACTGTTATGTCTCCCATATGCTGTAGACATGCCTGTTTTATATAGTTCATGACAGGCATAGGAATATCAACAAAATGCTGTCGAATGTTGTTCTTGAGGGTTAACCCAGCAACAGAGCGAACATATTGGTCTTCGTGTGGCATTTCTACCAGAATATAGACAAGATATGAATTGTAATCGGGAAGAGTGCTATAATACGCGAGTCTCTATGTTGGGTGGTAAAAATGGAGTTATTGCACTGTGGATTTCCTCGAAGTTACCTTTTCCACATTCTGGCCGTCTGTAGGATTAATAGCCAAATGAAAAAGCTGTATAAGATCGGATAGGCCTCTCTCGGTGGGTTGCCAGCCTTCCATATCTGTGTGTTTTTTTTAAGACTATAAACAAGAAGAAAAGAGAAGAGAAGAGAAGAGAAGAGAAGAGGAGAGGAGAGGAGCGGAATATTGTAGGAAGGAGAAAAGGGGGTTTTGAACTGCTGAATTCGAAAGAGGAAAAAATGAGAAGACTCTTGTGCCTGTGTCTACTACTGAGGATGTTTCTGACGATGAGCCTATAGATCTATGTTTATTAGACATTTTTGGGACATAGAATAGATCTGTTTATTTATAGGTGCAGAAGAGAAGAGAATACATTGAGTGAAGGGTGCAGTAGGATCAGTATAAATTCCACTTGATAATCTTTTTGCTGACTCGACATTGGATGATATCAGTAAAAAATAAATAAACACAGCAATGTCTCATCTGTCGCCATGGCTATTGCTCAAGTGTTACTTGCATCAAACACCAGCGGATTCTTTATCAGAATAGATTCCTGTTGTTAGGCTATTCATAGCACATATGTCTATCCTACAAGTGTTTTATTCATCATGTGCCTATAAAATCATAGTCTCCTTGTAATAGGACAGTAACTATCACTTGTAGTGTATTATCTCATGTTCTTTTCACAGAATAGCTAAAGATTTGAATGGTATGTGTATCTATAGAGACATCCTATACTAATTATACACTTTTCTCGGTGTAGATATAATATACTTTTATTTTAATCATAATAACAGCCACGTGGGTTTTTGTTTTTTAGATAGAACACATACTTGTACTGTAGTCTATTCTCTTGAAAAAAAAAAAAAGAAAATACC
Organism: Spinellus fusiger; assembly: GCA_025094145.1. Taxonomy (NCBI): domain Eukaryota; kingdom Fungi; phylum Mucoromycota; class Mucoromycetes; order Mucorales; family Phycomycetaceae; genus Spinellus; species Spinellus fusiger. The sequence continues at coordinate 59,539 of JALLLS010000020.1, read as the reverse complement.
CAGTATTTCTGATGTTGGGCTCTTAATGACCAACACTGTTCTTTTTCTTCTTTCTCTCTTCTCTCATTTTACTATTACCTGAACCAATCCACAGTCTATATATTTGTGTTTATATGATTACGCTCCTCATATCTATAGACAAAGAAGAGAGAGCTTCATGAGCATCTACTACACACCCAAAGATTTTTGGGATATATAAGGAAATATCCTGAGAATAAAATAGTAGTATTCTTATGATTGGCTAATGTGTTTAAAAAAGGCCTTTTCGCTATCTAAATAAGATATTTCAAACTCTATCTGCCTATTTTAGCAATCACTACACCGGATTTTTTTTTGATATCTTGGTGGGTCGGCTACTAGCTAGCTGTTTATCTGATTGCTGTTGATTAATAAAATTCAAAGGCTTCATTCTGCGAAATGGGATTAAGCTATTGACATTATGGTTTTCCACACTAGGAGTATCTTTATTTAAATAATTAGTTATACAACACTGAGGTAACTCTGTCTCTCTCTTCGAGATATCTTGCAAACATTTCATAATTGGCTGTTGAGGATGCACAGTTCCAGGCAATAAGTAAGTGGACAGAAGATCAACTTTTTGTTTTTGTTTTATTTTGAATAATAAAGGTATAAATATCAGTCAAAGATGTTCATAATAAAAGGTTCATGGAATAATACATAATTTGGAATAGTTGTTCTTTAACTGATTGTCTACATCACCATAAAGAGATTAATCAGTACTTTGTAACAGAGTCTTTATTTTTAATCACTCTAGTTCCTTTATCATTGCCTACAACTGTAAAACAATATTTATCAGACCAAACAACGTTATTCCACCTCTCCACTAGCCAATTAGCCTTGTTTTTACACCATTCTAATCGTCTTTGCTTGTGAGTAAGTGTCATACGAGATTTTATTAATAGTGAGTATGAAGTGATACTGAGTTTATTAATGTATTTTAGAAATGTCCTATGACAAATATCTACGCCTGCATCATTCATATTTTTCAAATGATATGCAATTGTTTGTATAGGGTTTCTGCGAATAGACAAAATGACAGCTAGTTTTGAAGTAGATGACACTTTTTCAGGTCTTCCTGTATGTATTTCGAGTTGAATTATGCCTTTGCTTTTATACAATAGGACGATATTGCCCACTGTGCTCTTTGGGATGTCAAGATCGTCAGAAATCTCTTGATAAGTAACATGTCTTTTCCATTGTCCTATGATTTGACTTCTAATAGAAATGTCATGCTCTCTTTTTTTGATGAGACTATCTTTATGTTCATGGCTAAGAGTTGGCTGATTTCCATTGTTTGAAGTCGTTTTTTGAATAAGTTATAAAAGAAAAGAAATGAGTTCTATTTTATTTATTATTATTCAAAAATAAAAAATTGATTTGCCGTCTACTCACTTATTGCATGGGACTGTACCTCACCAAAATGTTTTTTTTAATTCTTTGGTCTGTTATTATTTTGTTATTTCCAACACTGCCTCTACAACTTAACATTTAATTAATTGTCAAGATAAACATAAGTGATTAAGGTAATGTACTATTATTAATAATGTGAAACAATAGGAGATGATAGACACTACCAAAGGCTATTCTAGTGATAAAAAGGTAAGCAGTGTCTTCATCTGGGCTTAAGCTCATTGCAATCCACAAGACATAGTACTGATTCTTCTTCTAATAGATGATATATGACTCATTATTCTCAAGACAAGTATTAAGTACAAGGTAAGCATACTATCTCTCTTATTGAATGATTAATAATACAATATTCTGTTATTAGGCAAGTTAAGACTCTTTCTCAAGTCAGTCTCAGGTGGTCTTTTCTTTCTTCTATACTGTCTAAGATATACTCCCAAGCATAGCTATCTATCTCTCAAGAATAGAACACAGGGATTCTAGAGTTTAGATTTTATTTCTATAATGAAATTCACTTAGACATTAACTATAGTCATACTATAGTATTGGCTATAATATTATAATAGACTATTTCATTCATCAACACTATATTTTATTGATAATATAATTTGATAGTGAGGTATACTACAAGAAAATAAAATTTAGATACTTGCAACCCTTTTGATTTTAAACATCGTTTCATATAAGGTGCGTTTTTTTACGTAAAAGGAAGGAGATATCATCGCTTAAAAGCCAGAGAATCTTTGGGTGTGTAGAAAGTGTAATGGTTGACCCATTACGGACTTGCGATATTTACATATGTTGGGAGCGATGAACTCAACTAATCAGAGTCCAGTATTCCCAATATGATTGAAGGGCCGTAGAGAAGGAGCTCAACCCATTAGAGCCTCTATTCCCAATAGAGTCTGATGGCTGTTGAGTAACAGTAAACCAGAATTGTGGTTAAGAGCAATTAAGAGCAATTAAGAGCAATGGCCTTAGTATAAGCCATCGGCCTTATAAAAGACGATACTGTAGTATCATAAAATAGCATAAATAAGAACAAATAATACGATCAATAAAAGAGTATCTTTATCTTCTTATCTGCTATTGTTTCCTTCCTGTGCTACGTCATAGCACACTACACATATCGATTCTGTGATCTGACAGATTGACATGTAAACTAAGACAAAGAGTGTTGAGAAGAAGACTATGACAGATAGAAAGTAAAATCTATCATAGAAGGAAAACTTCTAGTAGATCCATAGCAAAGAACTAGTATAAATAATAGAGGATACAAACACAAATATAAAGGATTCCATTCTACTATGAAGGCAGTGCCTATTCCCTATTCTCTTTATTATCATATATCCTGAACGTTACAGAAAGAGCTTCTTTATGTGACTACTGATCGTCTATGAGACTACTCTGTGACTGTTCATGGTCAATATTAATTTTATGTGACTGCTTAGGATCAAATATGAACTCGATATGATCGGTGCACCGGAGGTTATATTATTGGACTATTGCTGAAACTGCAACTTTGAATGTTTCCATGGAAGCTTTTGAGAACTTCTCCATGGAAGCTAATTGGACCATCCCCATGGAAACTAATTTAAACATCCCCATGGAAATAGAACATATTTCCATAGAAACACCCACTGAACTCTTTTCTGACGACATGTCGATCGAGGATTTATCCGAAGAAGATTTATCAGAAGACGAAGTTTTGTTCAGGAAAACAACAGAAAATAACATGGCCTTAACCAATATGCCATTATCTCATGAACATGACAATGTTGCTACTACGACAGATGTTGTTGATGTTGCTGATAAACGCTACCAAAACAAAGGTGGAAGAAGAACTCGTTGGGATGTAGGTCAGCCATTCGACCGAGATACTTTATCACTTGTACCGCTCAGTCTAGAGAACACAGAAAACCATAAAACCCAACAACAGCAACAGCAACAGCAACAGCAACAGCAACAACAACAACAACAACAACAACAACAGACTAAGATAGAAAAGACTAAAGAAGAGTGCAAGCAGTGTCACAAGGAAGAAAGAGGACCTATGGAAGCAGTGGCGTTGTGTAGTCCATGTAAAGAAAGATGGCTACCTGATGCCAAACATCTCTTGAAGACACTCAACAAATACTCGGACACTATGAATCCACTGGCCAACAAGCCAAAACAGATCCTCAAGCCAAAAGGAATCCCTAAAAAGACAAAATCAGCAGCATTGTTACCCTTCCAAGAGAATGAAAAATCACAAGAGAATGAAAAATCCCGAGAGAATGAAATGTCCCGAGAGAATGAAAAGCTCCGAGAGAATGATAGATCTCAAGAGAATAGAAAGCCCCAAGATTCAAAACAATATTACACAACAGGCGCTTTTCTTACTCGAAACACAGCCAAACAACTGGCTGACATTTCTGGGTTCTATCCTAACCCATGCGGATTTACTAATGGTCAACGAGTAAAAGTATTAGATATGTATGGGTCTTGGTGTCTCGGAGTACTTATAGAAATGTGTGGAAAAACAGTCAAAGTTAATTATCTCGATCAAGATAAAGAGGAGTGGGTTCTTATGGATAGCTGTCGTATTCGTACTTTGGAAAATAAAGAAGAAGAAAAAGAGCAATTACTAGAAAACAAGAGTGGCAGTAAGTTCAATTGTTAATCATAAGTCATACTCTCTCTCTTAATAGTTGTTAAACTATTAGGCACTTATACTTCCTCACCACCTTCCATAACAATGGCAGAATCAATTGAATCATCTACTGGATCCACAATTGAAAAAGCCAATAACTCGCCTAAATTACATGATTTGACTGTACAAAAACCTAGAAAACATTACACTCTTCCTCTTGATACAGATCCTAATCAGATATTCAATGATAACGAGATATTCATGACACGACGAATGGCACATCAGCTCACAGACGAACATGGCTTCAAACCCAATTCATTTGGCTATCGTTATGGTCGTGCTGTGGCTGTTATGATGAATCCTGAAAAGGGAAAACTAAAAAAGACAGAATGCATTGGATTATTACGAGAAATGCGTGATCATCAACTGTGCGTCTGGTATCCAAGTCTAAAGAAATCTGACTGGCTAGTCATTGGAAGTCGCAGGCTTCGTGTATTGTCAGACCAAGAAGTATCAGAATTAAAGATAACCTCGGGAATTGATCTTCTTGGCCTCAACGATACTAGTAACAGCCATGGTCATAATAAGAGTACTACTACTACTACTACAAAAAAACCAGCAACAAGTAATGGTACAAGTCCAAATACAACTAGTAGCAATGGTAGTAAAAAGAATCCCGGAGACAAACAGCCCAAATCTCTAAAAGCAGACACCAAAAAAGCAGGGAAGATTACCAAACCTACCAAGACAGCCAAACCCACTCCAGTGACTACCAAACAAGAGGGTTCTGAAGACACATCGCTTGATTTTCTTACTACCGGTGCTTTTGCTACACGTCGTGCCATGCTCCAGCTCAAGGATGAACATGGATTTGTACCCAATCCCTATGGCTATGCATACAACCAACCTGTAGAAGTTCTTAACACCCGTGCAAGTAAAAACAAGTTCTGGGAACGAGGCCATTTGGTTGAAATGTCCCAAGGAAAGGTGTGTGTTCGTTACGATGGCTGGGGAGAAACCTACGATGAATGGGTTATTCTCGGGAGTCGACGTATCCGAACCACAGTAGAAATAGATATGAGTGCTGGTGCTTCTGAAAATACAGAGGCCTCTGAAAAGGGACAAAACACAGTACAAAAGCCTTCGGGACGCTCTATGCGACATGAGCTGTTAATGACAGAAGCCAATCCAGAAGTAGTTGAGGAAGCGCGTCGGAAACGACACCACCCTGTGCTTGGGCCCGATGATTATAAAAGACTTGGATTTTTAGAAGCTACTGAGACGAAAAGTCGTAGTAAAAAACCAGCTGTAGCAAAGCATAGATCAGTAGCAAAAAAGGTGAAGACACCACAACAAGCCAGCCATGAAGCTGTGAAGACAAGTCAGTCATTGGAACCAAGTCCATCATTGGAACCAAGTCCACTACCAGAACCAAGTCCATCATTGGAGCCAAGTCCATCATTGGAGCCAAGTCCATTATTGGAGCCAAGTCCATTATTGGAGCCAAGTCCATTATTGGAGCCAAGCCAACTACTGGAAGCCGTAGAAGAACAAGACAAGGGTGAGAAGGCACCCCTAAAGAGAAAAAAGACAAAGGAAGCTGGTCAGCAGAAACGCAGAGCCCTTCAGTCAAAGACACCGCCATTCAAAGTAAAAGAGACGCCTGCTACTTCCGCCTGCTCTTCCCGCCACACCACACCCTCAGATGGAGATAGCCATGGATTTGTTGCTAATGTGTATGGATATAACTATATGCACCATGTCCAAGTACTTCACTTGGATAAGAAGTGGTATGAAGGAAGACTTGTGGCTATGGAACGTAACCGGGTCCGTATTCACTACTGCGGCTGGTTAGACAAGTTTGATGAACATGTGTCATTGGGCAGTAAAAGACTCCAAGTCATTGAGAATGATCATGAAGTGGAATGCAGTGAGCCAGATTATCCTGAACGCATTACCAAAGGAGCACTGGAGACCATTGAGGAACCAAAGACAGAAGCCAAAGAAACACCACGATCCATACCACAACAGAAGCAACCCAAAGCAATAGAGGTGCCTGTACCTGTGCAGGAAGAAACTGAACTAGTAGAGTACCATGAAGAAGTAGCTGATGGGTCCGAGGTACAGGGTAAGCCGACAATGCACTATAAAAGATAAAGAGAGAAAAGAGACTTATTGGCGTATGTATCTATGCTATGTAGAGATGGATACTTGGAGAGTCTATTGTAATCAATGCAATGTTGTAATCAAGCAATTCCGTTACTATTGTACTTACTGCGAGACACCCTCAGAAGGCCATGATTACCAGAGCTTTGAATTGTGTCTTGGGTAAGAACTGCAAAGTATAAAATAGAAATCGTCCCTATTGATTCTGAATTCTATTTTCATGTGAATTTTAGATGTTTTGATCAGAATTTTCCTGTTTGGCATGAACATCCTCGATCTAGCTTCGCAGTCCAAGCAGTGGTGGATGCTGACATGGGATTAATGCTAATTAAAGGAGAACTTGTCAGAATATGGGAAGAAGACATCATCGAGACTGTAGAAGAAATGGACCAAGAGGAAGCTGAAGACTTTGATGATGTAGCTCAAGGTGATATACCTGCTAGTGATGTCTTTTCTGGTGTTCCTTCTCTTGAAGATGACCAAGGCTATAAATTCCTTAAACGGTGGCATAGACGAAAAGTGTGTGCCTTTTGTAATGATGATGATGACACTTCAGAAGAGCTGGGAAGATTTATTGGTCCATTTGTTATCAGTACCATGAATAAGAATAGTGTAGAGAAGAAACGGTCTTTCTGGGCTCATGATGCTTGTGCTCGTTACTCACCAGAGGTTGTATGTACACCTGAAGGAAAATGGTACAATGTCACCATTGCTCTTCGACGTGGTCGTGGCATGGTAAGTTACCTTTTATTCTGTTTGTAAGAGGTTCTATGTATTTCTTTTTAACCCCCTTCTTGAATGTATTATAGAGATGCTATAGCTGTAAAGAAAAGGGAGCTACAGTTGGATGTTTTGATTCAAAATGTTCAAAGAGTTTTCATCTGCCTTGTTCACAAAAGCCAATGAGCTACTTTCAGAGCGGTGCTATCTTTTGGTGTGCTACTCATGAAGCTCATTATAAGAAGAAAGGTAAATGATTTGTTTTATTGTTATTATAGAGACTATTTCTAATGCAATTAAATAGACGCCTATGTAAATATCTTCAGCTGTGATGGTTGTAGTAAACGGTTAGAAGATACAAGTTGGTACAGCTGTGCATGCTGTGCTTCAAGCTATTTCTCTTCCTTTGATTTATGTGCAGAGGTAAGAACATACATATTCAATGACGATGGATTCTCTGTTCATAAAAAGATGTTTTCTTAATGTTAACGTGTACTTTTTACTAGTGCTTTAATAATTTCCCCGAGGATCATGCACACGACCGAGATCAATTTAAAGAGACATGTAAGTGGTGTTGATAACAAGTACTGTACTCATTCTGTGCTATTACTACCAGCCTGTGCTATGCTTACTGAAATTGAAACACAAAAGGCATGTGAGGCTGCAAAAGCAAAGGAAGAAACAAGAGCTATAAGTAAGTTATTAATCCGTAAGACTTGTAATAACATTTTTCAGATGCTAAAAAGAAGGCTCTCTTCCCCAAGAGAAAACGCCGATTAGCTGACGGCTCTCTTCCCCTTTCATGCTCTTACTGTGGCACAGAAGAGGCTGAGAGTTGGAGAAAAGGCTATGATGGCGGTGTACTAATGTGCAAACCTTGTTTTGATCTGGCTTTGTTCATTGATAACGATGGCAATGCTGTGGCTAACGAATCTCTTGTGTTGGACTCCGAGGAAACAAATCGCTATGTTTTGTCTATTGAGGATTACACACATAAGCCTTACCTTACAAGGGATGCATTGTCGGCTACCAAATTCACTGATAATAAGAAGGGACAGCGGCTTGCTACTTATGGACCACAACCACATCAACTGTTTTCTTTGGTATTTGATTCTACTTACTATGACATTCCCGGAAGAGCGCCTCGATGGGCTACCCATTCCGGAACAGATTATCATGGTAAGATAATAGATAGATAGATATCTATTAAGGACCATTGTGTACTGAATTAATTGACAGGGACCTGGCTTCCTCAGACAGTAAGAAGGTAAACAATACATCTTTTGTATAGAAATATCAGATACATAGATTCAACAAACGGTGTACTTAGGGCCATCCTTAAATATACAAACAAAGATGAACGAGTGCTTTCTAATTTCCTTGGTCGAGGTAAACATGACTTATGGTTTTAATAAGACTAATATGTCTTTCATTCTTCTTACTAGGAACGGATGCTATTGAATGTTTTCTCCTGCAAAGAAGGTAAATGATAGAAAATACTATTCACAATGATAAAGTGTCTAATTTATTTGTCTTGTTAGATGTTGTGGTGTGGATATTAACCCGGTAAATTGACTTTCTATTATTCATAGGTGTTTATAGCGCGATGCTAATAGTGAGGATTGAACACTTGTAATTATAGGCAGCTGTGGCTTTATCTCAAAGAAACTGTTGTTTTGAAGTGCCTCCTGGTTTGACTTCTGCTGAGTACCGTCCTATTATTGCTCAAGCAGACTCTCGTCAATTATCGGGTGCATTATTCACTGATGAATCTTTCCACCATATTCTCTCCCATCCTCCCTACAAAGACTGTGTAGCCTATTCAACTCACTTGGATGGCGATCTTTCAAGGTAATAACAAGGAGAAAAGAAAGATCATTTCAATCCACCTGTAGCAACATATGAATGAATGAATATGTGTCTATTTATCTCTAGATTCACAGGTGTAGATGAGTTTCGTTCAGAATATGGACGTGTAGTCCAAGAGAGTTGGAGGTATTTGCTAAAAAGAAAAAGAAAGGGAGGGACTACTCATGGAATAGCTACTCAATTCAATGCTTCTTTATAGACTGCTCAAGATGGGACGTCGACTTACATTGGGTATTGGAGACAATCGTGAACATTGTTTCTATATCCCAGTTGGTTTCCATCTCTTAAGAGAGTATATTAACCGTGGATTTGAATTAGAGGAACTTGTAAGTTTAATGTAAATATAGGGAAAACCTTGTTCACTTTCTTCAAAGATCATCAAACGACAACGCTACTGCTCTGCATTTGGGCTTGGCACTTATCTATGTGTGCAATTTGACTTTTTGGTATTTACACATGAATTTGTGGCTACTTTCCGTAAAGTGCCCTTGGAGACATCCGATACTATGTTGACCTATGACAGTACGTTGGCCAGAAAAGTAATGATGAGAGCTCATAACAATTCTACCTTTTCATAATAGCAACACAGTGCAAGGATCATGTCAGAATCAAACATATCATAAAGGAGGTTCCTCAATCTGCTATTTCTCGAAAGAGTGTTGTAATGGGAACAGTATGGATTTTCAAACCAACAGCAGCCCGTAGTTTTGAACAGCTGTGCATGTCTCGTATGTTGGAGCGATTTGGAAAAGATGACGGTAATTGGGAGCAAGTACAGCTTGAGTTTATGTCCTTTGATGTAAGTAAAGAGATAGATAGATTCATACTAACTCTTGTTCTCATAAAGGATCTACATTATTCTCAACCAGAAGAGCCTGATGCTGTACCAGAGCAGCAAGAAGTATCAGAGGACTCTATGGAGATAGGTAAATAATAGTAGTAGTGTATGCCAAATAAGAATGATAGACCCATGTCTTATTTAGAAGTATCAGCCAAAGACTCCAACGATCTATCAGATTATGAGAAGCTTCGACTAAAGAGAATTGAAGAGAATAACCAGACTCTTTTGAAATTGGTAGGCAGAGATGCATAGAATCCAATTTAACTTAACATATTTATAGGGTCTTATCTCAGAAATGAGTGAGGATTCAGATGATATTGTTCACTATGAGAACATGATGAACAAGAAACCACTTGAAAATGCGCCTCTTGTCTTGATGATGGTGGGCCACCAAGTAATAACTCCTTCACAGATCGGGCTCTACCGAGAGACCATTGTACAAATTGCACTAGAAGCCACCAAGAAACTTGCACCGCTAGGGATGCTTATTGTTGGAACAAAGGATATCCGACAAAAGGACAATGGCAAACTGTGGCCCATGTCCATGCTAGTTCTTGAGGATATCGAGCGAGCTGTAGATAGGAGTGTATTGAAGCTTAAAGAAATGGTAGTAACTGTTCCTGAAGGCCATTCAAAAGATCGCCAACTTAAAGAAGGTGGTATAGAAGGACTGGAAGAAGAAATAGATGTAGTGGATGAACATCTAGCTATTGTCCACGCTGTTTATTTAGTATTCCAGCGTATGTAAATAGAATTAACAAAATATAGTGACTTCTCTTTATTACTATGTGCATCCTTTCCAAGAGAGAGTATATATTTACTACACACCCAAAGATTTTCTGGTCTTTAAGCGATAACACACCTCTTTACAGAACGCTCTTTTAAAATTAAAAGGTTTGTGAGTATCCAAACTATTATTTCTTTTTGTAGTACACACCCAAAGATTTTTCTGGCCTTTAAGCGATGTATTACCTTCCTTTCTAGATGAGCAAAATCTTGCCTTTTATGGATCTGTGTCTAAAATCAAAGGTTTGCAAGTATGAAAAACTTCTTTCCTTTTGTGGTATACCTCAATATCAAATTGTATTATCAATAAAATATATTGTTTATGAATAAAATTGTTTATTGTAATACTGTAGCTAATAACATACTATTACTATAGCTACTGCTGCTCTAGGCGTATTCCTTCATAGCAATAGAATCCACAACCTAAAAGCCTTGTAATTTATTCTTGGGAGATAGATAACTATGCTCAGGAGTATACCCTAGAGACCCTAGATAGTATAGAAGACCACCTAAGACTGACTTGAAAGGAGTCTTTACTTGCCTAATAACAATACAATGAGTGTTTTGTACATTAGAATAAGCCATAGCCCAGATGAAGACACTGTTTACCTTTTTACCTCAAGAACAGCCTTTGGTAGTGTCTATCACTTCCATCCATTGTTTCTCTTTGTTAATAATAGTACATTCCCTTGATTAGTTATGCTCATCTTGACACTTAATTAAGTGTCAAGTTCCATGAACCAGTGAGAGGTGTTGGAATAAGAAGAGTGTTGAAGAAAGAAGGGTTCACGGTGTTCCTTATTGATGAGTTCAAAACATCCAGTTTCTGTTCTTCCTGCGAGAACGGTGATATTGAGAAATTCAAGAAGGTACAAAACCCAAGACCCTTCAGAAGAGAGAAGAACCCCACAGTGACATGTCATGGTCTTTAAAGGTAAAAAGCTTATATATATATATATGAAAGTCAAAGAAAAGGCTAATTAGTTTATTATTATTTTATTTAGGTGCAAAACCCAACAATGTTTGAAGATCATGACCAAAACTGCTGGAGCTTCTGATGAGATGATTTTTCAATACTTTTGGAATCGGGATATGGCAGCAACATTGAACTTTCATCATATTTTTTTGGGTTACGAGAAGAAGGCAAACGACCCAAACGCTTTTATAGATCCAAGACAGTACAGTCTGTTGGTACCAAAAGAAAGGAGTCACCCTTAGCTAGTAGTAGACGACCCACCAAAACATAAAAAAAAGAATCCGGTGTAGTTGTCGCTGTACTAAACTAAGATACACATAAGTCTTTTTTGGAACCATACTACATTTCTATACTATATTTTCCTCCAAAGATGCACCAATACTGTATGAAGATAGTGTTGAAAATAGGTAGACCTAGTCACCTATTTCGGGAGAACATATTATAGTAATTCTATATATGTAAAAATGTAGAATAGCATAAATAGTGAGAGCAGATCCACTCTTTGCATCTTTGAGAAATATACCTTTATTTTACCAAGCACCCCTTTTGCCTCTGATTCTTAACAATAGTGTAGCTATTGCTAGGATAGGCAGACAGAGTTTGAAGTAGTTCATTTAGACAGCAAAAATACCCTTTTTTTTAAACACATTAGCCAATCAAAAATATAGTGTTATTGTATTGTCCGTGTATTTACTTTTATATCCCAAAAATCTTTAGGTGTATAGATCTTTAGCCAAAATCACTGTTCTGTAGAGAGTAAATTATGTGTAGAGTGTGTGCAAAAATAAAATAAAAATAAAAAGAATGGCAGTGTATAGTGCCTTCGGGGTGTAAAATGTATTTTGTTCCTAAATAGCTGTTGAATCTTTACTACTATTTTAAGATACAACTAGCAGCCACTTGATCCTTCGTAATGGGCTATCATTGATAGTACTTTGTGCTTACAACTCAAACCAATGCTTATTAGAGTTTATATAAATATAAAGATATAAAGATATATAAAGATAAATTGCAGTTGATATAAGCAGTCTATCAAAGTGTTGATATTTTATTTTGAATTCAACATAATAATAATAATAATAATAATCTCTCTCTGTTTAAATGGACTGAGAATTAAGGTACTTCTTTGTAAACAACATTAGCAGTCTATCTGTTATTTTTTCGTTTTTATTTTTAATTTATAAAGCCATTTGTGTATAGTTATAAATAAACAAGATACTCACTATTGTGTTTCAGCGGAGTCTATATATTCAACAAGAGCCTTTTCCTTGTCCAACGTTCTGTCTCTGTTATTCCAGGCAGTCCTATATTGGCATTGGCCCTTTCTTTTAATGTTCCGGCTTAAATAGATTCTTTAGCCTTTAAACTTGGCACTCCTTGTTTTCCTTCCTCTTCCTCTTTATCTTCTCTTTATCTTCTCTTTCTATTTCCGTCTTCCTTCTTTTCTAATACATCCTATAAATCCTATACATATATAATTATATATAAATATATATATATACACAAAAGAACCAATGGATTTTATTAAAGAGTTCAAGCAGGCTATTTATGATCCTTGGAGATTTGAATATGTAGCCTATGAGTCTATTCAACAGCACCTGGAGACTCGTACTTCTGAGAAATGGACTGACCAAGACGAATCTGATTTTGAGTCCACTCTTAGACTGGAAGCAGATAAAATCGATTTATTTATCACTCGAAAACAGCGCGAGATAGACTCCCGTATTGCCTATTGTGAGCGAGTCTTGGTCCAACAACGCTCTTCCCTGTCTGATTCTACAGCAAAGAACCTATTTGATTCCATGGACGACGCTCTCACAGAAATACTACTGGACCTTAACGACCTGAGTAAATTTGCTCGCTATAATTTCCTAGCCTTTAAAAACATAATACAACTCCACACAACATTAACACAGCGAGATCGACAGCAACTGTTGGTAGATATTTCACGCTCGAAAGCACTTGACCGACAGCGGTTTGATGTTGCCCTGGTAAAGGTATCTGCCCTTCACGATCTTTGTCAACAAAAGGGCCAGAAACGTACTGGTAATTCAGCTGCAGGAGGTGATCAGAATGCATTTGAGAGAGCAACAGCCAAATACTGGGTCCATCCTGATAATGTCACAGAACTCAAAGCTATCCTTCTATTCCATCTTCCTGTGCTTGTGTTTGATGCCAATAAGCCCATTGAAGCATCAGACAGTGCTGTTTCTAGTGTTTATTATGACAACCCAACCCATGATCTTTATGCTGAGCGTTTGCAGAGAGATGAGGGTGCAGAAGCCATTCGATTCCGGTGGTATGGACCCATGTCCAGCCAGTCCATCTTTATTGAGAGAAAAACCCACCACGCACCGTGGCTAAATGGTGCTTCCGTCAAAGATCGCTTTCGATTGGAAGCTAACCAAGTCAATGATTTTGTCTCATTAAAGTTCACTGCAGACCAGTATGCACAGGAAAGACGTACACAGGGAGCATCCAAAGAATCCATCGATCAGAGCCAATTTATTGCTGCAGGCATTCAGAAATCTTTATCAGAAAGAAAGTTGGATCCTGTTCTACGTGTCTTTTATAACCGCACGGCTTTCCAAGTACCAGGAGACCAGCGCATTCGACTCTCTCTTGACACAGATCTTACATTCATTCGTGAGGATGGTCATCGTCGCAATAACAACTGGCGAAGACATGACGTTGGAGTGAATTATCCTTTTGATTCTCTGCCTGATTCAGAGATCTATCGATTTCCCTATGCTGTATTAGAGACAAAACTCCAAACACATCTTGGTCAGAAAGCACCAGAGTGGTTGACTCGTTTGTTGGACTCAAAACTTGTCTATGAAGTACCACGCTTCTCAAAATACTTGCAGGGTGCTGCTCACTTTTGGAACTCACAATTGCCCCTTCTCCCATGGTGGTTGGATCAACTCACGATGGATATCCGTAATGCTAAACAGCCCAAAGGCAACTTTTCTGGATTATCACGCTCCAAGAGTTTAAAACCATTGATTGATGGACAATACCGTGTAGGCTATCTTGAGAAGCAGTTGGAGAAAGGTGCAAGTATAAAGCGTAAAGACAACAAACCAGCATTGTTGGGTCGTGGTGGTTCTTTCCGTGCAGTAAAGACGCGTGAAAAGCTAACGTCTGGTCTTGCACCCAAAGTAGAAACAGGGAATTTAGCCCCTCGCAGCAGTAGTCCTCAGTCTTATGTCATTGATGTCGATAACAAGAATAGTAATCCTTTTGAGGATCCTTTCTGGAGTAATGAATCAAAGCCCTTGGAATTAAGTCATCATCTGCCTCAAAGAAGCTATCTGAACGATCACTATGACAGCCAGACATCAAGTCCTGATAGATACACCTCCTTTGGTCAATCAGATGCCAGGTTTATGGATCCTTATGAGAATAAGCATGGCCAGATTATTAACATGCCAAATGACAGCAGAGCCCACCTCACAGCAGGCTTCTACACCAGCACAGATGATGAAAGAAGAGAGGAAGAAAAGAAGAAGAAAAAGAAGGAGAAAAAGGACAAGAAGGAGCAAAAGGAGAAAGATGGAGATGGAGACAAAAAGGACAAAAAGGACAAGAAGAAGGACAAGAAGAAGGACAAGAAAGAAAAGGTGGTGGAGGGATTGGAGGGATTATCAGGGATGTCCAAGGAAGAACTGAAGAAGGCAAAGAGAGATTTGGAATTGGCTACACGATTAGAGCCAAAGGTGTTCTTTTCTAATGAACGTACTTTTATCCATTGGCTTCATTTCTCAGTCATTCTTCTGACGGCTGCGTTGACCCTTATTAACTTTGGTGATAGTATCAGCGTTATTTCTGGTGGAGTCTTCTTTGGTCTTGCTCTACTATTCTCTCTCTATGCATTTGGTCGCTTCAGATTCCGTGCCTTCCAGATATTAACCAGACCCCATCTACGTTATGATGATATCTATGGTCCCTTTGGACTGACGGTTCTCTTGTCGGGTGCCTTAATAGTAAGCTCACCTCATCATTGATACACTACTAACACTTCTACAGCTTAACTTTGTCTTGCGCTATACACATCTCAACGACCCTAGCACCAGCTTTCTTACAAAGAACCACAATGGCACTCACAATGCAGATCAGATCAGTAAAAGCATTGACATGACTAGTACCAATACGATTGCCACTAGCATTGCCACTCTTCTTGGCACACCCACTGAGAATGCAAACACCAATGTCTTTGCCACACCCATTGCCACACCCATTGTACCCGTCGCACCTGTCGCACCCGTCGCACCTGTCGCACCCATTGCCACACCCGCCGCCACACTCAATGTCGTTCCTAGACCCGCCGCCACACCCAATACCAATCCTCCCAATTCCTCCACAGATACAGATAACGATACCAACAATGACTCTCCCGATGGTTCTTCTGATGGTTCGAATGACGATAATAGCCCTTAAGGAACTTATGAGAGGCCATGGATTACATATTCTTTTTTTCTTTTCTTTTTCTTTTTTTTTAATTCTATTCTACCTTCATCTTCATTTTTCTATCTATTTCTTCCATCTTAACTTTGCAGCTATTGTGCCTATTTTCTTTTTATCCAACAAAAAGCCCCACTTCACTACAAGTGTAACATGGGAACACATCTCTAATACATTATCAGCCTCCGTTAAAATATTATGAATAAAATACTCAGCACTGATGACTCCAACAGGCAGGAAAGGGCTGGAGATGTGTGTAGCATAAATCATCACGTGTAGGCTATAGAATTCATGTTAATATCCTAAAAGGATTGTTCCAGGAGGTAATTTCCTGGTGTGTGCAGATTAAGACATTTGGCTGAGGATGGGCTTTGTCTATTATGTCAAATATCATAAGAACGTGTCATTCTACTGGGTTACTATAGAAATGATTAGAACTTTACTGACACTTTCAACACATCAATGATGCTAAAGAAGTATGTGAGTTATTAGTACAGCCATCACCGACCAAGCATAATAACAACAGTACTTAACAGCACTGTGTCTATGTCTTGTGGGCTTCATCGGTACATCACTACTCACTAGCCTTGGGCTGTAGAAGCCCTGTGATACGGAAACATCATAATTGCACAGCATTTTCAGCGTAATTTATAAGCTATTTCCATCTCCTCAGCGCTCCTCTTGTAATGTCGCCATTGAGTAACTCTTGGTCATAAAGTGACTGAAACTATAGGAGTATTGAAACATAATTGCAGATGAAAATGAAAGGGATATTCATTCTTCAAGAGATTACTTCTGATGGTTTCATTTATTGGATTACAAATAGGTGTGTATGCCTTTGTAGGGGCACTTTTATTAGATTCAGCACTTCTAGTAGGATCCTCTCCCTTCATTTTCTCGGGACAAAAGGAACAGGTGCGAATGACAGTCCTACAGCAAATGAAAGAGATTCGGGGAGCCAGTCGATGGTATACAGAAAAGGAAATATTGATTCCGAATAAAAACATGCCCATATCTCCATCTGGCTGTTCGGCACTACCTGAAAGATCAAAGGTACTACTGAACAATAAAATTGCCATATTAAACTATGATGGAAGATACTCAACAATACCAACCATGCTAATTTTAGTGTGATATGCGAAAATTGAGACAAAAATACACACAACTCATAAATAAACTGGAGTGACCTTATTAGCCAATACATTAAGCCACTTTGTTCATTGGTATTTGATGTGAGCACGTCAAAAAATAACAATAAAATTGCCTTATAGAAGAGCCAGCGGATAAACCCATTAGACTTTTATTATTGACTGCCATCAGTAGCCATATTCATCTTTACTGTCAATTATAACATGGTCAGTGCTACATATAGTCCCTGTTGGGATCCCTTGGATTCTCTATTTTTCAATGTGCAAGATCTCCTTTGAATGACATGAAATGTAAACACACTTCAATTCAGCTAATACAATAGTATAATTGTATAGATCCCCTCTTTGATTTACTTGTTAATTGATTTATTGATTAATTCATCCTATTCTCACTCAATTGTTTGATCTACTCACTATTGGTATTATTATTCGGTATAGAGTAGTAATCTATTTACTATTAGCTTACTGATTAGTAAACCGTATACTTTTGAATCCGTAAGCAATTAATACTACATACGTATTATGATGTGTTTGTTTATAGCTTAAAGGTTTAAGGGTTGTTTATGAATAGTTTGTTAGACATTCTAGAGGATAGATTAGCTCCAAGATTTAGACATTTCTTGTTCTAGACTATAGCATAGACAAGAAATAGATTCAGTCACCAGTTATACATATAAAAAAGGGAAGAGTTACAACAGCTATTCTCTTTGATACTCTCTTTGATACTCTCTTTGGACAATTAGTTCAATCTTGAGCATTTATCCAATGTAGACTGAGGATTTATTCAGTAGTCTCTGCTTAAACATCATTCATGGCAAACTTTATCAGAGCCTTTTTGTTGATGAATCTCCATACTTCAAGTAATATCTTTCCTGATATCTAGCTAGGATTACCAATATGAAACTACTTTATTGGATTCATTTTCATCACAAATCAAATACAATTGTCATGGTATTGAAAGGAGAAGAGAGAGCATCAGTTTCACTAGAAACAATAATCCCTGCAACGATTCCCTGGAAGAATTCTGATTCTAAACTAACTTCCCCTATGTTTAACCTCGGCTTGACTACTTAATAAGCCAAAGATATAGGTAGGAGTAAAACCTATAACTACAATCAAAGCATTCATAATGGAATCAATAGGCAATACAAAGTAGGGTCTATTTTTTTATGGTCTAATTCTCTGTAAAAATAAAAAATAGTGCCACTATAATGTAAATAGAAAAGAGGATTTTAGTAATCAAGTGATTCTACATGCTCTCTAATAAAGCATAGTGAAGCAGTAGCAAGCAAACCCCTTTTTAATCAGGTAAATAACTAGGAATAACATCGACAGTCTATTCTTTTTTATCCTATTGTGTGGTTATTAGAAAGAGAAAATAAATAAATAAAAATAAAAGGCCTTACATGTGAGGTGATGGCTATACCAAATAACAGTCTTTATTTCTTATGAATTATTTATTTTCAAAACAGAGATAAGTGGTGCTATTAATAGCTGGCATGTTGGATAAAAGATGTGTTTGAAATAAGATGTGTTTATTTCTATTTCTATATTGTTGGTGTCTCCACTCTTTGTACTATGCTAAAAATCTACACACCACCAAATACAGCCTGTAGTAAAGAAAGCACTGTTCAAGCCATACCTCATTATAGACTAAGAGATAAAAAAGATATTCTCCTGGTTAGCGATAAGAGGATGACGGCTCTATTGGAACGCCTATTAAAACAAGGAAGAATAGAATCTTATGCCATAACAAGTGTTGATTGGTTGCTATGGACGTGGATCTCTTATTGACTCATATCATTCACACCAAAAGAATTATAAACTTTACACCAAAAGGATTCTTAAAATACAATAAGCCATTCTATTGCATAGAGTTTATATTTATAGTTGACGATAGCCACTCTTTTTATAGTAACAATTTTATTGGACAGATCCTTCCCTCTTGCTTTGCTCTTTTTATTATGTCGATGATTAAATAAAAACACTCCGGTTGCCATGGCTTGACGTGTACTACAGACATAAAAGGTAACAAATGACATCTCCGCCTAATCCATGATCGTCTTTTCTGCTGTAAGGATTTGTTGGTCGTATAAAAACGAATTAATAAAAAAATAAATAAATAAAAAATAGGTTGTCCATAGTGATTCCAAAAATACATTCAATTTTCTGCGATTAGAATCCTTAAGATTCAGAACTTTATTTTTTCTTTTCCCATTTTTTACTTCTTTTCTCTTTTGTATATTTATTCTACCACTATGAAGTTTGGCAGTCTCCTCGAAAATGAGATTTTTCCACCTTGGAAACTGTCTTATCTCCAATACAACGTATTAAAAAATGAACTTAAAGCTAGGCAACTAAAGCATGCATGGAACGAAACAGACGAAAAAGAGTTTATTGAACTGCTGGAAATTGAACTTGAGAAGGTCTACGATTTTGTCACTGCCAAACTAAGTGAAGTAGAAGCGCGGATTAGTTACTGTGAGCGCACAATCCAGGCATTCATGAATAACCCAACTTCTTCATCTGAACAAAACTGGAATATCATGGACGATGCCCTAACAGAGGTCTTGTTTGATGTGAACGACCTTGCCAAGTTTACACGATTCAACTATATGGGTTTCCAAAAAATCATAAAGAAACACGATAAATGGACACATTTGGATCTTCAACAAGGATTTGTGCCTCAACTCAGGAAAATGCCTTTGGATAAGCAACGATTTGATGTAGCGATTGTCTTTATCTCTGCTCTTCACGATATGTGTAGGCTCAAGGGAAAACCACGTACTGGTAATTCAGCTGCAGGAGGTGATCAGAGTGCATTTGAGAGAGCAACAGCCAAATACTGGATCCATCCTGATAATGTCACAGAAGTCAAATCAATTATTATGCTTCATTTGCCTGTGCTTATATTCAACAAGGAGAAACGATACGAGCCTTCAGACAGTGCTATTTCTAGTGTTTATTATGATAACTCAAGTTTTGATCTTTATTCTGGTCGTTTGCAGAGAGATGAGGGTGCAGAAGCCATTCGATTCCGGTGGTATGGACCCATGTCCAGCCAGTCCATCTTTATTGAGAGAAAAACCCACCACGCACCGTGGCTAAATGGTGCTTCCGTCAAAGATCGTGTTCGATTGGAAGCTAACCAAGTACCTGACTACTTAACAGGTGAATACACAGCAGACGCTTATGCCCAGAAAATGCATGCCAAGGGAACAGATCCCAAAGTAGTGGAGGACAGCCATTTTATTGCCCAGGGTGTCCAAACCTCTGTACTTGAGAAAAAACTTCAGCCTGTATTGCGTGCTTATTATGATCGTACAGCTTTCCAATTACCAGGAGACCAGCGTGTGCGTGTCAGTTTAGATACAGATCTCACGTTTATTCGAGAAGATAATTTTGAGCATATTCGACGAGGCACTGGTGATTGGCGTCGTCCTGATGTTGGTATTGACTATCCGTTCCATCATCTTCCTCCTTCAGAATGCCTTCGATTCCCCTATGCTGTACTAGAAACAAAACTGCAGACACATCTTGGACAAAAACCTCCAGAGTGGTTGACTAAACTTGTGGACTCTCATTTGGTACACGAAGTTCCTCGATTCTCCAAATATCTCCATGGTGCTGCTTACTTCTTCCGTGAAAGAATGCCACTCTTGCCCTGGTGGTTGTCTGAAATGGAGATTGATGTTCGAAAACCAAGATCCAGGAATTTTGGATTGACCCGTTCAAAATCATTCAAGCCTTTAATCGATGGTCAGTACCACCGAGCTATGGAAACAGAAGAACGTAGAATGAGTATTGTGGCCGATATCTCTAATAACGCAGACATAAAGAGACAAGGTTCAACACACTCTCATAGCAGTCCCTTTGAGGATGCTCTGTATAAACCAATAAAGCCATTTGCTGAGAAACAGAGGCCCTCTCTTACAGGGGAGACATTGGTTGGATCTTCTGAAAAGGCAGATTTTTTATTCTCGGCAAGGGGGAATACTCAGCAAGAAGTACAAGACCCTATGTGGAATTTGTCTCACCAAGGCTTACGTGGTGACTCTGGTTTGATCGTCACTGCAGAAGAACCTACAAATTCTGGTCCTCGTAATAGAAATGTTTCTGGTCAGGCCATGGAAATGCACAGTATTGGAGAAGCTGTGGATATTGAAGGAGATAGTCTTCGTCTTAATATGAGTATTGAAGACATGGAAGAAGAGAAGAAAAAACAAAAAAGGCATCACCCATGGAAGCGTTTTATTGGTCTGGGTAACCCTACAAAGATTGAAAATCCCTACAAGAAGGGTGCTATACTCACTGTAAAAAAGATCAAGATTGAGCCAAAAGTCTTTTTTGCCAATGAACGTACTTTTATCAGTTGGCTTCAGTTTGGTGCCTTACTTCTGACAGTGGGCCTTAACCTACTCAACTGGGGTGATAGCGTCTCTCGTATTGCGGGTGGAGTATTTATTAGTATTGCTGTTGCTGTTTGTATCTATGCCCTCTATCGCTTTGAGAAGCGTGCTTGGATGATTAATCGTCGAGTGGTGGGTCGTTACGATGATCTGTGGGGCCCTGTCTCTTTATGCTGTCTTTTAGTAGGCGCACTTATTGTTAACTTGTACCTTCGTTTCAAGTAAATCAATGCACAACACAAACACACCTACACGCATAACTACATACATTTACAACCACTCCCTTTCTTTTTCTAAAAACACACAAACAAAAACAACAAAAATAGCATGCATCATCTCATCTCATATGAGACATCATTTGCACTCTAGCCAACAATCCTTAGTGATTGGCTTTTGGTCAAAGTCATATTAATACAATAAAATAGTCATCTTTATCAAATAATAGTTTAATGTTTATTATAAAATGAAGGGATTAATAAATAGCAGTATTAATAAGAAAGGGCTGTAAAATACAAGATAATTCAGAAAAATCTTTGTTAACTAGGGCGAGGGTCAAGGATATCAGGAAAGACATCAAAGTTATCAGATAGCTCACACAAATGATGGAGACACCGGATAGGATAGGCCAAGTCAATATAGAAGCATAGATTAGCAAGAATGAAATCATCCAACATAAGAATATTCATCACATAATACAATTCCAAGATGAAATAGATACATATTAGACTGGCCAGTAGAATAGGCCATAAGATTTGTATAGGATCCAATTGATACTGTAATCGAAACCATGGAGAAGTAAGACAAATAGATGCAAGCGCACATACACTAGTCAGCAACAAGATTGTGAATACTAAAAGAAAAAAGAAAGTCCATACATCAACAACAATCAACTTACAGTGGCAGTAGTCCCTTGAAGGCAAAACGAGTCTGTGCAGTGTACAGAATAAGGCCAACCACACCAAAAAGAGTCATAAATAGAACAACAAATCCCTCATTATAACACAACTTGGAGACTAATAGAAATGAGACCAGGCAAGAATATCTACTATTTTCATTGTTTCCATGGCAACTTACTAAGATCTGATACAATCAATGCCATTAGAAATGAGGTGACACCAAGCATTGTAATTTGGGTTGTCAGGGGAAGTCTGAAATACTGCATCCACAGTTGCCAGGCAACAAGCACAGAAAGTGTAAAGGCAGGAAAAATGAATATCCACCATGCATAGTGGCTGTTTTCTCCGGCTGATGTTTAGTGGGTTGTGGGTAGATAAGTTCCACCTATAAAAAAAGCACTCACCTGTCTTGTAGCCAATGAAAAATGGGCTTTACATGAACAAAGGTAGTAGTGAGAACAGAGACTGTCAATATCTGACAGATGGTAATAAGGTACACTTTGCGTACAAACTCTATTCTTATCCAAAATATCGATTGATGATCAGACAGGTGCCTTGTAAGTGTTCTGAGAATGCAATACATGTGCATGACTTGTAAGAGAAGAAGTATTTACCCATTTGAAGAGGGATAGAGTTTCTATTGACATTAATGCCAAAAATGTCTTGATCTTGGCCTGACCCATAACGTTGCAGTAGATCAGTAAAGGAACCCGTAGGATAGCGTGCGTTGGTAGGTAGTGTAATAGTAGTGTAGTCTGCAGTCATCGCCACGTGGACGTTCTATACTTTTTGCATAAAACACCTGCAGGTAGAAAAGAAAGCTCAGCACGTTTTGCTTGAAGCAGGGTGACATCACGAGAAAAGCGGTAGTACCAAATGGAGTGTCTCCTTGGAGTTGCTTAATAGAAGTGGACAAGACGATCTATAGGCTCCTTGA
Organism: Spinellus fusiger; assembly: GCA_025094145.1. NCBI lineage: Eukaryota > Fungi > Mucoromycota > Mucoromycetes > Mucorales > Phycomycetaceae > Spinellus > Spinellus fusiger. The sequence goes on along the minus strand of JALLLS010000020.1, from coordinate 36,267 downwards.
CACATATATTTATATATATAAATATATCCTCTTTCTTGGAATTTTTCTTGAGGGATTGAGATAAAGAATTCCTTCAGTGGGTTTGTCTCCATCTCCATTCTTTTTTGGTGTGCAAATGAGACAACACGAATAAGATTATATTCAAGGGGAAAAGAGGGAAGGAGAAGGAGAAGTCTCTTATCCAATACAGATGCTATGTTCCTTTGTTTATTTTTTAATCCAAATCTATGTATATTTTCATAATTCTATTACCTTTTCCCTCTTGTTTTGTTTTTAATGTCTTTTGAAAAACAAGCTGATTTAGAAGAGTGTCAGCCATCTTTTACTTTTACTACAAAAGAATCCGATCCATGGCTACCTACTCTAGATCAAATCCTCAAACGAGAAAGTAGACCTCCTGTCTGTCTTTACAATTATTACATTGTCTTAAGAGACAGACTCATGTTAGAGACAATGCTTGACTTTTGGCTTGATATTCAACAAGCAGAAATACTTCATAGACGCTATATAAAACATCTATTACGCTTAGAGAAAAAGAAGACCTACCATCTCTCTGTGGCTACTGGCAATATCTCTCTTCCTTCTTCTACCAAGGCCAATACCACACTGGTAGGTCACAGCAAACCACATCTTGTCACCCAAATGCTTCTGACTCAACAGCGCCATTCAGTAGCCACCACCTCTTCCACCACCAACTCTGCCAAAACAAAAAAACCACCTCCTACCCATAAAGACATGATTGAACTTGTAGAACAGATTTACCTACGCTATATTGTACCGCATGCTGAAAAAGAGATTGTACAGCTGCCTAATTCTTTCCGTAGTGGTATTTCTCAACATTTCACAGGAAACACATGCACACCTGATGATCCACGTATCTTTGCAGATGCAAAACTCCATGTTTATCAGTTACTGAAATTCGTATTTCCACTGTTTCTGCATTACAAAGCGTCGATGAATCTGACATCAGTACAACAGCTGGGCCGTATTGTGACTGGACTGGTGTCCTTGTTTGTAGGTTTATCACTCGAGTTTTCCCTTATCTTTCTCAATGTACATCCCTGGCAGAAGCGCATTTGGGTAAGTTTTACCAAGCGATAATGGCTTTCGCTCCCTAGTTTATTCTGATGAAACCCTTCCTCCCTCCCCTTTCTCTCCTTGTTTCTATGTTATTCCTCCTCTATAGTTTTCAATGTTCATATTTTGTTTAGGGTTTGATACCTATTGGAGCTGGTCTCTTCTGCTTAATGACTGGGTTATCAGGGTTGGATCCTGTGTGGATTCTCTGCTTTAATATTAGGTAACAAACATAAGGCAGAACCCACTCTAATGCAATAGTGAGACGACAACATTTCATTTTAATTCAATAGAAGATTCTCGGGTCAAGCAAATCTTGCGCCATCGTTCCCTTGTTCTCTTTACAGCCTTTGTTGTATCGACTGTGCTTGTTTTAGCCCTATTTTGTTCTGTGCCAGGAAAGCGACTCTAATTTCATCGTCAATGTTTCTTTTCTTTTTTTTTCTTCTTTCCCTTTTCTTTCTTTCTATAGAATCATGCATAGTCGTCTTTTTACTGCCAAACAACCATTGAAAGGCGTAAAATGTATGCTATTTTGCCTTATTGTTACTCTTTATCCTTATATTTATCTCCATGAAGAATATCTCTTTTATTTTTGTTTGAATATACTCTTTGTATACCAGAATATACTTTTGTCGCATTTATATCCAAGAATGATCTTTAAATTATTCTATTTAATAGTCATATGTAGGTGCCGAATAGAAAGTGAGGAGATTAGTGCCAAGATATATTTTGTAGGGAGACTCTGCGTGTATCCGTAGAGAAAAGACTTGCTAATAATAACATTTACTCATAATTAACCATTCTATCGAATACACATTAAATAAGAGGCACACACACAAGACATCAATGAGTGAGAATTCAACGATATACAATACAGTATGTCTCATAAATCAATGGTCATTATAAACATAAGTATATTAATCATCTTCTTGTGATGAATATAACTAATACTAATACCCTGGATATTTATTAATAATAAAGTACCTATAAATTAAGCAATATACTACATCTTAATCCCTAAAATAAACAGGACCTGACAATTAGTAGTACTAATAGACGTATTCTTAAAGCGAATGCTAATTGAAAAAAAAACAGTCTGCACTGTTCTTTCTCAAACTAAATGGTGGCATCCTGTAGTTCACGAGTTCACACTGCGATTCACCAGACCACCCAAGAGCATTCCTGTTTATGTATCTAATACAAATGTTTAATAACCCATCAAAGTTACAATTCCTTATATCTTTTCAGAGTGGATGAAGCAAAGCCGTGTTATAGCAAACTCTCGTTTTCTGTGATGATAAAAAAAATAGCCTTTGTTACACTGTTCAAAAGATCAGAATTAAAAAGATAGACGCCTACACTACATGTCATATTGTCTGCATATCATAAATATACTATTCAAGTCTATGAAAGCCTTTATTTATCAGACTATCAATATATATGAGTTTATATAATAGATATATAATACAATAAAATGCCATATAAATCATTTTTCTTTCAAAAAAAAAATAACAAATATGAAAAAAGCTATTGTCTACATGTAGCAGCTTGTTTACTATACACTCCTCTATCTAAAATAAAAATAGAAATAAATAAACATGGAGGTATATACATTATGGGTACCCTGGAAAATCAATAGCATAAAACTGGCTTGATAGCCTTGCATCAGTAAACATAACTATCTTTGTATGTGAGAAACCATAATTATATTGCAATGGAGACAAAAGATGATCCTGTCAGTAGACCTATTATCACACACAAAAAAGACTTCAACAAACTCATGATTCCTTATGATATCAAGTAGATGCTTATACAATTAAATCCAATTCTTCTGGAAAAAAGCCTATAGATATAAGATTTGAATACAGTTCAAAGTATTTTTATTTTTGGGTGTTAGTTGCTATTCGCACATTGGGCATATCAGCCACCCTATGAGAACTTTTGAAGAATAAATAAGAATAAACATTAAAACACTTCAAATACAAAAGTGAAAAAAAGAATGCAAATGAATGGGAAACAGAAGGACAGAGAAATATAAAACCTCACAAGAGGGAAAAATGAAGATAAATGAAAAATGAGTAGAAATGATAGTTAAGAATAAACATCCAAAAGGCCATAAAGTCAGCAAGGAAACCATGACACCAAAAAGATAACCGTCATCCTGTGGCGATTCGAAATCCAACGAGGGATACTTGGAGCAACTCGGACAATCCTGAGAATATATGTAGCAACTACACTAGTAGCTTCTGGCTTTGCTAAACGGGCTAAGAATGGGTGGTAGAGGAGAAATCAGAGGAAAAGTGAGAATACAGCGTCTGTTGCTGCAGGAGTCTTTGCACTCTATGGCAGCGATGGTGTTCCCGCTCAACACACCCATCAGCAGCCTCAATGAGCAAGCTACCAGCTGATGGCTCTACCTTAAAGTCTTGAGTAGATGTGGCTCAATCAATGGCTTGCAGCAGTATTAACAAACTGGGCCAAAGATCTCGCCATTTAACAAAAGAGTTAATCGTGTGCAGCAGAAGATTTAGACAATACTCAATTGAATGAACGTCTTGTGGTGGTGCAGGAATTAGGAAGAACAAGAACGTGGAGCGTTTATGATTAACGAATGTGCATATGAGAAAGTGGTCCCTGTTGGCAGATGGGTGGCCACATTGGCAAGAAACTGAAGATGTTGGTGGTAATCAAGCAGTCCTCTATTTTAGTAGACGATGTCTCTCTTTGTGTGTGCATGGTAGTAGAAGAATTGGATCCCAAACAGGTCTATAGAGTCCACGGGCTACCATCACCAGCGGATTCTTGCCACGCACTAGACTAGTCATTTCACTTTGAAGACGTTCAAGATAAGCTACTTTTAATGGATATTTAGGAGGGTTGTGAGCCCGTCCTATTCTTTGAGCATTTTGCCAGAGTACATTGTCATGTAGCTTAATCTATCTGGCTTTACTCTGGGGTGCTTCTAGCTGCGGGACAAGGCACCAGAGGAGGGTGTCTTCAGGAAGGGTAGCTGTACACTCAACAAGCGGGAATGCCAACGCCGCCATAGAGTGCAAAGACTCCTGCAGCAACAGACGCTGTATTCTCACTTTTCCTCTGATTTCTCCTCTACCACCCATTCTTAGCCCGTTTAGCAAAGCCAGAAGCTACTAGTGTAGTTGCTACATATATTCTCAGGATTGTCCGAGTTGCTCCAAGTATCCCTCGTTGGATTTCGAATCGCCACAGGATGACGGTTATCTTTTTGGTGTCATGGTTTCCTTGCTGACTTTATGGCCTTTTGGATGTTTATTCTTAACTATCATTTCTACTCATTTTTCATTTATCTTCATTTTTCCCTCTTGTGAGGTTTTATATTTCTCTGTCCTTCTGTTTCCCATTCATTTGCATTCTTTTTTTCACTTTTGTATTTGAAGTGTTTTAATGTTTATTCTTATTTATTCTTCAAAAGTTCTCATAGGGTGGCTGATATGCCCAATGTGCGAATAGCAACTAACACCCAAAAATAAAAATACTTTGAACTGTGCGCTCAACAAATCTGGCTTGCAGATAAAGGAAACGAGAGTATATGTTAGGGAGGGCGGCTAGTTGAGCAACCTGGATCGTTCCAAACCTAGCAGTAGCAGATCTAGCGAGACAAAGTCTCAGACAAGCAGACTGACATATTTGTAGCGGGCGGATGCCTAGTCTATTGACATTACAAATAGCCAACCCATACTCAAGAATAGGCCGAACAAAAACAGTATAAGCTCTTAGGGCTGCTGTAATCCCAAAGCCATACATGTTTACACCCATTCCTCTCAGCTTTTGCATTACTGCAATTGCCTAGCCAAGAGAGTACAGAGAATACAGAGAGTTACGCCAGAAAAAACCCGAAAGACACCTGGGCATCACAGGAGACAAAGCTGGGAAATACGACCAAGGGAACAGAGATAGACAACTGGTAGGGGCTGTAGATGCTCTTTTACCGGTAGCCATTGGGGATTGAATTGTTGCTTAGTAGTTCAAAGAATTCTATGACTAGTAGGCACACTCCCTATAGGAATATTGCCCGTCATTAAGAGTACAAAGAGAAAGTAGGCTAGCTAAAAAACCCACAAGGGGAACAAAAGGGAATTGTTGCTTAGTAGTTCAAAGAATTTTATTAAGATTGTTGCTTAGTAGACTGCAACCACATTTCTTTTTGTTTGACAGCAATCTCTGCTGCTTGGCAGCAATCTTCTCTTGACGGCAATCATGGTATGGCTTTATGATTGCCAGACTGCAGCCAGGCTTTTTGCTTAGCAGCAATTTCTGCTGCTTAGCAGCAATCTTCTTTTGACGGCAACCCTGGTATTACTTTTTGTTTGGCGGCAATCTCTGCTGCTTGGCAGCAATCTTTTCTTGACGGCAATCATGGTATGGCTTTATGATTGCCAGACTGCAGCCACGTTTTTTGTTTGGCGGCAATCTCTGCTGCTTGGCAGCAATCTTTCTTTGGCGGCAATCATGGTATGTCTTTATGATTGCCAGACTGCAGCCACGTTCTTTGTTTGACGGCCATCTCTGCTGCTTAGCAGCAATCTTCTTTTGACGGCAACCCTGGTATGGCTTTATGATTGCCAGACTGCAGCCAGGCTTTTTGTTTGGCGGCAATCTCTGCTGCTTAGTAGCGATCTTTCTTTGACGGCAATCATGGTATGGCTTCATGATTGCCAGACTGCAGCCACGTTTTTTGTTTGACGGCCATCTCTGCTGCTTAGCAGCAATCTTCTTTTGGCGGCAATCCTGGTATGGCTTTATGCTCACCAAACTGCAGCCAGGCTTTTTGTTTAGTAGCAATCTCTGCTGCTTAGCAGCAATCTTTTCTTGATGGCAATTCTGGTATGTACTGCTAGCTTTTTTTGTTATGCCGCAAACATATTGATATGCATCACTAATATTACTCGACGAATAGTGGCTTAACTTGGTAAAAGGAAAAAAGCATTCATATTAGTTGAATGTCAATAGATATTTTTCATACAATATTTACACTGTATGTAGTATTTTGAATCCTCATAGAGCAACCTACCTTTTATATACTCACTATCGTGAATATTTACATTAACTGCCTTGGTTCTTATATATAGACTTGGTGTGTGCTTGATTATTAAATTTCTTATTTTACAGACTTCACTCATTGGAATTATTGTTGTCTTGCAATTATTTAGCTTAAGTATGTTTTCAGATGTGCAGATCAGTGTACTCCAGTGTCTAAGGCAATAGTAATCTATTCATATTATTGGACAAACTCTAAGAGCATTATAGCCTTGTATTTGTTTAAGCACCAAGACAGGTGTTTCTCTATTCTTCTTTTGAAAGATCCCAGCATTAGTTAATGGAATCTTTCTTTTATAAATGATATATTAGCACTTACCAATAAGATCCAGACAAGTTGTAATAACAAGAGTAAGAGAAATGGCGTTTTTTATTTTCTTTTATTTTCATTGTTTTTACCCAGTCACTTGCTCATCATGTGATTTTGAGGTAATATGTTTAGTGGCCAATCATACTGCTCCAACCCGTTAAAGTCCCAACTTTTCTGTCATCTCTTGAACAGAACAATTTGATGGAGCTACTGTCAGAATATTATCACTCCTGGTCCTTATATAACGACCAATAAATAGAGTCTTGTTTAATTATGCTAAGGCTATTGATACTGGTAAAAGAGAATTATCTGGATCCACCAATAGTGTTTACAGAGTCAATTCTAATGCATGGGCAAATGGGTAAAGAAATAATGCTGTATATGTAACATATTCCTATGAAGAGGAGGAGGAAGAAGCCCACCTATCATTATTTATGTTTAGCTAAGGATATGTATTTCCTGTGTATTAACACACATATACCTATTAATATTGAAACTTTTGTAAGAAATAATAGCTATGTATTGCATGTATCTTAGTTTTTAACATAAGAGTGCTGTTATTTGGATCACAAAAACAACCTCTTGAAAATGAAAATATTCTAGACCATAAAATATTTCAGTTTCCATGTATTTACCCAAAAAAAAATACTTGTTTTTTTGCCAAATCAATGTATTTATCAAAATACAGCTTTTTTACTACAGAATTCATACTTGAAAATCATCGTCATGCAATGATAAGTCTTTATGAAGTTTATCATACTTTCTTAATTCCAGGGAAGTGGCTTCTACTTTAATATATAAAAGATTTAACAAATTAAATAACACATACAGTTCAGTATTTTTTATTTATGGGTGTTGATTGCTATTCGCGCATTGGGCATGTTAGCCACCCTATGAGAACTTTTGAAAAAATAGAATAAACATTAAAACACTTCAAATACGAAAGTGAAAAAAAGAATGCAAATGGATGGGAAACAGAAGGACCGAGAAATACAAAACCTCAGATGAGGGGAAAAAATAACACATACAGTGGCTTTCAATAAAACAAGGAAGATTTCAAATTCAGACCCTAATTTTACCCTTAATTTTTTTTATATTAAACATTCTTCATTTATTGCTTTTCCACTCTAATGTCTACCTCATCTAACACCACTGAACAACCCATGAGACCTCTTGGGAACAGAAAGAAGAATATCGATGACTTCACTCCATGCCTCATTGCTCAAGAAGCCACTGTAAATGGGACTAGCCTGGTTGCCATTTCTGCTAGGTTTGGAGTTAGTCAACAGTCTGTTTCCCTTATTGTAAAGAGATATAAGGAAACTGGTTAATTCAAGGCCAAGAAGAGCACTGGGTGCAGGTCCATTCTTAATGAGAGAGACGAGAGAGAGGTCAGTCGCGAAGTGGCAAGAGATTCATTCCAGACAATGAATCAGCTTCACAAGCAGATGACCACCAAAGTGTCCAGGAGCACCTTCTCAGAATTAATGAAGAAGCTTGGCCTGTTTTCTTGCAGGGTGGTCAAGAAACCTTCTCTCACTACTAAGCACAAGAAGTTGAGACTTGCTTGGGCTAAGGCCTACCTCCACTGGACTGAGGAAGACTGGAAGACAGTCATCTGGTCCGATGAGTCAAAGTACCAACTCATGAGGACCAACAACCGCAACAGAGTGGTGCGCAAGAAGAAGGAGGGGCTGCTCCCGAAGAACGTCAAGCCCACTGTGAAGTTTGGAGGTGGCAGCGTGATGGTGTGGGGATCTTTCTCTGGTGAAGGTGTTGGAAGGTTGGTGCCTGTGAAGGGCAGTATAGACAGTAGAAGATACATTGATATCTTGAAGGAGAATTACTGCCCTGAGCTGGCTTGACTCAAGGCACTAAATCCAGAGGTGGATTATGTTCTTCAAAAGGACAATACTAGCTGTCATAAAATCAAAGAGTCCAGGTTGTGGAAGGCACAAGAGAGCATTGTCACTATGGAGGGGTGGCCCTCACAAAGCCCCGACCTGAACCCAATAGAGCATCTTTGGGAGGTGCTTGACAGAGCAATAAGAAAGAGGATGACTCCAGCAAGCTCCCTTCAGGATTTGGAGGTGCTTCTGTTGGAAGAATGGGAGAATATTCCTAAGGACACCACAGACACCCTCATTGCCAGCATGCATCGGAGATGTAGGGCTGTCATTGAGGCCAAGGGTGGAAGCACCAAATACTAAGAATTTCCACCTAATAAATTTGTATATATTATCCTGTTGACCTTCTTTATACTTCATCCAGTTTTCATGTCTCTACTGTGTGTTTAATGTATGTTTTTATTACAAAGAATAAGTATTTCCTATTGCGGAATCATAACGGGGTATGAAAAAAATCCATTATTATTTTGAAAGCCACTGTATTTAAGAATTCATTCATAAATAACATACCATCTTTTGCGTATCTCTTTTCAAATGACAAATACCTATTCCAGAAAAACTTTTCTATTTTTTAGTATTGAGACTCCATACTCTACCTGCTTCTTACAGTCTTGGAAATCATAGAACTTCCCAAAACAAACGATCTGTCAAAGATTTCACCTGCTCGAGCAATCTGAGCCACCATTGTTGATTGAAATCTGATCCAAGCAGAAAAGGCTGCTGTGAGCTACACAACTTTTTCAATTTTATGTGCGCAAGGTAGTCCTAAAGTGGTGTTGAAAACACTTATTCAGTGCTTTACATTATGTCTGGGATCAGCACTCAGTTGATGATGCTTGAACAAACAGAATTGGGAATACACCTTACGAAGAGCAAAAGTGGAGATTTTCGAAATTACTTTTGAAAACATATCAAACCTACAAAGTCCATCCAAATATGCCCTGGCTGGTTTTTCGGATTCTAAAGCAAGTTTTTTGAACTTTTTGACTTGAAACATTATCAATGCGCTCAAATAAAACATTTAGATCCTCAGTGCTAGTTCTTATCTCTCGTTTCATAAGAGAATGTGCACCTTCAACACTAGAAGATGTGGAGTTTAAGTGTAAGTATTTTGTTAGGACAAGCAGATATAGATCTATACAAACATCAGTTTTAGTTATCTTGAAATAATTCTTTTTTCAAGTTAAATAAATGCAAGTGAACAAACCCTTCTTTGTAAATAAGCCATGTTGACTCTCTATACTGCATAAAGCTGCTTGAATCGTAAAGCTCTTCGCTACTGTTATTGCCCCGCTCTAGCAACTTATTCTTGAACTCTTTTAACCTTTCTCTGTAGTTCATTTCTGTCAAAGAATATCCAGTAAGAATACTCCATTCTCTTGAATCTTGTCACTCTTTTCTTTATCAATCCTAAGAATATATTTTATTAGGCTGGATAAAACATTCATATATATGCGCCATCAACATATCAAATGAGTAGCCTGTGGAAGAACCTTTTCCAAGGCATTCACCAGTACCAGATCACAATCCATCACCACAAATCTGGGATAATACTTCTCAGAAAAGCAAACGTGTTTCATCTGGCTTAGAACCCGTGTAATAAGCTACTTTCTCATCTCTGATAAAGGCAACGCCAAAAATAAATTTACTATTCGAATCTTTCTTACTAACTGCTTGTATCATTGGCGTCTTGTAACGATTTATTTTGTATGTTGTATCAATTACAACAACAGTTGAGTATCTTTCAAAAAGCTTCAGAGTCTTTGTAGCAAAGAAAAAGACAAGTCAATTTTCCTGAAGTTGCTTCATATTTTAACTCCTAGTAATAGTTTACATTTTCATTCAACTTATCAACAAGAGAGTGAATTAGAAGCTTGTTGTTCAATTCATCTTCTCTGTGATTTCTAATTGCATTGTATATGGCTCTCTTATCGATAGATCTACTTATATTTTTTTGCATCAAGGCAGTCATCTTATTGGATGGCGATGCACCAGACTTAATCATTACAGAAACAGTCTTCTTCTGATCTTCTGTTAGGCGTCTACGCAATGAATGACTGATGTATTCTTCTTTTGTTAGTAAGTGCTTGTGTGTACTGTTTTTCATTGTAATAAAAGGCTATCCTCTTTTGCGATCCATATACCAGCTGAATGGATAGTCAATTCTTTTGGATATACTAGAACGGTGTTGTTTATCAGAAGACTTTAAGTATATCATAGTACTGGTGGGCTTTCTTTATCTATCACAGATAAACTCTATTTCTGAAAGAATATTTTCCATCAGGATCTGATCTACTTTTAACACATTCAAATATGTGCTGGTTTGCAAAAGAATAAACAGACTCAAGTGTCAATTCAAATATTCTAAATGGACCGATATTTGAAGGTGATTCCATAGTAAATGACACATTAAAAAATCTCTATTTTCATTATATTCATAGCATTCATCGATATTGCCTTCTACTTCAGATATCTCATCATTCTCCCAAAGATCACACTCTATGTTAAAAAAAATTGCCAAATACATGATCATTCACGTCGGTTTCGGTTATTTCTGAATCAAGTTGTATTTCTTCAATGTCTTGATTGACAAGGTTTATCCAATAATGGAGCTTGTGATCACTATTTGAAAAATCATCACAAGTAGATAATTATTCCTTATCAAAGATTGTATAGTTATGCAATAAAAAAGAATATAAACCAACGGTAACAATGCTTAAAAGGAGCTTTATTAGAATAAAACGACACCACTCTTATATTTTCACATATAATATAGTGTGTTACTAGCTAGATGAATTTCTCTATATCATTCGGTACAACAATTATTATTCTTTAAAGACTCTACAAACAATAGAGTTAATATTTTAAGTTTATACTTCAAAAAAAAAGAGGCTATTTTGTTGTTTTTGGACCACAAATCTAAAATATTCTCATCCTCAATAGGTTGATTTTGCGGTCCAAATAACAGTACCCATATAAATAGCAAAGGATTTTTATTTTATTTTATATAGATAACCTTCCAAATCTCTTTAGGATATTCTTCAGAATCTCAACAGATAAATCACAGAAAACATAAACTGTAAATAATGAGACATTGATATTCATGCCTCATCTAGCTCATTTAAGTATGCATGTCATGCTTATTCTTTTACTAACACTTCTTAGGGGTAATGTGCACATTGTGCGTGATAGAGTAGATACATGATCCTACATCTGAAATGGATTAAAAATAACAATCAATCAATCAATGATAAACTGTAAGAAGAGCAGTAAGTGCTTAAACAGACTAAAGGCATAGCTCAAGATGATATTTACTATTTGATTAATTCTCAAGTAAATATTGCTTGATGACCTAATCCAGAGACTTCATTGACAAATTTAATTATCCTCATGTATCCTTCTTGTCTTTGATAAAGATATATGGAAAATAACTCTATCAAACAAACAAACAAAAGGAAAACACAGCTAGAATGGCTACTACTCTGCACTTTTCCATGTACTATTGCATCTTCACAAGGCAGTTCTTATGTGTTGCATACTCAACACTTCTTTCTCCATAACTATACATACAGTGGGATTTAAGCAATAGTCAACACCAAAACTAAGCGCTCTTTATTTTATAAAAGTATGTACATTGCCCTCAAAGAAAGTAGAATAAAGATACAGTTTAGTAATTGTACGAATGATATCAGAAGAGTCATTCAGAAAGAATGATGGATATAAAGCCAATAACCTGGATCATAGTCTTATTCTTCATTTTTTATAATATGTACCAGTCCAAAATACTTATTTCTTGGGAATGTAGGACACTTTTAGGAATCTCTTTCTGAGTTTTCCATCAACACAAAAGCAGTGCATTATATTTATATAAAGGTACTATGGAGTTAGACACTACTGCGTGTTTTATGTATTTATTTATTTATTTATTTATTAGATATAATAAATTTAACAAGTCAGCTAACAATTGATACCTGAATTGCTTCTCATTGTCTTAGTTCATTTGTTCTGCCTATACTACATTATCCACATACCCACCCGAGACTTGATTGGCTAAATTCTTTATGCATTTCTTCTGTTCCTAGAAAAGCAATCTTTATGACCACTTTCCATAAATAGAATAATTTCCAATTTAGAATGAAAATCGAACAGTGTGTCTTGGGTCTTGTCTACATTACTTTGAGTGCTTGTCATTCACTTTTTTCTTATATACTTTCTCATGGCAAGTTGTCTATTTAAAAAAAGACTCACAAAAGAGCTCAAGGGTAATGGAGTTATTATTGACATGAACGAAGGCTTAGTCGAATATTGACATGTGTAGATCTCAGCATTAACTCACCTGAAGGAGTGACAATAGAAGAAGCAGATGACTTTAAGAGGTGAGATGTGCTAAATCTGTTTGGTAGAAAAAACTAAAGTGTGCTTACACTCTATCTCCTAATAAAGGTGGAGACTGTGGATCAAAGGAGCACCAAACACACTGTATGAGGTATATGTTTATTATAGGGTGTGATGTGGCGTTTAAAGGCTTGCTTGCTGAGGAGATAATAACAAATAATAACAATAATGATTTCATGGCTGTAGGGAGAAAGGTTCAGACTTGAAGTAAATGAGTGAAATCCAAAAGACATTAATGATGAACTCTTCACAGTTTCGCTTTTCACCTTCTTACCCACTCGAGTCTCCTGAAGTACTTTTTATTCTACCTGATGTTCCTGTCCATCCACAGTAAGACTCTTATATTTGCTATTAGACAATGACCGTACTCACCCCTTTCTATAGTGTAATAATGCATATCGACTTTCTATAGCTTGCTAAAAAAAAAGATATTTCAATGAACTCAAATTAGGTTTATTCCAATGGACATATCTGTTTGAATATTCTCTACAAAGACTGGTCTCCAGTACAAACAGTCTCTCAGATATGTCTATCTATTCAATCAATGCTGTCCAGCTGTACAAAAAAGGTGAGATCATGGAACAGAATGTATTAGATATGGAAAAGAGAAGCTCATTCGAGGACTCGACAGGAATACCCACCTGACAATGATGTTTATGTCAAGAGTGCCCGTGCATCACCAAAGAAAACGACTTGGGCTTTTCAGGTAGGTTACCGCTGTTTTATCAATTCATAATAAAATATGTCTAACAACTCAACTTTTTACTCAATATTTGTAGTAAGCGATATATGAAGAGTTATTAGCACACCATAACTTACTGAATTCATTTTATAGTGATGATAGTGTATAGACAAGAGAAATAACAGCAAGACTTGTTTACTAACAAATATTAGCAGTGAAGGTTAAACCTAACCACATATTCTATGTTATGTTTTTCTTCTTCTTCTGACACATAAAGTATGTGATAACTAGTAGTTTATTTCTATTTAGCCGTAGTATATAAAGTATACAGTTTTAACTTTCACACTGATATATTAATGAATGAACCTGCATGTACCATTGCTACTGCTTCTAGTTCTGATGTCTACCCCATCTCTATTTTTATAGGGTGTTTCGGAAATCTCCCTGTAGTTAGTTGGTGTATAAATAATACGAATGCTATGACTACTTGCCCATAAATAAATGAAGGTGGATACTATAAAGTAATCCCTAAGCATACTCTGTCTATAAAAGAATCCCGACTAATACTTAACCTATTAACACTTTCTCTTAAATAGATAGCTTCTAATGTTACATGACAGGCATTATAAATAGTATCACTACACTATTAGCAATTGCCTATGTACTATCCATGCTTTATACTACTTTCAGAAGATAGGGTATATGTGTTCTATTAGATAGCTACACAAGTTATTCTTGATCAGATTTTGTATTTAATCCCGAGAAAAGAATTTTATTTATATGTAGTAGTCCCTCTGATTCATTCAATGAACATGAATTTTCGTAGAGGGTTTTTTTTATTCTGGATAAAGGAAGTGGAGCTTCAGAAGTTTATCAATCTTATCTCACTAGGAAAACTTTAAACACTATTTTGCTATGTTCCTATAACCTTTGATAGAATCATATCAGACACCGATCAATGACTTGTTAGCTGCTTTATATCCTCCAGATGCCATTAGATTACAGTGATAATCCTGATGTAACACCACGGTGGTATTCTTGTTTAGTGTTTTAGTGGGAAAAAATAAATAAACTTATCTAATCCTACAAATCAATGAGATTCTAAATACCTTTTAGAAACAGATAGCCTACAGATGAACAAACAGAGGTTCTATTTTCTATAGATAGGATAGACTCATCTAGTTAAGGCCTCGTATATGATATTGTGAGCAACTACTGCTTATAATACCAGTGAGCATTCTACTAAATAAAGACTTCTTTTTACACTTTTACAGACTAGTGATGGCCTCAAATGCATGGATTTACCTGGTAATATAAGGAGCTTTAGGGTAGGTAAGACCTTTGGATATCATTGGATGTGGGGAATATGACTTGCCTATTTCATTATCTCTTCGGAGATAAGGATTTTGTACTTAATGGTTTTGTGTAAGACTGTAATATACATTGGCCACCTTAAATAAATGCCACTATACTGGTGTATAGTGGCTGTATAGATGAACTGAATTCATTAACCAACCTCATGGAAAGAGAAAGAGAAAAAGAAATAGGGTCTATCAAGTCATGCAAGGA
This sequence comes from Spinellus fusiger, assembly GCA_025094145.1. Taxonomy (NCBI): domain Eukaryota; kingdom Fungi; phylum Mucoromycota; class Mucoromycetes; order Mucorales; family Phycomycetaceae; genus Spinellus; species Spinellus fusiger. The sequence continues at coordinate 21,248 of JALLLS010000020.1, read as the reverse complement.
GCCAATGTAAAATAACATTTCAATTACGAGTCATTTCTATATAAGACACTATTGAGTAGTTAGTGTACTTTGTAGTTATTGGTCTTTTCATAGATACAGAAACAGAATAGTATGTATGATCTTATGAACACGTAGTTCATACATTTAGAAAGGTGTAGACTTCAGAAAAAGAGAGAGAGAATGGATATCACACAGCCATGAACTTAATTCGTAATCTTTAGGTGTCTGCTGTGCATAAAAATCAATTACACTGGAAAAGGACAAATAAATACGACAGTTGTTTTTTGTATAAAATATGAAATCGTACTGCATTCAATGCATAAATAGCGTGAGAGACTATTAGAGAGTAATAGAAGGTAGTAGTGTAACACTACCCTATGTAATAGAGGGTAGGACACCTATAAAGTCTCTCTTCTAATTTCTCAAAGTACTTCTATCTGATTGATATAGATGCTCATCTAGTCCACTTTAGGAAAGTGTTTAGTAACCAGGACTGAGCTGAAGTATGGTTAGCAGAGAGTATTGTTCTATTGGGAAGGACCACAACAAATAAGAAACATGTCAACGCAAATAATATCGTCCAGTCAGTGTACAACCAGCCAGCTATAATGCAACTGCATCCTTATCAAAAATTGTATTAAAATTACTAAAGTCTTATCTTTCTTTTCCTTTACTGTCCTTCTTTCTTTTATATTGAGCTTTGAAATGGGAGAGTCCAAGTCGGGTGCTACTGCTACAGACAGTTTTGTGAGTAGATGGATACAGCATTGGATACTTTATATTTCTTCATACCCTAACACCTCTTTTAGTCTGAAAAGAAGACATCATTTATGGAATGCTCCGGTGATAAAGAAAGCCGTGTCTCAATAGACTATGATGCTCAGAGACTACAAAAGTTTGGCTACAAACAAGAATTCAAGCGTGAAGTCAGTATGATTGTCTTGGCTGGCTTTGGGTTTTCAACAATGGCGGTGTTACCAAACTGGTGGGGTCTTATTTTCATATCTATGATAGGGTTAAAGAATACTGAGTCATAGTGTACTTATTGGGTGTCTCTGCTCAGGCTTGTTGGGTTTGGAGCTAGTTTAGTAGCAGGAGGACCCTCAAGTTTATGGTGGACTTGGATAGTTGTATCCCCTTTTGTGATGTGTATAGGATTAGCCATGGCAGAAGTAATCTCAGGTAATTTTCATCATGAATTCAATAGCTATCCGAGTCCTCACTAAAAAGAATTGACATTTCTCTCTCTTATTACAGCATATCCTCTTGCTGGAGGTATCTACTCTTGGTATTACATGCTTACAAATGATAAGTGGGCACCTTGTAAGTCATGCTAGAATAATAAGAACAGTAGACAATTCTTACTGATTCAAAATAGTTACATCTTGGATTTCGGGTTATGTAAATTTAGCCGGCATGTTAGCAACCAATATGACAATTGCATGGAGCTGTGCAGACTTTATTTTTCGTACGATACCTATAGAGTTCTTGAAAATGGCATAGATTAACATATTTATATTTATATTTATATATAGAGATTGTCAGTCTTCATTCTGAAGAATACACAACATCTCAAGGAGCCTACATAGGTGTATACTGTGCAATCCTTGTTACTGGAGTATGTTATAGCTACCTTGGCCTGAAATTTAGTAGTTATTTGAATATATTTATGAGTAAGTAATAATGAAAAGAATAATGAACGATGATCCTACACCTGGTTCGTGGATGGTAAGCTAAAATGCTCTAATTAGTGGTATGGGTTGCACTTGGAACACTTGTTGTTGTAATCACCTTACCAGGTAAACTCCTATCCTTACTATGTTTATGTATTATGTGTAAATTGCTCATCAGAAACATTTAGCAATGGCACCGACTAGAACCTCGGGCGAGTGGGCATTTACAAAGTTTATCAATAGAACAGGTTATGACAACGATGGTGTAGCTTTTCTTCTTGGTTTACTTCAAGCTGGATGGAGTTTGGTGAGTTATGAATTAGTCTATGGAATAATAGAAGACTTATTCAGTTTGTAAGATTGGCTATGGAGCTGGAGCCCAGATCGTTGAAGGCACAAAAAATGCGGACATTACTGCACCAAGAGGAATCATCTGTGTTGCTGGTGCCATTATTCAAGGCGCTGCTATTATTATACCTGTCTTGTTTACCATTCAGGATGTAGAAGAGCTTATTGATTCTTCATCTCCTGTTTCTATCTTTTTTGAACGCGCCACTAGTCGTCCAGTAGCTATATTTTTTATGGTCGTGCTGCTTGTTACTCAGTTTGGTGCACTATGCAATAATACCTATGCCATGGGCCAGTTGATATGGGCCTTAGCTCGTGATAAATGTATACCTCAAGCAAGCTTCTGGTATAGTTTGGATTCACGTAGTATTCCTGTTCGTGGTTTACTCTTACAATTACTGATATGTATTCTTGTAATCTTGCCTGTATGTAATTGAGAACACAAGACAAACAGGCTATTTTCTATTAAGCTGACATTTCTTTGATAGTCATTTGGGTCTATTGTCTATTGGCAGGCCATTATGAGTACAGCTGTCATATGTGTCAATGTGTCTTACGGTAAATATCCCTTTGATACTATCTTATAATATTACAACTAGTACAACTCTTTAATACAAAATAAGGCCTTCCATTTGTCTGTCGTCTCATTTGGAAAAGAGATACAATGGAAAAGGGTCCGTTTTCTCTTGGAAAGTTTAGTATTCCGTTGAACATCATTAGTGTCGCATGGATTTTTTTCTTTTCGATCGTCTTATGCCTACCAAGAAGTTACCCAGTGACAGCTGAAACGATGAATTGGTCTTGTCTTATGATTTCAGCAGTAGTGCTCTTCTCTACCGTCTTTTGGTTCACGTTTGGTCGATACACTTACAAAGGCCCTATGCAAAACATTGATATCCAATAGAAAAACTATTAGCTAGTACTGCTACTGTATTGATTGATTGTATATTGTATATCAATTGTAAATAATTCATTTTCGTTATTTTCTATACAATAGATGCTTTATTTCAACGAGTTGAACAATCTACTGTTCATCACACCAATAAAAATACACGAAAATGATGACAAAAGTAAGCATCCGTCTTTGTGTTTTACTTTTAAACTTATAATATGGTCTCATCAATAAATAAACAATATTTATTATCGATTTTTCTCTGCTGACCAACGTTTTAAGATAATTTCTTGTATCTTATAGTTCTTCAGCAGTGTCTTACTAAAAGTGGCTTCATTATTTGCTGGCACAGTGACATAGCAGAGAATTAATGTTTTCTTCACTTGCGTACAAACTCTGTTCAGTCCAAGAAGCCATTTCCAAGTATGATTGTTATCTTTGTTATCTTTGTTATCTTTGTTATCTTGTAGTCTATGTGGCAGAACAACAACTGCAAAATCAGCATGACGAAACTTTGGGCCTGTTTGATAAAGAACTGCAAAGTATATGAGAACCCCCAATGTATCAGTCTTCATAATGTACCGAAATCAACACCAAATTTGGCTCCATTCTTGGGAACCCACCCCAAGCTTCTATAGTAATGGTAGGCAGCATAGTGAGCACTAAATAGATTGAATGGAGGGTCTATTGTCGATTCTAGCCCATGATAAGAGCGGCAAGAATAATAGAAAGCAAAGCGAGACCAGCATTCGCTTATTGACATTACTTTCTAGTACCTCAAACAATAATAAGAAAAGTAGTGAAGAAACAAGACAGTAACATAATATATGTATATCTAACCTGAGAAGTGTCAGATATTTCCAGTGCATTAAGAGCAAATACAAGGAAAAAGGCTTCCAAGAGATCTAACTGATAACACTCGTAGTCTTTACCCTCAGCCATCTCCAACAATTCCGAGCTACTGTAGATTTCATTCACGATAGGAAGATCTGCTGAATGTTCTCCTTTATCTAACTTCTTTTTTTCCCGTCTATGTTTTCGACGATCCACTGTTATTTTTTCTAGAGACATAATATTCTCATTTGCTGAAAGTTCAGACTATTAGGCTATTTTGCATTCCATGTTTACAAAATACCAACACTGTCTGTTATGTCGTTCTCGCCAAGTAGGCTCACTTCTGGAAAGTGTTCCTTTTCCAAAGAACCCTGAAGAGTATAGTTCTATAGCATGGTCTCGTCTTTCCACCCATACAAAGCGACCAAACTCTATGAATATACCTTTTCGTGGAGGCAAAGGGGTTGATACCAAACTTCCAAGAAAACGATAGACTCGCACCCCCCACGACAGGTCTGTTGAATTGTCCAAAACAATAGGCAAGGGTTTTTCATTGTTCTTACTACGAGCAACTCTTTTAACGGGAACTTCCTGGCTGCTTTCTGCTGAAAAACTGTTCGGGTGGAGGGGAGTGTCCTTATGCTCCATACTGTTATGCAAAATGGATTCAGTTAGTTTTTGAAATGGGTTAACTAAGCCACTTATCGGAGACACCGCTGATGTGTGTGGTAAGGATCAATGCTACGAACCACGTGCTTATAAAGAAGTACTATTTTTATTGTATATTATTCTTAATGATATTAAGTGGGATTATATTTCATTCATCACACCAAAATTAATGTTATGAGGAACCAGTTTATGTAATTCATTTATTCTTTTCATTTTTGCTCTAACAATATTTTTTTTTCTTTTGCATAAGACACTTAATAAAAAGTGTCTTATGCAGTTACTTTAGCAATTAATACATTCACTTGTAGGTCTTTAGATCTAATATCCCAACAGCTCTTTTTAGCTTAGTATGTCTACCATGTAGACATTCTTTCTTATTTTATCTACAATATTTACTATCTCTAATAATCTCCGTCTATTCCACAAGTTCCTCTGCTACCTAGAGGAGACATGCCAACAGAAGCACTCGTGTTGCTGTTGTGCATAGGTATACTAGAAATAACAAGGCACAGACTGAGATTTCTAATATGCTAAACGTGTCATGTTCCACTGTGAGTTGATTATTAAAAAATCACTACGAAGCTGGCTCTATAGGGTTTCTATCAAGACTCTAGTGACAGTTGTTTGTATGGTCACTTTAGATAATTTTCTTGAAGAAAAAATATTCTAAATCACATACTATTGTTCATAAATATGACCTTGATTAGAATAAAAATATGCAAGTATAGCTAAAGTGGGCTTGAGAGCACTTTACATAATCAGATGTGTTTTTTGCTATTTTTTTTTAAAAAAAAATAGCACAGTGACAGTGATGATATATGTTGGATCCAAGATCAATACAAAGACATGCCTAATTGAAGGAGTACTGACCCATTTCACATTGCTGATAAATAAGATGAATCTTGCGTGTAGATCCAACTACAGGAAGCACAGTCAAGTACAAATAAGTGTTTATGCACTTACTACTACCAGACAAGAAGCCAGCAGTGTAATAATGGCAATTGAGAAGTGTAGAAAGAGTTAATTATTCACTAAATAAAAGCAACCCAATTTTTGGATAAAGCCCTGTCATTCTCAGTCTCTTTATTATTACATTTGAATAAAGCAATACAAAAAATGGATCACCTCTCTTCAAACAATAGAGTAAAATCGTCCTTAATTTTCATGGTATAGATGTACCAATGACACTCTATATCTAAACTCATACTGTGAAGCCTTTATTTTCATTGTGTTTTGTATTTGGATCAAGTCTCTATTGGCTTTAAAGCCTGATCCAGAGCAACAGTAGCCATAAATAATAAAATTCATTTGTTAATTATTCTTTGGAAATTCTAGTGTAGAATTTTCCTCTGCCCAGTAAATGCTACTCAAAGAAGACTAAGCTAATTTACTGTTAACTTAACTAAGCTTCCATATCATCCATATAATACAGTGGATTTAAGAACTTCACAGGTGTGTAGGGTCCTTAAGAAGGCTGGCTACAGCACTATTCTTCACAGAATCAGATAAAAAGATACACTGAAATAGTGTACTTGATACAGTTACACAACATTAGTTAGTACGACCCCATAATTTATATAATTTTAAACATGATTCTTCTTCTTTCTACCACAGAATCACATTCCATTAAGCAATCTCAAATGTCAAACGCAGAATCCTCAAATAGAAACCCGGAAGTTTATAATAAGCTCGAAGAAAGAGAGTAATAGGGTGTTTATTGGCTTAAAAAAGAAAACTACTCCATGGGTGTCATTTCAAAGGTCGTTGGCATTAGCACGTCTACTGTCCAAAAGATCATTAGTAGAAACAAGACTAATGGTACACCTATACTAAAGGCTTGTTCTGGTGCACCAGAAAAACTAAACGAGAGAGACCTCAGACGACTTGAGGACATTCTAAGAGACAACCCATTTGCCTCCTATAACTTCATAAATCTTGAACTTAAGGCACAGGAGATAATCATCTGTAGAGCAAAATTCATCAGATATATACATCAGATTGGGTTTAGTTCCTACTTTACAGCACACAAGCCAATGTTGTCTGAAGAAAATAAGAAAAAAAAGACTTCGTTGGGCGAAGGAACGGATCAATTGGATCCCTGAGGACTGGAGACGCGTCGTATGGTCTGATGAGTCATGGTTTGAAGTAGAGGGTTGCCAGGGGTGGGCCAGTGTGATTCGAAAGATTGGAAAGAGGTATGGGGCTGCTCATATCATACATACAACCAAATGGGGGAAAGGCAGCTTAATGATCTGGAGCTGTTTCTGGACGGGTGTATTTGGGCCTTTGGTCTTTATTGATGGCACTGTGAGTCATGACATATATGTCAATATTTTGGCAGGAAAATTTCTGCCATGGTTCATTGAATTGAATGAAAAGGAGGATAAGGACTTCATATTCCAAGAAGATGGGGCTAGCTGCCATACAGGTAGCTATACAACATGGTGGAGAAACACACACGCGATCAGGCGTTTTGATTACTGGCCTGCCCAAAGTCCTGATCTCAACCCCATTGAACATCTCTGGAGCTGTCTTGATAAGCTTATCGATAACAAGAGAGTCAGTATTAATAATATTGATGAGCTCAAGATAGCTTTAGAAGAAGCTTGGGGAAATATCTACGTTGATCTTGCCGAACGTTTAGTTGACTCAATGAAGGATCACTGCCAGACAGCTATTGATGCTAAAGGTGGCCCAACAAAATATTAAATAAAACCTTTTATATATATACTACTCTAGAAAATATGTTAAACTAACTTTGTGTTGATTTTGAGATCATTAGTATGTATTTTGAGGTCGTAGCCTTTTCATGCATAAAGCATATTCTTTCTCAGGATTTCAAAAAAGAAAAATCGTACCCTTTCTAATTTTGTGTAGCTGTATCCATATTCAAATCTCTGCTACTTTTTAGTGAATAAATATACATAGATTCAGATATACAGATTGTAAAGAACTTTATTATAAAATCTATTTATGGATATAAATTGATCTTTTATTATCATAAAGTTACTAGATCTCTATCTATAGAATTCATAAAGTTGTAAACAAGGCCTCCCAGAATTCGATTGTGAATATTACTTATGCTCTTATAGTATAATTAAAAGAATATACAAATGAAATAGAATCCTATTTCTCTTTTGTTTTGATAGATTTCTCCAAGAAAATTATAGCATAGTGTCTTCTGTTCCTTCTTTTATTTCATCCTTTTCATTTTTCCAAATTGATTTTTGATCAGGCTATTCATTTACTCTTTATTTTATCTCTTTCCCTGATCAAACGATTCTTTCATTTATCTTTGTTTATTCTTCTGGATATTTGATAGATTAAAAGTTAAAAATAAAAGTGATTGTAAATTAATGATTATTTTTAAGAACAATTGAGAAATCTGCCACATTTATATCAGTAAGTTTTTTTGTGATCTATATCTATATCTATGAGTATTAGCAGGTGAGGTAGACATTGTGTGAGAGAAAAATCTTTTAAATCTAAAATGCAGACAATAAATAAAACATCACTTTTCACTTGAGCTATTTGGATTTTAAAATTATAAATAATGTTTCTCTCAGTGTAGCACCTTTGATGGTGCTTTTAATCATATTCTAATGTAGATATAGAGAAATAAAACCTGCCCTGAGATTCATTAATTTTTCATCCTAGCTTATGGGGTTGATACTGAAAATACTCTATATTAAATAAGTGAAAGCAGTCAACGAGAATGTAGCTATAATAAAGGTAGATATTCATATATAGTACTAGTTATAATACCAACAAGAATCTATGTTATAAAGCAATCACACTACTTTCTATAGCTATTCCCATTATAATAGTGTGATATCAATCCATAGACACTAATCCTATACATCAATATATGAGACTACAATGCATAGTTTTTTTATGAATAGGGGGTCATTTTGTATCTATAATAAGTTCAGAATGATTTGCATTTAACAAACATAAAGTTAGTTTATGAGTTCTGTCAAGTATTTCAAGTTGTTTTTGTTTGCAAGAGAACACTATAAAATAATAAGCTAAATTTCTATGCCTGCCATGGCATTCGTATTTAGAGTAGACACCATTACGATCTTTGAGAATAAACTTGATTTCATTTCTTTTTGGTTTACTCTATAACTAAAATAAGTTTAAAAGCTATTTTATTATTGTCAAATGCTCTTAGTATTATTTCTCCAGTTTAAGCTACTCATAGTAAAAATAGAAACAGAAGTAACAAAAGAAGTTTGTGTCTATCTGTATCGATATACACATATGTATTATTTTTAACAAACAGAACCCTATGACAATATTATGTGAGTATTAACGTGTAAGTTAATGCAATAAATAGATCTCTTAGAGATAGTATGAAAGTTCAACAACCTGTGTTAGTATGTGCCTTTTTGTGGTTATTTACGCCAAGTTCTCCTATCTGTAGTAACAATTAGAGTAGAATAGAAGTGAAAAATAAAATAAAAAACATCAGAGTGAATCGTACATTGACTAACCAAATACCTCTGGATTCAAGAAGTCATGAAAGTCAATACCATATTAATGTATGATAAATAGTTGATGACACTAATATTATTAATGGCGATTTATTTTCCTCTTTCTTATTGTATTCATATCTATCTTTTCTGAACCAAAAATGCTACCCATTCATCAATCTATAACTAGAACCAATAAAAGGTCCAAGCCTTCTGGTTCATCCCTGGTTATCCCTAGTCTCGATTGACTCACTAACGGAAACTCATGCTACAGGTAAACTATCTAAAGAATAATCTGTGTCTTATTATATTTTGTCATTACTAGATATTATAATGTCTAGTAATAATAAAGTAAAATTGACTAAAGATCCATGATCTAAGGATAGTTGCCTGTAATTTCCATCTTTTTTTACACGAGTAACCATTTAAACTGAACAGCCACAAGTCTATTTTTATTTTTTTATTTTTTTGGATTTAAAACCTATGGTTTGAACTGTGAAAAAGACATGACTGCTTGGCTTAGTTTAAGCACAGAATTTAAGGTAAAAATGCAAGACCATTTTTAGATAAGGTGTAAATAATTTTACGGCTGTGTAAACAACTGACCACGATTCCATGACTTATGAATATACAAGAGCTGAAACCAAAGATCATTGGTAAACACATACATGAAATAGAATCGAGGTGTTTTTCTTTTTCCTTCTCTCAAGAACATTAATAAAGAGACCAGAAAATATCAACATGTCATTAGAACAAATCTTTTTATAAAAGGAGAGAGTAACCCATTGTACTCATGCTAGTTCATTCTGCTAGACTTCTTAGCTGCCTCTGATTTACAGACTGTTACTGTAAAAGACATCCGCAAAAGTCTCGAGAGAGATCTCAAATGCTCATTGAGAAAATGCAAAAAGGAATTATCTTCGCTGATAGATGTTTGCTTTCGACTAGTCCTTAGTCTTGAAACCAAAGACACCATACAGCCACCTATAAATACTACAGCCACCACCACCACCACCACTGCCACTGCTGTCACTAATGCCTGCGCAAATCAGCATGTTACCCCTTCTTACCAAATGTATGTGACACCCCATGCACCTGTCAGCAGTAAATGGCATGTTCTTGCCAAACCACAACTGGAGCCATATGCACTGTCCAATTACTGGATTGTGGAGCCTTATAAATTTCATTGGTCTGCTAAGAAGCGTAGGGTAGTGGTAGACAAGCTACACTGGGAAAACATAGAGCTTCGATACAAGGAAAAATACCATGAAGAGGTGCTCTCAAGATACACAAGAGAGCTACAAAAACACGAGAGAAGAGCAAAGACATTTTTAAAAGATAAATACCTGCAAGAGCTGAGAGAGAATAAGGAAATGGTCCGAGAAGCAGACTGCTTTATAGATCTTTATATCAAGAAAACAATAGCTGAAGACAGAGTATTGAGGAGTTATGAGCCCTTGTGGTATTATACACCAGAAATGCATGCTTACCTTGGACCCTACCCGGTAAGTTTCATCTTCTTTTGTTTATTGATGTTGAAATAGGATGCTATTATATGTGTACTCATCATCTGTATGTTTCTACTTTCTAATGAAAAAAAAGATGACATTATTTCAAGCTGAAATGAGACTTATAGATTATTTCGATGAGATTATTGACTTTTGGGAGGAAGATGAATATCTTCCAAGAAGGGTATTAAGAAGAAAAATGCGCAATCTGAACAATGGTAATCCACTTGAAAAGAAAATGTTCAATCGCATTGTTCATAAACATGCAATCCATCCTGTCATGCATACAGGAGAATGGGTTCATTACACTAAGGATGATTTTGAAGAGTCAAAGGAAGCTACCCGGGATTATGACTTACCTGATGTGTTTTACAAATAAGATTATCATTCATTAAATAGACACATGGAGTGATAGAAATAGAAATAGAAATAGAAATAGATAAGCAAATGTACGTGTATATAGGATCTATAGTATCTATCTATCCATCTATCTATAAAAGACAATCAGGAGTCCATGAAGAATGATAATATATGTATTTATCTTTAATGATAGTTGGACCAGAAACATTTCCAATACTATTCATGATCATTACAGATCAATTAATAGTTAAACCTACTTAATTGTTGGATTTTGGCTGTTCATAGTAATTATGACCTATGCCTATTCCCTTATGTTTATATCCCTTGTTACATTTACAATTATAGTTATAGTTACAGTTGCTTAGTGACATGAAGACTGTTACATTTGGTTATCCGATATATTCTCTCTGCTTTTTAATGAATTAATGTTGCTCTATGAATGTAATATCATCAACAGCAAAGTCTTTTATTGTGTAATAATATGTTGGTTTTTTAATTTAATATAAATCTCAGGTCTTTTTTCTTTTCTTTACTCATAAAGAGATGTGTTTTTAGATGAAATAAAGTCCAGAGATAAGGAATTAAGTCGGATACCAAAATACCGGATCGTATCTCCTCCGCTGTTATGATTATAGTTATCATGCTTATAACTCTTGCTACTATTATAACTATCGCCAAAAGTGTTACCTTGCTTATCTCAGAAATAGCTTTGGTAATGATGATGATAATGTTTGTTAACAAAATAGCCTCAGAAGACTACATGATTGGCTTTGACCGACTGATTTCTATTTATTTGTCTATTATAATTTTGTTTTTATAGTTATAGTTGCATATATTTATCAACAATAAAAAAGAGCTCGACCAGAATTAAACCAATAAAAGAGTAATTTATACCTTGATGGGGAGTGTCATTGCTAATACCATACAATCCATAGAGTAATATTAATATTAAAGAACACTCAAGAAACTGAGAAGAATTGACTGTTGAAACAATACATCTGACTACAAGTCTGTATTTTCTTAATAGAAAGACTGATCTATTCATTACTACAATACTAATTATCAACATAATGATTATTTCCATGATTCATTTCATGTTCACTGCCTAACCGCCACTATTGCATGAGTTATGTTATGAATATAACTATTGATATGCCTACTATAATGTCTAATAATTACTACTGAAACTACGACCATTGCATGATTATTATTGCATCTATGACTATGAATAGATCGATATTTATGTTTATGTTTATGTTTATGTTTATGTTTATGTTTATGTTTATGTTTATGTTTATGCTTATGCTTATGCTTATGCTTATGCTTATGCTTATGTTTATGTTTAGGGCTATAGCTAGGTTGATGTCCATCTTTATGACTATGGCTATAACTGTCGACATGCTTACTACAATCACAAAGCCTATGCTTATGCATCTACACATACCCCATTACTGGCTACCTGGGGCTTGTTATCAATCAAACTATCGTTATTATTGCAACTATTCATCTAATCTCTATTACCATTGCTAGTATCACTACGGCCATTATGCTAACGTTCTTATGAATATTTCTATTTTCTATGCCTTTATTACAATTGTAGATTCGTCCCCTCGTCACCTACATTTCAATTCCAAGAAATCATAGCATATTCAACTACCATTATCTGTTTTCAACATTCATCCGTCAGTAGATATACCAATTAATCTATATATATTTTCCACATATGAATCCAAAATTCATGTTTAAGTTTCAGGATCTTCCCGAAATGTATTATTCATCGATAAATGACCTATTCTCTATTACAAAAGAATGAAAAGAGATAGCAATATAACTTGAATTCTGTAGTAGGACCCTAGATGAAAAAAAAAGGTCAGTCCATGAGTGTAGTGCATATATCAATCCACATCCTTCCCTCTTGACAAGTCCATTAGAGTGATGGATAAGAGAGAACAAGAACAAAAGAGCAAGTACACTCTCCATTCTCTTCTTTTAATAGATATCCCTAGTGTGGTAAGAATCCCCTCTGTGCTTTCACGTGTCAGGGATCCAACATGCTAATATGTGTCTATATAAGAAATGGCTTGTACGTAGCCTGTGGATCAACATCAATCCACGGGCCCTGCTGTTCTTGTGAATAGAATCTAAGGAGATATCTACCTGCAATGCTCGTGATTCGCACCCCATGCTTATGAGCCTATCCTAATCAAGTGAAAAGAATACATTGAAAAAGAGTAGTAATGAAAAGCGCGTTGTTTGAGAGATGAAATGCACCCTTCTTGTCTGCAGTTTAGCTTGTTTTGCTTCTTTTTTGGATTTGCCATGGGATGTTCAACAGGGCATGGAAGAATCAAGGTGAATGAATAGTACCTTTATCAAGCGCGTGATGTACATTTCTCTTATATACTCCCCTTGTTTTTCTTCTTATTCATTCTTTCTCTCTTTACTTATTCTTCTCCTTTATATCTATATAAATATATAAGTATATAAATATATAAATATATAAATATATAAGTATATAAGTGTATTTATATATAAAAATATATATTCTATCTATATCTCTTTGATTAGCAGCATTACTGTTGGTATTACTTTATATTTGTTGACGGGCACTTTTGTTAGCTTTGACTTTAACCTGTTTTTATTATATTATATTATTAGCAATTAACATGCCTTTTACCAATAACCACAAACCCAATCCTAAGCAGCCGTACCAAAAAGACATGGCACCGTCACACCTACCCAGTACGATCAACCACAATCCACCCTACCAAAACCCAATGACAGTCCCTGGTCGGATCGAGTTTCTCTTTCGCAGTTTCTTCCTTGGCACCTCTTCTTTTACTGCCTATACCAGCGGCAGTGAAAAAAACAAAAATGAACATCATGAAAAAAGCACTGCCCACGCCCGCTCACACATATACCACTGTATGAACACTGACACTTCTTCAAGACAGTCTTCTATAGAAGCATTGATTTACCAGTGTCTTGATGTGTTGGTCTTTATTATAGCTATTATTATTACCGTGTACCGTTACTGGTCTGGTTCCATGGACAATGACGCCCACTCTCCTAACTCAACTCCTAACCATAACCATAACCATAACCACAACCATAAATGCAACTACACTACAGCACCTGTCGAGTGTGTGCATGACTCCACTGTAAAGAAGCAATCCCAGCGTAAGAAGCACTCTTCTAGCCAAGACCTACGACAAAAAAGAACCCAAGCATGGACAGAAACACTTTCACAGAAACAAGCCCAACACAGTCAATATCCCTATAGTGAGCCCATCCTAGTGTATTCTCCGTCAATACCTGACTCATACACCACATCCTACGGCTCTCTTCAAGCCAAACACGATTCTTATCACCCAGTCCATAAAGACCCACCACCCTATTCCAAAGAGATCCAGGCCAAACACCAGGCCTTGTTGGAATTAGAGTGCGAACCCTCACCAAAATATCAGATCCAATCCTCAGAAAGAGTCCCTCGCTCTTACTACTATTCTTCTCTCCCCACCCATACTACAGCATTGAAGTTACTGAGGGCCAACCAACAGACAGAAGACCGTATTGCCCGTATTACTCGTGGCTTGTACCGGTTGATTCAAGAAGGACAAGCAGCTCTTACTAGTAGAGTAGAATTTAATGAAGTAGAGGCATTGGCTATAGCTGGAGAAGACATTCGGTCCTAGTCTATTTTCTTGTTCTTGGCATTATCAGCATCAAGTATCAGCATTATTATCATTATCAGTATTAAGTATCAGTATCAGTATCAGTATCAGTATCAGTATCAGTATCATCTCCACTATCATCTCCACTATCATTTTCATCTCTCTTTCTTTTCTAATCTTATAGGCCTGTCATCCTCCTCCTCCTCCCTTCTTATCCTATCTCTCTACAAGCACAGAATAATAAAAACAACAATACTTCCCTCTTCTTCTTTGTCTACTTTATTTACAATAAGAGTGAATCATCTAAAAAGACTCATTTTCACTGCTTGAACTGGACATTTCTTCTTCTTCATTCTCTTCTTCTAGTACAAACAACAATAAGAGAAAGTACATAAGCATGTCCAACCCCAAAAGTGAGTTTTTCTTTCTCTTTTTCTCTCTCTTTCTCTCTCTTATACATAGACTCCCCCTCCCCCTTGGATACTTACTAAACAATGCTCGCAAGGACATGGGCTTACCACCCAAGGGCTGTCCTACAGATGTGGAGTTGGCATTGGACCGTACATTCATTGGACTCTGGTATGCACCGGCATGACTCTGTGCTGCAGTGTAATACGCATTGGCCTGGGGTGACGATGGCTCTGAGGGTCCTTCTTTTGAGAGACTGCGGGCAATGTTCTCAGCCAGTGCATCAAAGTCATCATCATTGTCACTGCTGCTGCCACTCTCCTCTTCATTGTCGGACCCGCTGTCGGACCCGCTGTCTGAGGAAGATCCTGAGGAATCGGAGGAGGAGGAGCCAGAGGAAGAAGAGTCTGAGGAAGAAGAGTGGGTGTCCATGGATTTGCGTGGACTTGGTCGTTCTTTCAATAGACCCGGCACAGAGGCTGTTACTGCAGGTGTGAGTTTCTTGCCTGCATAGTGTGGGTGGGGTGGAATGGCCAGGGTGATCATCGAAGGAGGGTTATTACTATTGCTACTACTACTACTACTACTATTATTATTGTTATTATTGTTATTGTTGTTGCTGTTATTGCTGCTGTTGCTGCTGCTGCTGCTGTTGTGGCTGTTGCTGACATTGCTATTGCTATTGCTATTGGTGGTGGTGGTGGTGGACCGTACTCCTGGATGTCGAATGGGGGCAGATGCCATGGTGTATTTCCTACGCTTGGCAGTTTCATTTGCCATAGGGTGTTGGACAGGGGCTGTGGGTTTAGGGGATTTTGCAGAATGAGACAGAGGCTCCACTGCAGCCACAATCTCAAATGTCTCGTCTTCATCGTCTTCATCGTCTTCCTCTTCTCTGGTATCTCTTTCTTCGTGGGTGGTATCCATGGAAGGCAAGCGACTGGGTTTCTTAACAGGAATACCTCGAGTCTCTTCTCTCTCTTTGGTATAATTTGTAGCAGCAACAGTAGTAGTAGTAGAAGAAGAAGACGTGGATCGTTTTGTAGGAAGAACAGGGACCTCGTGTTTTCTATGCAATGGTCTTGCAGGGTGTGCATCTTCATCATCGTCATCATCACCGTCCAATATCTCATCCATGTCTTTGGACAGATTCATTTCAAAATCATCCACAAAGTCATCCATTGCACCACTCCCATGGTGTGCAGATGGAGTGGAGTGGTGGGCACCATTGATACTGGCAGTGTGGCTAGCATCCGTTGTTTTTTTGGGTTTCTTGCCTCCTACTTTCCGCTTTCGTTTCTTTAATATCATCTGTAGTGGGTTTTCCTCCAAACGAAATGTCTGTTCATACAACAGCAACAGCAACAGCAACAAAGGAGAGAAAGAGAAAGAGAGAAAGTGTGAGCTACACCGCACTCAAGTAAGAAAAAGAAAAAGAAAAAGAAAGTGTATCTATGTATCTATGTATCTATGATGTATAAAAGGATGGACTTGCCTGTGTCTTTTCGTCATACACTAATAAGACCTCTACTTCTTCATGGTGGCGAGTGGGGATGCCTTCGTACTCTACTGCAGGTCCTTCTCCCTTAACAAAGTGTGAGTGAGTGGCTGCTACATGCTAATAATAGAACACATTCTACTACAGGAAAGGCTCTCTCTCTTTTCTTTCTTTTTCTTTCTTTCTTTCTTTCTTTCTTTCTTTCTTTTTCTTGTTGACTCACTTGGGAGGTCACGCACTGGACATGATAAATATCGCCTTGAGGCTGCAAATATAGAGAACGAGCAAGAACATCGTCTTCTGGCTTGGATGCGACTTACACCATGAGCTATGGAAACAGCAGTCATGACTTACAGTGCAGTGCATACATATCCTTGGAGGACGATGTGAGTTCTACGGAGTACTTTCCATTGCTAAGAAAGTCCATGTCCATCATGGGAAAGGAATAACAAGAAAAGAAGGGGAATCAACTCCGGTCCACGGGCAGCATAAATAGATTCCTCCATTGGATTTTACCCGTTGGCCTCTATTCTATTGGAGGATGGAGGAGGATGCATCTTTATTATTGTTGATTCGTGCCATTGCTGTTATTTGTGTGATGATTATTTATTAGTAGGATGACTATTTATTAGTGTGATGACTATTTATTAGTAGGATGACTATTTATTAGTGTGATGAGTGTGTTGTTGAGTGTGTTGTTGAGAATAAAGATAATTAGATGACGACGGCGGTTGATGTGCTACGGTATGGAGGAAGAAGACAATGACAGGGGAGAATAAAGAGTACGTTACTGGAACATTGACAGCTTGTTTCCAAAGACACCAAGAAACGGCTTTATTTTGGAGTCTTTCTTTTTTGGCTTGGTGGGGACCTTGTCTTTCTTGCCTTTGTAACTAGACACACTTGAACTGCTTCTGTCCTGGAGAGAAGATCTATCCTGGAGAGAAGATCTGTCCTGAGGAGAAAAGGAGGACGAGGACATGGGATCCTGGGGCAGTGTGTAGGAGGAACTGATGGGTCTTAAGAAGGACGGGCTGCTGGAGGGAGAGTTCGAATGGGTGCGCTGTGTGGGGTGGGGTGCTGGAGGGAGAATGGCATCCCCTGTGTCTTGGAATGGATGAGGTGAGGGTGGATCTGTGCTGTAGGAATGTGTGTAGATGGCAGAATACATAGAGAGCTGAGGCATGGCCACAGGTAGGGGGAGGGAGGAGTGTCTGCCATTGGAGGGAGATGAGTTGGTGGGTACCAAGGAAGAGGGTCTGGCAGAAGAAGGAGATGTTATGGGAGAAGAACATGTGCGTGTGCGTGTGTAGGCAGAGGAAGGATGTAGTGTGTCTTGCTGCTGCTGCTGCTGTTGTTGTTGCTGCTGGATCATCTTCTTGGCAGCAATCATCATCTTGAGGGCTCTGATCTGTAGACTGGTCTGATGGGATAGGGCTGATGTTTCAAAGATCAGTGGTGCTGTGGACATGTTCAGCATTTGGTGGAGGGCGTGGGCTGCCAATTCACGCAGACGAGATAGACTGTACATATCTGACAAGAGCAGCAGCTGTGATAGGATGTGGGGTTGGTACTGCTGTGCTGTCAGTAGATTGTCTGTATAGATGTACTGCAGAAAGGCAACCACCACAGTAGAAGGATAAGGAAACACCAGTCCATGCGAAGAGAGACCTGTTTCTTGGAACAAGCAGGTGTCTTCCTCGTCCCCCTTGTCTCCTTTGTCTCCTTTGTCCTCTTTGTCCTCTTTGTCCTCTTTGTCCTCTTTGTCCTCTTTGTCCTCTTTGTCCTCTTTGTCCTCTTTGTTCTTTTCTTTTCTATCAGAAGATGCCTTGCTCCGGGATGTCCTGAGGATCTCTGCAAAATAAGGCCATCGCTGGGCCAGCACTGCTGAATTCACAGGAATACTGTGGTTCTCTCGTGTCAGAATGTAGAAATCAGACACAGCAGGCTCATTCAAAAGACTCAGCCCCATTTCTTGGGCCAGAGAAGAACAGGTCAGCTGTGGCAGTCGATACACACCAAAGGCCTCGAGATCCACTGTGGCTATATGGTCAAAGTTCATCTGACGGTGGTTGTAGTCCTCGAGAAGATCCCTGTCTTTGTTACCAAACACAATGAATCGGTTGGTGACTTCCTCAAGCACCCCCCTATGCCATGCGCCTGTAGTGAACATGGCCCCCGTCTCAATGCGGGTCCATGTCAGTGTCCCCAGATTCAGCGACCACAGACTGTAGGCATGGGTCTGTGGCGAGAGATACGTGCCTGCCAGTACCATGTGGTAGCCCAGGATATGTCCTGTAGGAAACCGCAGTCCCGGAGGAAGTTGGCTCCCTGACATGTAGGAGGAGCAGTCCTCTAGGGTGGAGGTGGCTGCGGTGGGAGAGAGCACCAGCTGGAGCTCACGTCGGACATCGGCAAAGTTGTAGTTGGTGTACAGATAGATGGGGCTGGGGTCTCTTGCTCCTTGGATCAATTGGCCGTAGTGGCGTGCAAGGGAGACTCGCTTGCCGTGGTGGTGGGGACAGGTGCTGGTGGCTTGGAAGGGTGAGTGGGTGGGTAGGTCTCTCTCTGGGGTGTCTTCACTCATGGTGTCTTTGGTTAGCATTGGCAGCCGAGTCCCTGGTGGGGCTGTGATGGCTACCGAGCGATAGGCACCGACATGTTTATCGAATGCCTTTGTGTGTGTCCATGTCTTGTGCTTAAGGTCGAATAGATTCATTTCTCCAATGTAGTTGTTGGTGATGTCCTGGCCCCCCATAATGATCAGTGTATCCTCCATCACAGAAGAGAGATGGGCGTACCGGGCACTCGGGAGGTTGCTGGTGGGTGAGTAGAATGTCCACTGCAGAGTGGCTGTGTCTAGACAGTAGACGTCATTCAGCACACAGAGAGTGTCGTCTTGTTCAGAGGTGTATCCCATCCCACCAAAGAACAGAATGGACTGCTGTTTGGACTGCTGGTTGGACTGCTGGTACACTGTGGCAGAGTGGAAGTAGCGTGGAGAAGGCGACTGTGGGGCTGTGTGCTGTGTCCATACAAGGGTGGTGAGGTCCAGTATCGACAGACGGTGGGTCAATTGGCGGGAGGAGATAAGCCGACCTCCAAACACATACACCTTGTTGTTGAGAAGAGTGACAGACGCACCCACAACAGGCGGAGGGACTTGTCCAATTGTAGTCCGTATCTGAGTAATGATACTGGAAATGGACTGCATTTGCATTGCTGTTGGCATGGTGCAGTCGTTGTAGTGCTATCACGTGGACAATGGAGAGAAGAGGAGTGGGAGAGAAGAGAGAAAACAGCAGAGAAATGGTCCAATAAGGTCAAGTGGGGAAAGCAAAAGGAAAAAGAAGAGAGAGAGAAAAAGGAAAGAGAGAAAAGAAGAGAGAGAGAAAAGGATAAGTACAAGGAAAGCAGGCAAGATGGGGAACTCTATTTTCATCGGCGATTCAATTAGCGGAGCTGGATGCATGGATCGATGCCATGGAAGTGGCCCTTGCTCAGGAGAGATGGCAAGGAGCCAATCAGAAAGAGAACAGTCGTCATCTCCACCGCCAGTGAGTGTCCGTCCCAGCCATAGAAACATCGAGTCATTGAGAAACACTGGCTTAATGATGTAACATGGTGGTGATTCAAACACGCATTCTGATTGGAGAAAAAAGTGTTTCTTTTATATAAAAGAGAAAAGAAACAGAAACAGAAACAGAAACAGTGAAAGTAGAGTTTTCTTTTCTTTTTCAATTGCCTATTTCTATTCAGTTTCTTTTTTTAGACATACTTTCCTCCCAAAAGAGGCTGGAACAATAGTGGCTATGACTGGAAAAGAGAAGGAGTCCATAGAATAGAATGAGGAATAGAGCCAAAAAGGAAATCAAATACTAGGGAAATGAGATGATAATATTATTTAGTGTTTAGTGTTTAGTATTTATTATTTAGTGTTTATTATTTATTATTTATTATTTATTATTTATTATTTATTATTTATTATTTATTATTTATTATTTAGTGTTTATTATTTATTATTTAGTGTTTATTATTTATTATTTAGTTTTATTATTTATTATTTAGTATTTATTATTTATTATTTAGTATTTATTATTTAGTGTTTAGTATTTATTATTTAGTGTTTATATTTATTATTTATTATTTATTATTTAGTGTTTATTATTTAGTGTTTAGTATTTATTATTTAGTGTTTAGTATTTATTATTTATGTTTATTATTTATTATTTATTATTTATTATTTATTATTTATTATTTATTATTTATTATTTAGTGTTTATTATTTATTATTTATTATTTATTATTTATTATTTAGTATTTATTATTTATTATTTAGTATTTATTATTTAGTGTTTAGTATTTATTATTTAGTGTTTATTATTTATTATTTATTATTTAGTGTTTATTATTTAGTGTTTAGTATTTAGTATTTATTATTTATTATTTATTATTTAGTGTTTAGTGTTTAGTGTTTATTATTTAGTGTTTATTATTTATTATTTACTATTTATTATTTATTATTTATTATTTACTATTTATTATTTACTATTTACTATTTATTATGTATTATGTATTATGTATTATGTATTATGTATTATTTAGTATTGGCACATTTCTTTAGAATAGTGTCTACTATCTACAAGGGCTTTTTTTTTCTCTTTTTCTTTTCTCAACGCATTCTCTGTGGGTGCCAATAATAGAGGAATAAAGTGCATAACAAGTGACATGAGTGGCTTGCAATGGTGGTGGGGTGTCTCTGCCAATGTCTAAAAATGGCAATGTGCTGTGGCTTGTGTCGTGGTTAATAACAGAAACGACAACTCGTCCAGTCCTCCTCTCATGTCATGAATAAGCGTAGGTGCACCCGTGTCTTTCTGTGCTGAGCGTTCGTTGATGTGATTTAGCT